>CM053272.1:54005228-54278005 GCA_028583415.1 Protea cynaroides
AGTCAAGGAAGAGGATCCACTACACAGGTATCATCTCTACTTACATAAAAATCTCGGTGCTTTTTTTTTTTTCCTACCAATAATCCTTATTTGTGATTATATAGAACAAAATACAAGATGGACCTGCTAGATCACAAATGCAAACAAGATCACGTCGTCTAGGACATCTATACTACCAAGTAGACAAGCAACAACAAAGAGAAGAATGTCTGAGAGGGCTGAAAACTTCAGGAAAGCTTGGGGAGAAGCACATAAGAAATCTTCATAGTTCTGGGTCTGTTCTGGGTTTACAACTGTTGTCTTTAGTTCATGCTACTTCAGTTGTTTAGAACTTGGTTTACAACTGGGTTTACATGTTGGGTTTAGAACTGGGTTTTCAGCTGGGTTTACATGTTACGGGGTTTCCGGCTGGGTTCTGACTGTTTAGTACATTTCTGGGTTTTCACTTTTGTTCATGCTACTTCAGTTAATGCTACTTCAGTTAATATTTTACTTCTGTTCTGGGTTTACAACTGTTGTATTCAGTACATGTAACTGTTGGAGTTTTTATTTCTCTTTTGTTCATATTTCAGGGAAACCTATTGGAGTACATGTAACTGTTCAGGTTTCAGGGAAACCTATTGGAGTTTTTATTTCTCTTTTGTTCATATTTCCGACTGTTGGAGTTTTTGTTTCAGGGATGACTGTTGGAGTTCAGGTTTCAGGGAAACCTATTGGAGTTTTTGTATGTGGTTGAACTGCAGAACTGATCATTTTGTTATAAGAGAACAAAAATGATCAGTTTGTTATAAGAGCTTGACCTGGACTTGGACCCTGGACTTGGACCAATTCCATATGCCAAAACGATATCATGGCATTCCACGAAACTAGAGTCTTCTCCGGCAGCTGGTTTTCAAATATTTCAGCTGCCATATCTACTCTCTTACACTTAGAATACATGGAAATCAGAGAGTTCATGACCGAAAGATCAGACCTAAGTCCAATTTCATTAAGTAATTTAAGGATGAAACTTCCCCGTTCAAGATCCCCCAAATCAGCACAGGCATGCAGGTCCACTTTGGGCATAGCCATCAATCATTGAATTCCATGAAACAAGAGTCCTGTTATGCATTCTATCAAAAACCAATCGAGCAGTCCTCTTACTGACAAGTTAAGGATTGGAAAGGTGTATAGGACACAACTTTCTGGTTTCATATTTTTTAATGTTTCCTGATTATATTCTCATTATAGAGCTCAGAGCCACGCACAAGGACCCTTTACCTTCCTACAACCGTACTCTCGCAAATATATTGGTGGAGTATGCTTATGCGGTAAGCTTTTGAGTGGAACTCAACCTTTTAAGCATTTATTCATACAATCAGATGAATACATCATCACATACACCTTACCACCCTCCCAAATCTCGAGTCATAAAAATCATTAACTTTAAAAGAACCCAACTAAAATACAACCTACAATCAACCTTTCACTAAGTGACTCTCTCATCAGGATTCTTCAGATCTAGCTTCTCCATAGCATCGAGGAGGTCTTCAAACGTCTTAGAACTTTTCCCATGAGCTCTAATTGCTCCTCTTAAGTACCCTCTCAAATAATTCGAGGAAATACTTCTACCAGCATCTGTCTGGGTTTGTGAGCTTTCACCTCTCTCCTGTGAGCATTCCCCTCGATCGGTCTTTATACCTTGACCAATTGGAGTATCGGTTCCCATTCCTTCAAAGCATTCCATTCTCTCTATCCATTGGAACATCCCACATCCAGGATTACCCACCTACAAGACAATTATACAAAACTTCATATTAGAAGGACTTACATCCATATGACAATGATTAGACCCCCGCCTATTACTTTAAAAAGGGAAAGAATGGAAACTATATTAACACTCACCCCTGTGGAATGTGGACAACACCAAAATTGTCGTCCATTGTTTGCTGCCGTTTTTGTCGTTCTCACCTTGCAATGCCCACCTCCACATGAACATTGTTTCAAATGCTCTACCCACATTACAAACTTTTGACAAATTTGGCAATTATAATACATTCTCCCAATATTAATTCCCTTACTTGTTCTACGGATGACAAGTATAGCACCACAGTTTTCACATTTAGGATCCATATTCCTTCTAAACAAAATGCAATTACATTAGTAAACAGTTCAGTTGATCAAAAGCCATGTAATGAATCAAGATTAAAAAGAGGGAGAATAAGCAAATTGATAACCATATTTCTTTTTCATGTTCGATTATTTCCAATTGGACAGTGGACCTAGGTGATGTTTCGACATTCTTGTGGACTTCTTTGATTACCACAGCCAAAGTTAATGGACCTAGGTGATGTTTCGGCATTCTTGTTTGGGTGTAGATGATGTTAACGATCTTTGATGGGGCGTAGATGAAAATTTTCTTTTATAAACCAAACCCAAATCAGAAAAATAAATTTGTTCAAGAACGGATACCGAACAAAAAAAAATTAATCTTAACATTCATTCAGAGAAATAAATTTGTTCAAGACCAAACCCTTGAAGAAAGAAGGGAAAGAAGAAGTTCATGTATTTCATTCAGAGACAAACTTATTCAAGAACAAACCCTCGAAGAAAGAAGGGTGAGAAGAAGAAGAAGTTCAAGTAGAAAAAATAACATCATTCAGGAACAAACCCTCGAAAAAAAACATCAAACGTATATGATTCAAAGAAAAAGAAAAAGAAAAAAAAAAAAAAAACTCTTTTAACGAAACCAAAATCAAACAATGAGAGAAGAAGAAGAAGAAAAAGAAGATAAGACAGCTAAACATACCAGGTTGGGAGGGAGCTCTTCTCAATGGATGGCAGATCTGCTTTGGGAGCTCTTCTCAATGGATGGCAGATCTGGTTTGGGAGCTCTTCTCAACGAACCAGGATGGCAGATCTGGTTTGTGAGCTCTTCTCAACGAACCCGGAGAAGGTTGGGTGATTCGGGACCTCTTCTCAACGCAAATGGGATGCTAGCGTTGGAGCAGGGAGGATTCTTGGGTGATTCAGTAGCTCCTCAATGCAGAGGAGACTAGAGCTTGAGTGAGAATGAACGAGAGAGTAAAAATTCGCAGCAGGGATAAGTAACATTTGAAGGCTAAATTCGTAAATGAACATAAATTTTCTTTTTTAAAATTTTTATTTGAGGGGTAAAATTGTATTTCAACAATTTTAATGATTTCCGTCAGTTAAGTGGACCTAGGTGATGTTTCGGCATTCTTGTGGGTGTAGATGATGTTAAGGATCTTTGATGGGGTGTAGATGAAATTTTTTCTAAAAAATATATTTTGTTTTGGTTTTCTCGGTCTGAGGTAAGGGTGTAAAAAATGGATCCGGCCCGCTAGCACGGACCGAGCCGGCCCGATATAACCCGAACTCAGCCCGAACCGAACCTTAATGGACAGGTTTCGGTATCGGCTTGTAAAGCCCGACACCATTTCAGCCCAAATCGAAACCAGACCGGACCAGCCCGTTAAGAAGCCCGAACTAGCCCGAACCAATTATACCTAACCCGAACGCCAGTAAGGTCCATTTGGGCCCAGTTTCTTAATTTTAATGGTTTTAAATTTTGATGGATTATATTACACTGTTATAGTTCACTTTTTGATCCGAAAGATTATATGAATCTTTAGTTGAAAATAGTATATTAATTGTTACAATTTACTGAATTACATGCATATAGAAGGAATGATGCTAATTTTATAGATAGAAATAATAAAATAGACTATATATCTTACATATAAAATAAGCCCGATAAGCTTGATAAGCCCGGTCCAGACCGAACCAGTCTGAAATCACCTCAATAAACCTAACCCGATAACAAACCGACACCGGATCAGCCCGATAGTTATTGTGTCCAGCGCAGCCCAACCCAGCCCAAACTCTTAATGGATATGTTTTGGGCTGGGCTTATAAAACCCGACACCGATTTAGCCAGGACCGAAACTGGCCCGGACCGGTCCGTTGACACCCTTAGTCTGAGGATAGTGAAGTGAGGATAGTGAGATTGGAACCCAAGACCCCTTGGATGGGTTGAGTTTAATTTGGCTACTATTGGGTCAATAATGGTTCATCCCGTTTGACCTGAAATTGTTGGATTAGTAACGGTTCAATCCGTTTGATCCGATTCATTAAAGTTTCTTTACAAGAGACGCATCATTTATTTGTAAAGATATGTTGGTTCGAAGGGATACACCCTTCCTCAAGGGATACCTTAAAAAGACATGTTCTCCTCTATAAATAGAAGATTAGGAAACCTTAGAAATAGTTACAAGAACTAAGTTTTTTTTATTCTTTCTTTCTCACTCTCTCTCCTTCTTTGTATGCACATACCGAGGGTATTCCCCCATGTTTTGTTGAAACATCGTTATTTTGTTGAATTGTATTACCGTCTTGCGTTTGACCTAAGCACAACTCTTAAATACTCAAAGGGGCGCATTAGAATAGTGCAGGTTTAATGCAGGAAGCAGAGAAATTGTTTTATCTTGAAACTAGATTTGTATCAAAACTCGATTAATTACACTATTGAGGACATATTCTATCTTTAGATTGTTGCTGTAGACTGCACTATGAAGAAATGGAAACCGGAAAGAATGAACTCTTTGAAGGTTTTACCCGGAAAAAGAAAAGCTTTGAAAGTTGGTGTTGGCTTTTGGCACTTTATTGAAATTTGAAATAATATTTCATTTTCTTTTCTATAGTATTAATGCCCGGTTTCAGAACCCAAAGTTTCAGAACCCAACCTACATATTTTTTCTTGTGGGACTCGTTTGTTCTTGTTGCCGCATGTCATTGCTTCTCTGACTTAAACAAAAGGAAAACTCCAACCATTGGCAAAGCATATAAGATGACCCTGTTTCCATAAGCATAATTATAACTTTGGAAGGATGAAGTTTTCTACCTGATCACAAGGCATAATATCTTGACTGTAATATTTGATATATCTTGTAGTAAGGACCTTCTTTACAGGCCATTGCTTTATGAGATCCCTGAACCAAGGTGGAGCGGTTTTATGTTATGAACCTTGAAGCTGTGCCACTAAGGCAAGGGAACGGATGAGAACAATTTGGTGGGTTACAGATGCCCATGAGTAGGCATAGGATCTTATGGGTGTTATACGGTATCACTAGGATAGTTTGTTACTCTAGGTGGTTAGATAAGAGGGTTCATAGCTATATAAGGGAGTTATGTAATCTGTAATGGACATCAATATACAACAAATTACTTTTATTTCTCTTCTTCATCTCTCTTTCTAAGAGGTTTGTTACCCTTGAAGTAACAATACCAATACTGATCTTAACATTTTATCATCTCTAATGTTGACTGCAAGTGAGAGTTCAGGGTTGAGGAAGTTGAAGAAAAGGGTAAGCCTCATCACCATTTCTGGTTTGGTGAGAAAAGAATAAAAGTTGCAGTGATGCAGTCCGTCTGTCTCGTATCTTGTGAAATTTGTAAGGTTTATCTTATTTTTGTCAATGCTTCTGTGTGTTTTCTTCATATCAAATCACAACAAAAAAAGGAATGAAGTAGGGCCATTCTTTTCTTTTGAAAGGTGATAATTGTCAAATTTTCAATTTAAAAGTTCGAACTAGTAAGTGAAGAGACTCTCCATATATAAGACTACATGATTCCAATCTCATTAGCAATGTGAGACTATTCCCAATACTCCCCCTCACATGTAACCCCACCGTTAGGTGGTGTATATGTAGTAGTATATGTGGTATTACATGGTACTTTTCAGGTGACTGGTCCCTCTTCTTGGGTGACTGATCCTTCTTTGGGCAACATATAGTCCCTCTTTGGGTGATATATAGTCCCTCTTTTGGGTGATTGTCCCTCTTTGGGTGACCATAGTCCCTTTTTGTGCATCTGACGTCTCTCTTTTGGTGATCACTTGGGATCTTTTTTTAGGGTTATTATGAGAGGGAACCTGGAGCTCTGATACCATGTCAAGTTTCCAACTCAAAAGTTCGAACTAGTAAGTGGAGGGACTCTCCATATATAAGACCACAGAATTTCAATCTCATTAGCAATGTAGGACTATTCCCAATAATAATGAGGATCTATTCATTTAATATATTAATATGAGGTGTGAGTATCAATTGGTTTTGAAATAAAATAAAAGGCGGTGACCACTATCGATTCACTTTGTAAGTGCCTTTTGCCATCAAATAATAATTTTTTTAGGTGTCTCTTGAGGATCCACATCCTCTCCCGCCTGATTTTGGGCAGGAGAGTTGGCGGCCTGGATGGATGGCCGCCACCTGGCTCTCGGGTGGATCCGAGCCCTCCATCCAAGCCGACACCCCTGTCGGCTCAGGTTGTCGGCTCGGTTGTCGACTTGGATGGAGGGCTCGGATCCACCCGAGAGTCAGGTGGCGGCCATCCATCCGGGCCGCCAACTCTCTTACCCAATCTCAGGCGAGAGAGGATTTCTATACGTCTCTTGAACGACACCTTTTTTCCAATTGAACAGTTACCTTTTTATTTATTTATTTTTGGCCGGTTTATATCTCTTCCTGTTGGCCATTTAAAAAAAAAGGAAGAACATGTGTTGGGTTTTAACACCCGCAGAGGATATCAATTAAATTTGTATTCGTTGGTTGGATTAATTATATCCAACGGTTAAGGGAGATACAACACATCTCTTGGTTTGTGACAAGGGAAAGAGACTATGAGGACTGTAAAGACATAAGTTCTTGTGACTCATATATGCCTGAATAATTACTTCAGATTCATGCATAGACAATGTCAACCGTGATTGCATATGAGGATAATTTATTTTTGTTATTATTATGTTTTATTTCTCATGATGGTATTAATGTGTATGTGAGGGTAGATTTAGTTGGATCATATCATCACTAATAATAGACTGAGAGGGGCTCAGAGGAGTCATTCTCTATAGGTCATACGCCTCTGAAGGTTGGTTTACAATAGAGAATTATTCAAAGTTGTATTGTTCTCTTTCTGATATGTCTATGGATGAGAATTAGAATTTATATTTGCATACTTCGTGAAGACTCTATTGATCCATTATCTAAGTCCTGAGGGCTTGTGTTGATTTATTATCTCACATGTTAGTTGGATGTTGAGGATTGTTTAACTCGGATACTTCTTGCATTTCTTGTGCTGATGGTTAAAGTTCCTTTTCTATATGCAAGTAATTGTATATGGAAAGAAATAGAACTATTCATTAATATTTCTTATGTTACTCACGAATAACGTAAATTGTTATGTTTGATTTGCACGTGAAATTGCATTGGTAATTTGGACTGGAACTATGAATATTACAATATTCTCACCTATGTTTTGAGATATTGAATATAAAAAAAATGCTTGAATTCCACATTGACCATATATGAGATATTGGAGCATAAATCCAAATAATGGCATAAAGAGTAATTGGTTGGCTTGGTTGACTATCTATCTAAGACAACAAGCTTTATATAATGCATTTTGATTGGATAATTAGTACATTGGTTTTTTTTGCAAATAATTATATGCATATAAAGTTGTATGGTCATTTGCATTGATATTTTTTTCTTATATTGGCCAAAAACAGTTTAAATGATTTGCTATATTTGATATGCTCGTAACTGTATATGAGCAAATAAGAATGAAAATGTGGGGGTTGTAGGGTCACCCTCTAGAGGTATTTCCATTGGCACAGGTAAAGTATTTTAATGTAAACATGTTTTATTATGGTTTTTTCATTGGTAATTTTATTTGGTGGATCCTTCTATAAAACTTTGAATAGACATTATGGAAGAAGTAATGCTGGAGAAATTTATTTAGTGACTATATTTTATTTGTTTGTGCATTAAAATCGAATTAGATTTGAAAATTAGTCTAAGTTATTCGCATTTCAAGCCAAGTGATATATTTTAATGTCAAGAGACACTTGTTTCGTTTGAATGCCTACTTTAATACATTTGACCATTCTTTGTCTATGGTTGAGTGTATTTCTGGGCTGTGATAAATTCAAGTGTTGGTGGAATATGAACCTGAAGCCAATTTGAATTGGTTGACCTCTCCAAGATGCTTAATTGAAACATATGGGTTATTGATAGATGGAATTCTATATATGCATGGATATAGTTCTGTTGGAAGTATTACAGATGATATTTTTAGTCATGTTTATGTTATTACATGTTTGAAATAAACTGTATAGATGCCGAAATATGATAGACTATTATATGCATACTTGGGGAGAGTACTGTCAAACAAAAAATATGGGGGATTTTATAGGCATGCAAGTTTTGCATGGTAGATTTATTGTAAATAAATTGATAAATTCAAGTAGAAAGATTAATTTCTACTTAAGATTTCTATTATTATGGAATCTAGAAGATGAACATAGATTCGTGAACACTAAAAAGTATAATAAAAGACATGCATAAAAACTTGTATTGGTGGGGGAGAAACTGAAACTTATGATATTGGTTCCACTATGTAAAATCTCATGAGACGTGAGATTTAAAGGTCAAGATAGGGACCAAGTGGTCAAATATCTCAATGACAGATATATGATGAAAATGACACTGGTTGTGCTATTTTAAGTAACATGCATAAAAGTAAGAAGCACAAGTGTCACATAAGACAAATATGATTTGATCGATTGTTTAAATGTCTAAGGACATCTACAATATCTATGTCTTAGGCAGTTATATTATATATCTGGAAAAGCTAAGAAAGTAGCACGCTTTTATTCAGTTGGGACATTTCTAACTGAAAATTATTTAGCTTCTAACCACTATTGTGGTATTCATCTAGAGGAATAGGTTCAAGGTCCGAGATTCATGAGTCAAGGTGATAGACATCCAACCTATGTGAGAGGAGATCCCTGAAATTAAGTTCAAAGGGTACAAACGAAATCACTGGATGACTTGATTAGTATTATCATTTATTGCTTATTCTGATTTAGATGAGAAGATAGTACTTACCGCGATGATACGAGGATGAGTTTTAGAACTCTTAATTGGGTAAAATCTCACGAAATTATGGGGGTATGTTAACCGTGGTGCATACTATGAGCTAATTTAAAGGAATGTAGGAAGTGTGACTACTTCCGATGAGAATTTCTATGGGCGAATTCTTTAAACATTTATGACCCAAGATAAGGACATAGCCAAAATATCCATGAATAGAAAGAGTATACTTAAGGGTGTCAAAAATGGGTCCGGCCCGATATAACCCGAACCTAGCCCGAACCGAACCTTAATGGACAAGTTTCGGTCTCGGCTTGTAAAACCCAACACCATTTCAGTCCAGATCGAAATCAGACCGGACCGGCCCGTTAAGAAGCCCGAACTAGTTCGAACCAATAATACCTAACCTGAACACCGGTAAGGTCCATCCGGGCCCAATTTCTTAATTTTAATAGTTTTAAAATTTGATGGATTATATTACACTGTTGTAGTTCACTTCTTGATCCAAAAGAGTAAATGAATCTATAGTTGAAAAGAGTATGTTAATTGTTATAATTTACTGAATTACATACATATAGAAGGAATGATGCTAATTTTATAGATAGAAATAATAAAATAGGCTCGATAAGCTTGATAAGCCTGGTCTGGACTGAACCAGTCCGAAATCACCTCAATAAGCCCAATCCGATAACAAACCGACACCGGACCAGTCCGTTAGTTATTGTATCTAACGCAGCCCAATCCAGTCCGAACTCAAAATGGAAATGTTTTGGGTTGAGCTCATAAAACCGACACCGGTTCAGCCCGGGCCAAAATCGGCCTGGACCGACCTGTTGACACCCTTAGGTATACTAAAGGGTCAGACAGTAGGACATGGATGGTAGGATAGTTGGCTACACTAATGAGGAAATATTCAATGAGTCTAACTCAACCCGTACTCTATAGCGTGGCTTGCCAGACCTAGTACGGATTCAAGTCCAAAAGACATCTGTGACGACGTATCCTATTGTTCTAATGTGCTCAGGTCGTCATTTGTTTTATTGGTATTTTGAAACTTGTGGGGGAATTGTTGTATTTTATCGATTCATCAATTTTTATTATTAAATAAAGTTTCAAAATAAAAAATATATTTTGTTTTGCTTTTCTTGATATGAGGCTAGTGAAGTGAGGTTGGAGAGATTGGAACCCAAGATCCCTTGGATGGGTTGAATTTTAATTTGGTTTCTATTGGGTCAATAACGGTTCAACCCGTTTGACCTAAAATTATTGTGTTGGTAACGGTTCAATCCGTTTGACCCTGTTCATTAAAGTGTTTTTACAAGAGACAACATCCTTTGTTTGTAAAGACATGTTGGTTCGAAGGGACACACCCTTCCTCAAGGGATGCCTTGAAAAGATATGTTCTGCTCTATAAATAGAAGAGGAGGAAGCCTTAGTTTTTTCTTGATTCTTTCTTTCTCATTCTCTCTCCTTATTTGTAAGCACATACCAAGGGTATTCTCCTATGTTTTTCTGAAACATCGTTATTTTGCCGAAATTACATTACCGCCTTGCATTTGACTTAAGTGCAATTCCGAAGTACTTGAAGGGGCGCATTAGACTAATGCAGGTTTAATGAGGGAAACCGAGAAACTGTTTTATCTTGGAGCCAGATTTGCATCAAAATTCGATTGCACCATTGGGGGTAAATTCTGTCTTTAGGCCACTATCACTTGTGATACGATCCAGTTTTAAACTCATTATCAATTACAGTCTTCTTCAACAGATCATTGGAAGCATGACATCAGATAAGTGGCTCTCATTTAAAGTTTTATTCCTTCATATTTTTTACAACACTGTCTTAGGGTTAGTCACCCGAGGTGTTAAGTGCTCTTTCTTTTTTGCTTTGGGTGCAAGTGGAATGGTTTTCATGCGATCCTAGAATGACCTAATCCATGCAGTTATGGGGTCAATATGGGCCCGTCGTGGGACTAACCAAGCTGAAGGTCTAAATCCCCCCCCGAAAACAAAAAAAGAAAAAAAAGCTGATGTCATTCTCCTCTCATGTTCTCTTTATGTGCACACCTATTTAATGTGGTGTTCATGATGCAAACTAAAATATTTATGGTTCTCTGTTATTACATGAAAGAGGTTTTTGATTGTGGAATTACAATGTATGAAATGGTCCTGGCCTTAAACTCTGCTTTACTGTATCCTTTTGAAAAACATTAAGCATTACATGTGCTGTTCCATATGCCTAAAAGTTGATGCTAAGCCTCCTCAGCATAAATTTTCTATGACTGAATAAACATGTAAGGTAAATGTCACGATCTTCTGGGATGTTCTCATGTTATAACTTTTTAAATTTTATTCTTAAAAAAAGGAATGTAAAGTAAATGTCATATTCATGTAAATAAGAAAATTTAAGGATATGTTTGGAAAACAAAAAAACGAAAAGAATAGAAAAGAAAAAACTGAAATAAGGGTGAGACACAAATTCATCATTACTTTTGTCTATCTCTCTCCTCTATTTCAAATTTTTTTCTTATCTTAGCACATAATGAATGAGGAGTTTTCCAAATGATTTAATTTTAAATGATTTTTTTAAGTTTTAATATTGTGATGCAACTTTTGATAAATGGGAAAAAAATATGGCTGCCAATATTTCTTTTGTTGAGATTGTACAATTCATTTTAAAGATCCATTTGGATTTTGTGTTGGATATGGATCTAGATTTACTAATCTAAGTTGGATCCGGATGTGGGCTTGAGCTTGTTAATGGGAAATTGGATCCGGCTTCCAATCCATATGAATCCACCTGGGCCTGGCCTATCTATGCACTACATTCACCTAAAATCAGATTTACCCTCACTCAAACATGCTGTCATAGATATCATTAGGTTCTACCAAAAAAAAAAAAAAAATATATATATATATATATATATATATATATATATATATATATATATATATATATATATATCATTAGGTTCTCATATTAACAAGTGGATGCATTTTTTTTGTTATTTTGGCAGGTTTTTTTTTATGGATCTTCTGGAATTTTATTTTTTATTTTTTATTTATTGTTAAGAAAGGAACTCAGGAATTGACTACAAATACACAACCTATTTGATAATGGCCTCCTATCTTGCGTTCTTCTCATATTAACAAGTGGATGCATTTTTTTGTTATTTTGGCAGGTTTTTTATGGATCTTCTGGAATTTTATTTTTTATTTTTTATTTATTGGTAAGAAAGGAACTTCAGGAATTGACTACAAATACACAACCTATTTGATAATGGCCTCCTATCTTGCGTTCTTGCTTGTGGCTTGATGTTATTGTTTAATGATCATTAATTAACTTAGCTTTTAAGCCGAAAGTCTAGATACCCGTCTTTAGTTTAAAAAAAAAAAAATAAATAAAAATAAAAAAAATAACACCTTATCTGTTTGTAACCAGTCATTTCTGCATACATCCCGTAAACACTTGCTTGTCTCTTTCAGGGAGTTGTATGAACCCCAGTTAAAGAACCTATCCACAAGAGATGATTCAGACTGGGATTTCTACAATTGATGTCATGAACTATTTTTACTGTATCTCATCTAATCTGGGTGAAGTTGGCAGCAGTAACTTTAACACAATCTCACATATAGTAGCTTCTTATTGACTTTCTCTTCCCCTCCTTCCCTCATTCACCAATATTCGTTGCCAACTCTAGCTACTTGTCTTGGTAAAAAAGGTAAAAGAAAAAGAATAATAAAAGGAGGAAGTTATCATTGTTGGGTCCGTCTAAATGTAACACCCAATTACTGTGTATTAAAAAGAATCATCTTAGTAACCTAAATATAAAACAGGATAATTTTAGTATTTCATTTAAGCACTGACACATTTGATGGTGAAAAAATCCTTGTTACAACTACTGCTTATCGGCCGAGAGGTTCCTCAGGCCTTTGTAGAGTGAGACACCAGACAAAAATTTACCTTTCCCCTGCTTCAGTTGAAGAAAATCTCATTAGAAGATAAGAATCGAGTGGCCTAACCTATTGAAGAAGGCTCTATGTTATCATCATGTTTTCACCCGGTGCATATATCAACACATGGGTATATGCGCTAGGTGAAGGCCAGCTGTGCGATCACTACTGATACGATTAGGTGACCAGAGATGATTTGGATCTGCAATACCCCATCTCATAAGAGCCTCAATCTTGATTGACTCCTCCAAATGGAGACAGTTTAGAACGTGTATCCAGTTCGATTTGAAATTGACTCCTTCAACTTGGAAGCTAAGAATCAACTGGCCTACTCTATGGGAGAAGGCTCTATCATCAATGTTTCCCCACTCACAAAATAGAGAGGCCCACCTAATGGTCTCATTCAAGAGGAGGAACGGGATGATCATTTCATCGGCTGATGTGAGAGGCAGAAAGGGACGCTGTTGGGCAATGTTCTTTTTCCCTTCAATATATATATGTGGTTCATTGTTGGAGCAAAGCCTGTACGTAATCAAGAGCTACTCAATTTGGCTTGTCTCAAGTTCTTGATAAACTTGAGAAATGCCAGTGTCAGTTGGATGGCCGACACCTGGCATTCCTTTACATCCAATGTAATGAGAGTGATTGTAAAGAAAAGTAAAAAAAAAAAAAAAAATTATAAAAACATTCAATCACTCTCATACCGTTGGATATGAGGGAGTGTCAGGTGTCGGCCACCCAGCCGACACTGGAATTTCTCAAGTTCAATCTGAACTTGAGACGATCCGTTTCCAAGGTGACTGATTTAGGGGCTGAGTTCTTGACGTACATGTCAATATACAGTGATATGTATAGTACCCGGATCACGACCGAAAGTTCTCCAAGCAACAGGAGACGATCTAAACCCAACAGGATACAAATGGTACAAAATCCCCACCCCTTTAAAAGTCCATCCATGCAACATCTTGTCGTTGTAGCATAGGATTTCATTGGTGGTCCATGGATCAGATTGTCCTCGTTAAGCAATTGAGGATTTATTAATTCCAATATCTTGATAGAAAATAAGGAAACCAGGTTGGTGGAGGAGAGCGTAGAAAGGAAAGGAAGATATTTAAAATCATTAAAAGAAAAACATAAGGGGTATAATTGTAATTTGGTTGACAAAAAATATCTCATATTTGAGGGGCCAACAAAGCACGACTTTCCTCATATTCAATTATCACCTTCTAATAATTTGAGGGCTTGGATCCTTTGCAGCCCCATCTAAGTCGTTGGATTGTATGGGCATACATATAGATGCACTCTGAATGGCCTAGATGAGGCTGCAGGGGCTGCACAGTTACAGGAAACCCAAACCCCAAATTTGCAAAATAAATAAATCATTCAGTACATGTGATTTGTTTATGGAAATTTTTTTTTCAGTCTATCGATCAGCTAATAGATCTCAAAAGCACAGAAATCCCAATTCATATTGTGAGGATCATTCACGCTAAATGGACGGTAAATGATTTGGAGTCGCCACCTAGATTAAGGTCTAGGACCTAAAAATGTAGTCTCATCTTGAGATAAGACTTCTATTGACTCATGACCCAACATATTGGCTTTGATCTATCAGAGAACGGATAAGCGTTCAAGGTACAGTTTGGAAAGGTGTTAGGCACCCAAAACTGTCCGATCCGAAAATCGACCTCCTATGTGATTCTACTTTCCTTAGACTTTATGGTTCTGATTGTTCATAGTCAATGGATGATGACTAGGGCTCATGGGGGATCCTATGCCAAGTTGCTAAGTTCTTCTAGCCTAAGTTCAACCAAACATGTTCTCAAAGTAAAAACAAACAAAATAATATACAATGAACCGAACCAAAGATGGTTCGGTGATGGACTGAATCTGAGATGTCCAAAACGTCTCAAATTACCTACGTATTCTAATCTTAGAAATCAAGTCCAAAATGTAATTCGAAACGGAAGGTGATTAAAGTTTATGGATGTGAATTATGATTAAGCTTCCTTAGATTCAATTGTTCAAGTTGAAGTTTATGCTTGATGATGATTGAGATTGAATCTAGAGATGGTCTAATGGATCGAAGTGAATATGGATAATATATATGGATATATGGACGACCTAAAATGACTAAGGTGTAGTACCGTACATGGAGAGTCCTTCAAGTTGCCTACGTATTCCAGAGGTCCTGAAAATCAGGTACAACATAGTTCGTTGTTGGGTGGATTAGGTAGCCTCATGGACTAAGATATGCAAGTACTCTCAGGGAGTAAAGTATGTGTACTCTTAGGGAGTAGGTATGTATCTCAGGGAGTAGGTGTGTCTTTCAGGGAGTAGGATGTGCCTCTCAGGGAGTAGGGTATGTCTCTCAGGGAGGAAGGTGTGTCTCTAAGGGAGTAGGGTATGTTTCTCAGGGAGTAAAGTATGCCTCTCAGGGAGTAAGATTTGTCTCTCAGGGAGGAAGGGTTTGTCTCTTAGGGAATAGAGTGTGTCTCTCAGGGAGTGGAGTATGTCTCTCAAGGAGGAAGGTGTGTCTCTCAGGGAGTGGGGTATGTCTCTCAGGGAGTAAAGTATGCCTCTCAGGGAGTAGAGTATGTGTATGCTCTCATGGAGTAGGGTATGTCTCTCAGGGAGGAAAGTACGTGTACTCTTAGGGAATAGATTATGTTTCTCAAGGAGGAAGGTGTATGTCTCTCAGGGAGTAGGGTGTGTCTCTCAGGGAGTAGAATGTGTCTCTCAGGGAGTAGGGTGTGTCTCTCAAGGAGCAAAGTGTGTCTCTCAGGGAGTAGAATGTGTCTCTTAGGGAGTAGGGTATGTGTCTCTCAGGGAGGAAGGTATGTATACTCTCAGGGAATAGGTTATGTCTCTCAGGGAGTAGGTGTGCCTCTCAGGGAGTAGAGTGTGTATGTCTCTCAGGGAGTAGAGTGTATCTCTCAGGGAGTAGAGTGTGTTTCTCAGAGAGTAGGGTGTGTCTGTAAGACCCGTATCAAACTAACCAGGTCTTACCACCTTGAACCAGGTCTACCCATCATGGTCGTGCCAAATGGATCAAGTGCGTGAGGGAGATCGCGATCCCAGGTATTAAACTGACCCAAAAACACTAAAATAAGGAGGAGGGTCGCATACCCAGCAAGGCAGGGACGGACCCCCCCAGTATAAAAGTCAGACCCTGAGTTTTTAATCGGGGGTCGGACATTTTAGAACCAGGGGTCGACGGGATCTCCGACCCCCTCATCGACCCCCAGTCTGTCGACAGAAACCGTGAATTAGAAGCTTTCCAAATTTCAATGGGATTCTTTCCTAATCTCAATGGGACTTATTTTGAGAGTTTCTACTCTATAAATAGGACGTCCCTAAGCCTCTTTCACTCTTTTTAGAACCCTAATTGGATTGAGAGAAAGAGAAGAGAAGGAGAAGAGAAAGAGAAAGAGAAGAGAAGAAAAATGGAGAAGATGATCAAAGAGAAGGCTTCAGAGAAACCAGCCTAATTCTCAGGTATGGATACTATCTCCATGTAATTCTACAGACCTTAGAATAGATAGTGAAAAGGGAATGATCTAGGAGAAACCCAAATCATCCATCCATGGTTAGGTTTTCATGGAAAACCATGGGGGAGATCATAAAAATCATATAGGTGAATGAACTACGGTTCTAGACCATAGAACATGTGTTGAATGGGTTGTAGAAGCAAGCCATATGACCCCAAACACGAAGGAATGGACTGTAGGATGAAAATTTGACTAAACCCACAGGGGGTCGCACGGGGGGTCGATGGCCAATCGACCCTACCAGACCCTAACAATCGACCCCCAGTGTTCGGGAAGTCCAGAATCTGGGTGGTAGCACCCAGGGTCGATGGAACCTTCGACCCTAACATCGACCCCCAGTTGACAGCATACTTTTTAAAATCAGAATTAATTCTAATTAAATTCTATTGACTTGATTAGGTCTTCTAGTGATATAATATGATATTTAGTTGATTCTTAAAGCTTGAAAGAGGATCTACGATCAAGCAAATGTGAGGGAACAAGACCTAAACTAATTGGTTAATAATAAATTATTTTATTCTTGAGTCCAATGCCATGATTGATTCTATGCGTGTATGCTTGTTATGTGCATTCAACATGTCATCCAATATTTCTATTATTACTGTTCATGCATATTTAAATTATTGTTTATAACATGATGATGATGATGATAGGAATAGACATGTGGATGTATGTGTGTGGTTGGTGTGCTTGATGCGAGCGAGTATCAGGGGGGGTGTCATAGGTCGGGCCTCAGCACTCTAGCTCTATCTCTAACTCAAGTCTTGTCCACTGACATCGTCGTATCGCCATTACCTTAGCAGAACTATTACGTCGTAGGGTATGAGGAGAGGTGGTCTCGGACCGTGTAGTCTCTGACTCTGCCGGGGGGCCTTAGCCCTATCTCTATGGACGTATTGAGGGATGCTGGGGTGAGGCCTTGGATACACTGATTGGCATTAGGATTGGTTAGTTGTAAGCCCAGTTTGCGAGCCCTCGCTAGCAGGGGCTTACGTGTTGGTATGGGCAACTGGTACAGCAATAAACGTGACCTTTGCGTGTACATTGTCCATGGTGGGTGCATGTGGGACGACAATAAACGTTACCTTTGGGCGGCTTCACACACTCGTGTATAGAGGTGCGACGGCCACCTATCATTTCTATAGCACATTGCAAACTTATTACCAGACCAAAGATATGAATTGAATGCATGCATATGTTTGTTGTATTGTTTTGTTTGCTCACTGAGCCATGATGTGTGCTCACCCTCTCGACATCGAATATTTTTAGTTGATGATGCAGGTACCACTGTCGAAGATTATATGAGTGCTATAGTATACGGGCGTGTTGCTGCAATGGAAGCTGAAGACTTAGTGGATACGCATGACTCCTTATGCGAGTGCAACTCATGCGTATTCGATTAGATTTTATTTGAATTATTAAAGGAATGTAATTGCTATTTTATTTATTTATGTCTCAGTTGATACAACAATAACTTGATATTTTATTATGGTTATCACAGTTAGATTTCTCAGTTCATTTACTATAAGATTTCCGCTATTGTGTATTTATTCTGATTATGGTTGTGGATGTGCATGGTTTTATTTTTAATGGACACAGCCTATTAGAGATCCTGGTTGAACCGTTGGTTTATTAGTGGTTCATCACACCGTTTTGAATGGTGCAGAATTTGGGGTGTGACAGTATCTCTCAGGGAGTAGAGTGTGTCTCTCAGGGAGTAGAGTGTGTCTCCCAGGGAAGTAGAGTGTGTCTCTCAGGGAGTAGAGTATGTTTCTTAGGGAGTAGGTGTATGTCTCTCAGGTAGGAAGGTATGTACACTCTCAGGGAATAGGGTATATCTCTTAGGGAGTAGGTGTGCCTCTCAGGGAGTGGAGTATGTCTCTCAGTGAGTAGGTGTATGTCTCTCAGGGAGGAAAGGTTTGTCTCTCAGGGAGTAGAGTGTGTATCTCAGGGAGTAGAGTATGTCTCTCAGGGAGGAAGGTGTATCTCTTAGGGAGTAGGGTATGTCTCTCAGGGAGGAAGGTGTGTCTCTCAGGGAGTAGGGTATGTCTCTCAGGGAGTAGAGTATGTCTCTCATGGAGGAAGGTGTGTCTCTCAGGGAGTAGGGTATATCTCTTAGGGAGGAAAGTATGTCTCTCAGGGAGGAAAGTACATGTACTCTCAGGGAGTAGGGTATGTCTCTCAGGGAGTAGAGTATGTCTCTCAGGGAGGAAGGTGTATCTCTCAGGGAGGAAGGTGTATCTCTCAGGGAGTAGGGTATATTGATTGAGGTGTGGAACCGTATCTAGGAGTCTTCCCAGACTACCTACATATCTTAGGGTTTGCCCTAAGAATCAGGATCCGCGTAGTTTGAAAACCAACCGGTTGTTCATTCGGCGATCCGCTTGCGTCGGAATATGGGTGGTCCAACCGGACCGAATAATGATTCTAGATGAGCTATGGCTGGATTTACATCACACCTATCTAGGTTTCTGCATCTTAGAGGAATGAGTTGAAGGGTAGGGATCCTCCTAAAGCTACCCTTCTAATCTAAACCCTAATTTTGGAATTGTTGGGTTAGGCTTCATGATTCTTGATTAAGACTTTTATCATTTTTCTATTATTACCCTTCCCATGAATGTGGGTGCTTACATGCATGTCCCCACATCTAGGAGTATCTTCTATCAGTATACATGCACAACAGTTTGACTAGGGTGTAGTAAAAAATAAGTTCTTTACCGATAACATATATCATTCAAACATGACATTAGTAAGCATATCAAACATAGTAGTGTTCTCAAAGCTAACAGTGTAAGCATTCTAAACATGGCAGTGCACAATATGACAGTGTCATCAAGTGAATATGATAGACGCATGGATATAACAATGTAGATAAAATTGGATCCTCAATCTAACGGTTATATCTCTTAAAAAAAAATGATGATCATGATCAACCCTTAGATTTCATCAAAATAGTCAAGATCAACGGCTCAGATCTCACATCAAGTTATAATCATGATCAATGATTCATATCTCATCAAAATAGCTAAGATCTATGGCTTAGATCTCACAAAAAGATAATTTAATGGTTCAGATCACTATCCTGCTAATCTAACCGCTCGGATTCATCAAAAACACTCATGATCAAGATCTAATGGTTTCAATTACTCAAAATCACTCACAATGAAAATTCAATGGTTCAAATCACTCAAGATCATAATCCAACTATTCAGATTCATTTAAATCATTTTCAAAGATAATCTAGCGGTTCAGATCACTCATCATGATAATCTAACCGCTCAGATTCGATAAAGTCACTTATTAAGACAATCCAATGTTTCAAATTACATAAAATCATAATCCAACCATTCAGATTGATTAAAATCACTTCCAAAGATAATCCAATGGTTTAGATCATTCATCATGATAATCTAACCATTCATATTCGATAAAGTCACTTATCAAGACAATCCAATGGTTCGAATTACTTAAAATTATATCAAAATTCTAAATCAAAGACCATGATCAACTCATGAAAATTTCAATTATATGGTCATGATTAATTCTCATAAAATTAAGATCATGTGGTTGGATCACCCATAATAAAATTCTAATCATATGGTCGGACCAATCACATTAAAATTCCCATCACATGGTCGGACCAATTACAATTCCCATAATATGGTCGGACCAATTACAATTCCCATCACATGGTAGGACCAATAAAAAAAATTCAATCCTATGGTTGGATCAATTTTTCATCACATAAAATTTTCAAGCACATCGGATCAATTTCATCACCCAAAATACAAGATCAACGTCCATATTTCATCTCATCAAATTCATAATAAGAAAGGCTGAGCCAAACCCAACATGCACATGTGGAAGCCAAAGCATATGATCAAAGAATCATCATGTATGCGAGGACACAATAACAAAATGAATAAAAATAACCACAATACGATATACAAGTATGGTAAACTGGAAAAGAAACCAAATTGATATGCGTTGGCGAGATTGAACAGCAGGTTGCGGGGATTGTTGGGTTACCGATGAAGGTCTTCGCAGGATGTCGCGAGGATCGACGGGTTGCCAACGAAGGTCGTTGCAGGGTGTCGCGAGGATCGTTGGGTTGCCAACTAAGGTCGTTGCAGGGTGTCGCGAGAATCGTCGGGTTGCCAACGAAGGTCATCGCAGGGTGTTGCGAGGATCGTTGGGTTGACGACGATGATCGTCACAGGGTGTTGCGTGGATCATCGGGTTGACAACGATTATCATCGGAGGGTGTGGAAGTTAGTTTACACTCGGTTGGGGTACATGCGGACAGGTGTGGGGATGGTGCTTGCTCGGCTGGGCGTGGAAGTTAGGTTACACTCGGTTGGGGTGCATGTGGACAGGTGTAGGGATGGTGCGTGCTCGACTGGGTGTGGAAGTTAGGTTATACTCGGTTGGGGTGTGTTGCGGTTTGGTGGGGCAGGTATCAAAGGTAATGGCTGGCGAGGTAAAACCAAATGAAAAGAATAGCAAGGTGGGACGGTGGTCTTACCTGCATACGCAGCAAGGTGGTGATGGCCGTAGGGTGGTCACTTTCCCTCTCTCCCTGTCGATCTCTTTCTCCTCTCTGCTGCTTTCATTTTCTTCTCCTTTTCTTCTCTCTCAAACTCCCTCTCTCTCTCTCTTTCTCTCACTGAAACTCTTTCCCTTTCTGTCTCTTGTTTTTCTGCTCTCTCCTCACTCTCCTTTTTTTTTTTCACTACTGTTCCCGTTTTCTTCGTTTCAAAATCCCCCCGACCTCCTACATCAGGTTTTCCCCCCTCCTTTTATGGTTGCAGGTGGATGGCTTAAAGAGAGGAGTGAGGTAGGATGGAGGTGCACGACTAGGGTTGGGTTCAATGCAGCATGGGCTTCGGGTATGTGTCGATCAAGGGAAATGGAGTTGAGCCATTGGGTATGGCAGGGGTATAGGGATTGATGGAGCTACGATGGGCAATGGTGAGGGGCAAGGTGGTTTGTGAATGATGTGAGTGGTGAGAAGGAGGAGCAGGGGTAGGTAGGTTGGTGAGTTGGCGGTGGTTTGCAGCATGGGCATTGGTGTGTTATCGAATGGAGGTAAATTGCAGTGTGGGAGATGGATGGCAGGACTGAACAAGCTTAATGAGGGATGGCTGGGCAGATTCATGTGGACTGTTGATGGCGGTGTGAGTTGAGTGAAGCATGGGAGGTGGCTGGGTTTTAGGGAGAAGAGGTAGAGGTGGCAGCACCTCCATCGATCTTCTCTCTCCTTCTCTCCTCGTTTGATCCTCTCTCTCTCTTCCTGTGCTTCTCTTTCTCCTCTCTCTTTGAATTTCCTACTTCTCACTTCTCTTTCTCTTATTCGAATCAAATTCCACCCAATATAATATATATGAACATATATAATATAATATATATAAGATATATTATATGATATATAAACATATATAGTATATATATCATATAAGTATATAATGCACATGGGATGAAACAATTTGGTCTGGACCGGGTTGGATTGAATTGGGTTTGAGCTGGCTCGAGTTGAGTTGGATTTGATCGACTCCTCTCTCTCTATTATGGGTCCTTTCAGCTTGTAACTCCGCATGGAATATTTCGATGGCCTCTGTCTCAGATTTTCCACGTCCACTTTGTAGAGTATCCAAAATGAAGAACACTGGTGCTTGAATCACTTGATTCGGACGTTGGATGATAAAATTATGAAGAAACGAAGCTTAAACGGGTTTATCGGCTTGCGGCTTCACATGGGATCCTTCGGAGATCTCTGCTCTGGATTTTCCACGTCCACTTTGAAGAAGACGGACAATGGAGCATGCTGGTGCTTGGATCGCCGGATTCGGATGTCGGATGATCAAGATATGATGACGTGAAGTTTAAATAATTAAACTTACGATAATTTGTATGCAAGCCCCTAGACAATTTATTATTATTTTCAGAAAAACCCCTTGTACTTATTTCTAAACTGAAATTTCCATATCTTCTTCCTTTGATATCAGGATTGAGCGATTCTGGTATCATTTCAAAGGTATTTCCAAGACCTACGCATCCATGCAGATTACAGCCCATGACCTTGCTGTGGGGCCTGCCAAAATTGGCCTCGAAGTCGTCACTTAACGTCCAAAGCTTGAATTGACCCGCAAACTTTTTGAATGTGTTCACCAAGACTTCTACACCTTTGGGGGGGGCACTTTGCTTCAGCTCAGAACACCGTAGAGAGCACACAGGGACTAATTGACTGTTGGTTTGAGAGAGTTTCACTCGCCTCCCCTTTTTCGCTATCTACAAACCACTAAAGCTCCGTCTGACTAGGGATGGCAAAAATGGGGTACTTACACATATATGCAAATTCCCATATTGCCCCTCTGATCCCAATGCCTTACAATTTCTCTTGATGAGAGAAATTCTCTGATGTGGTTCAAAACCAAATATAAAATATAGAAAAAAAGGAAAAATATAGAATTACTCTATTGCAAAAAGGAAACAATTTCTTAATAGAAAAGGTCTACAAAACCACTTACCCCAAGGTCAAAGAGGACTACTTAACTCTGACATCGCTTGGGATTCAGTTAACCCAAATGTGAAACTCATTCACAATTGGAGGATTTCAATTCATCAAGGGGGTTCATATTGACACATTCATAATTGCAAAAATACAAGCTAATCTACTCTATTATTAAAAATAAATACAAGTATATAAGAAGAATGTAAAGGAGCCATTAGAGTATGACTGTTGAAATATAGCCATTAGAAAATAGTTGTTGGAGAGTACTTTGGAAGTTGAAGCTTCTTGGGAATCATGATTGTTGATGGATTGATCAATTCATATCAGTTTTGGACCTAACCAATCCTCGATCCAATTATGTTCCAATATTATTATATAGGGAAAGTTACACATACCAACCTTGAACTATGGACTAATGGTACTTGCCATCCACTAATTTCTAACAATTATACATACCACCCTTAATTCCAGAAACATGTATCAAAAATAACCATTTTGTTAATGGTGTTAAGTTTATTGGTGATGTTATATCGTTCTAAAATTTTAATGATGAAAAAACCATTCACCTTTCTCTTTTTCTATTCACGAAGAAGCACAATCTTCACATTCGGCAACAACTTTTTGTTTGGTTGTGTCTTGTAGTATGTGGGGTCCACACAGTTATCAAGGTTGTACTTGTATTAGGGTTTGAGTCTATTACATGTACGAAGGTAAATCTATAATTATGTGGGGGATTAGGGTTTTTAGGGAGCCTATATATTGTCTCTGTGTTGGAATCCTTAGGTAAGGCTGACAGAGGAGAAACTCTGTCAGGTAGAGAATACTGTAGATTTTTCTTAAGAATAAAAAAAGTTTTTTTCTCTGGGTGGAGGTAGGCATCCTGCGTTGGGGTGCTGAACCACGGTAAATCTTCTTCATGTGTTTTTTGGTTTCACAGCCACCTTTGGGAGAATTAAAAAAAAAAGAGGTGGGTTTTGATTCATTGTTAGAGGTTATAAATAAAAAAAAGGGAGATGCCGTCAGGATGAGGCAGAGGTGAATCTCAGGTTGGGAAGGAAGATGGTTCTTCTTGTCATTGCATGTGCTAGCAAGGATCATGGAGCTAGGAGTTGCAGAGTTCGACTCAGGTGCAGCGACGATGGATCTCAGTGGCTTGGTGGATCTGGTCGGATCGGGGAGGTTTTTCTTTAATCTGACGACGGGGTTTGAATCCCGATAGAGTGCCCATAATGGCCAGTTGATGCTGCACCATGGGGTAAACAAGGACTGGTGGGCTACGGTGAAGAGTCGGATCTCTAGGTTTGTTGGAGGTGCAGAGGTGAGAACTCAGGTCATTGGTGCAATTAGAGTTGCTGAGGACTGTGAGTGATGATGATCTCTCCATTAGGTGTTATGACAGTGGGAGAGGTGGAGTCACATCACTTAGTACAACGATAAACTATGTTGTACACCTGGACTGGGTGTAGGTTATGCTGGTTTGGGTATAGTGGTTTGGCAGAGACGGTGGACGAATTTATAGAATCAATATCAACGGATTTTTCTTTAAGGTGGCTAATAGAACTCAAGGTAGGTAGAGATTTATTGGGTTGCATCTTCTATTCTGTAGGGTCCACATAGTTATCAGGGTTGTACTTGTATTAGGGTTTGGGTTTATTACATGTACAAGGGTAAATCTATAATTGTGTAGGGGATTAGGGTTTTTGGGGTGCTTATATGTTGTCTATATTGGAATCCTTAGGTAAGGCTAACAGGGGAGAACATTCAATTAGGTGGAGAATATTGTAGATTTTTCTTGGAAATAAAGGAAGTCTCTCTTTCTCTAGGTGAAGGTAGGCATCCCGCATTGGGGTGCTGAACCACGGTAAATCTTCTTTGTGTGTTTTTTCTTTTTGTTTGCTCTTCCATTCCTAACACTTATCCCTCAACATCTTTTGCTTCGACAATATCTACTTCCAGAGCTGCTTTGATGATTCTTATACTATGTTGGCTGATGGGACCACTTTCCCTACCAACGTTGGTAATGGAACTGTTTTTGCTAGATTTCCTACTACTGATCTCATGACCACTATCAAGACTGCCAAAGATTTAAACCAGATGCAGGTTATCATTGAATTGGTTGGTACCCAATTCGACATTGCTTCTCCTAGTATTCCGATGCCACCACGAAGAGAAGGATTAATTTTAAAATTAGAAAAAAATAAAGCGTGCAAGTAGACGTGGCAAAAGTTTATTGAAATGCTTCTATTTTTTATCCCATTCTAACTGTCAGACCAACCTAACCTCTTGGTTACATACATAATAGATCAGGATTAGTGTATTTGAAGATCTCCAAAAAGTGATGGGGGGCACAAAAAACTAGGCAGATTGATAGCCAGGCGGCGAAGAACAGGCCATCGGTAATTTCTACAACTTAAATGGGAAAATGTCCTTGCTCGTGGTTTTGATCTGCTTAAACCTTATAATTTCTAGCCGTTCTACTTTGGTGGGTGCAATGTCCTATGAAAAAACGATATTACCCTCCACATTTAAGACAATATGATTAAGTACTCAGAGGAGAGTTGCATTTAGGTTGTTTTTCTTGTTTAGAATGCTAGAAGAACAAATACGAGGGAGAAGGCTGGTCATGTTAGGGATGTCGGTTAGATCAGACTAGCCCTATTTGCACGATTTTTCTAGTGAATCTCACTAGTTATCGATCCTGTCAACTCTTACTACACCACTGCCTGCACGCTTTATTTGTTTTGTTATTGGTGGCAGCTCTTGCAGTTGTGGTGATTTAAACCGCAGTCTCTGAGGAAGAAAGAGTAAAGGTTGTAAACCCAATAAGGCAAAGTTGTCTTTTAAAATTTAGGCTTGACACTGTTAACAGAATGAACCTTTTTGTTATACGTTTCTGAAGTTAGGGGTGGTATGTGTAGTTGTTATAAACCAGTGGATGGTAGGTGTAATTAGTTCATACTCCAGGGATAGTACATGTAATTACATAGTATTGACCATGTGTCATTGGTTCTATACACTGATATCAAATCGGTTTTGAACATGATCGAAACCGTGTTCGATACCTGGATTTAGAACGTTGATCAAGAGTAATTCTATAGCCCATCTCAAGTTTTTAAGCCTTCACCTTGTAACCATATCCAATTTTCCACTAGTAAGGTTTCTGCTAGCTTTTTTATTTGCCACCCAACAATGGGCATAACTTAATCCAAAAGTGTCAAAAGAAAAAAAAGGGCAAACTTTGCCAAAAAATTCTTCTGTAGTGGCTCGCCTGATAATGAAGATCCTGACCACTCATAGTGCATCAACACGTGTCCTGATGCATTTATGAGTGGTCATGATCTCACTATCGCTTGGTAGTCACTACAGACGATCCTGGTCCAACTTTGCCAGGTCCATAAATCAAAGGCAGGTCCAAAATCTATCTAGGATTTTAAGGCTAAAATAGTTCGAAATGCCATATGGAATCTTATCTATTATGGAATTCATGGACCACATAATATTTGTTTCCGTGACAGGTTAAATGCAGTGAAATTTTGTGGGCAAGCAAATCCCAAAGACACTTCTACTCATGTCTTCAAAAGTTTATCCTAAATGGAAGTGGTCAAGTGGAAAAATAAAGTTTTGAATCTACAGAAAAGAAATAACATATTTTTTTTAAAAAAAAAATAGCTAAAACATTTTGGAGAATTATGAAAATATATAGGAATCTGAAATAACATGTATCGTTTCAAATTTTATATATTTAAATTGTCACATCATTCTTCCACATGGCACAAATAAATACTAAGGTTAAGAAATATACCCAAAAAACTTTTGCTTCTTATAATTGTTGATAAGATTTTGGATTTCTTGCTTACTTGTCTTCTAATACTTGATCGCAGTTAGACACAAAAGACTCACAATCTCACCTGAGTGGACTCGTTTCAGATTTAAGCGCTTCATAAGTGGGTTGCACTTTGGACAACTAGTAGTAAGGGTGTCAGATGGGATGGCTTTGAATAATTAGGACAATTCCTTATCTGTTCCGGTCCAAAAGAGACCATTTCCAGAACCGTCCCATTTACTAAACGAACACAAAATTAAAAACTCGTTATTAAATGGGCCAATCTAGTTCCTTAACGGTTCTGGGCACCATTTATGAAAGAAATAAAAAAAGCTTTCCATATTTATGAAAGACATTATTTATGCATGAAAGTTTTTCATAAAGACATTATTTATGAAGTAATGAAAAAAAATCCACAAGACTACAAAAGGAAAGGTTCATCCATTTATTATCAAAGATTTGATCTAGATTATAAAGACCCAATCAAATTCAGCAGATTACATAGTAGAGTATAATATATTCACAAGTTCTTTAGAAAATTGGACTAAAAGTCAAAGCATCTAAACCAAGGTCCTAAAATTCAGGAGTTGGACACGGTGTTGTCGCTGGATTTTACCAGTACACAAGATGCTGCCACCTGTAACAATAGATCAAGAACACGTAGTGAGGTGGGTGGGTTTTACCCCTTGGCCACTCTGATGCCTAAGTCAATATTGGTCTAGGACAAGTAGATGGAACTCGGGAATAAGGTACCCAAGTTCCTTGTAGAGAGGGGACAGAGGTGTTTGCTTTTCTAAGATCTCTATCTTCCAAGGTAAATGGAATGTGATAGATATGAATGCTCAAGAGAGTCGAGTATGGAATTCTAGAGAGAAATGAAGATAGTAACGATACATTGGATTGAACCTCCTTTCTTCTTACCATTCCCCTCTATTTATAGGCTAGGAAAGAGACGTATTGAGTACCCTTTTCGCCCTTTTTAGCCAGTCTGTCCTTCTCGAGTGTCATCATGACTATACCAAGTAGGATAGAGAGTTTATGACTCCTTAGGAGGGGGTATATGTTTGATTTATGGCCTTTACGACCCTTGCTAGTCCATGTCACCTAGTCTAGCTGATGTGAGTGGCCTCCTCTTTAGCAGTCTCAAGCTGATGTGTGACCTTCTCTCCCATTAGTATTTCTTAGTGAGGTGATGTGGCTCGTCCTCTTAGCGAGATATACATTTAATCCACCCTTGTCAGCATGTATTAGCATTCACTATGGTACATTTATTGTACATTTGTCACATTTAATGCTTTTAGATCTCCCCAACATTAAACCAATTTAGAGAGATCGTATCACTGTCCAAATATTGAGCTCGATTCTATGTCTTATATGGAGAACACATGGACCTTTCTGATGAGCACCATGTGTACGACCCTTAATAGATCTCTTTTGGTTCCATCGTGCGGTCAGGATTTATTATGTTGCATTTCCCCCCCATCAGAACCCCCTTGTCTCCTCTGGGTCATTCCTACTCGAGGAGCTAACTTATGTCTTGGGAAAATGCACCCTTTCGTCACTTATCAAAAAAGATGGCCGCCATAATGCCTCTAATATTCACTTTCCCTGATTCTCTCAGATTATTTGCCGTTTCATGGACACCTGTCATTACCGGAGTATTTCATGGTCTTTCGAACCGTCACATCATAAATGCATTAATCCTCGTGCTCTCTGTCAAGCTACCTGTGTCTACCATGTGGCGTCAGTTTTATCGAGCTTCCTAGCCTTCTCAGTGCGCCTGATTTCTCAATTTTTTCAAGTGTCCATCCTCACCGTCTCCTTACTCCGAGTAAGTCTCACACCTTAATTCTCCCTTGTGTTTGTTTTCTACTATACCCTAGATCACCATGGCCCGTGAGAAGTCTGTAATCCCATGGTCTTTTGAACCTACCCATTGCCGCAAGGCTACTGATCCTTCAACTTTAGTAGAAGAGAACCCTAGGGTCAGTCCTGCTCGCCTATTTTCCACTAGCCTCTTTCAAACAATCTGTCATTGATAGTGCTCAAGTAGACGCCATTAGGAAATTATACCTGATTGCTATATCGGTGGAGCTCACCGCCCCTAATAAGGAAGACTGTGCCAGTTACCCTTATTCCCACTGAATGGTGGTGAATGAAGACATGCTCACTGTTGGCTTTCGATTTCCTAGTTACAATGTAGTGTACGACATCTTAGGGTATCATGGAGTCGCCCCTACCCAACTGACCCCCAATTCTTGGGCACACATGTACTCTTTCATCATTTTCTTCCTGAAGCTTCTCGAACCCCCTATACTGCATTTGTTTCGTGAGCTATTTGTTATCACAGCCATGACGTGGAAGCATCCCATGACCCATAAGAATGCCCATGATGGGACATACTATTTTTCCCATCCTGTTTCTGATTACCCTAAGATGTTGGTGGGCTTCCCTTCTTCTGACCCTGGTTGGAAAGAGCACTTCTTCTTCTCATCTGTGAAGAGGAGGCATACCTTGGAGGGCAAATCTGCACTCCTCCTAGGAAACTAGTGGAATTTTATAGAACCCAAGGCCGTGAACACCACTCCACAATTGAACCCTATGGAAAAAAGGGCTCTCAATAGTTTGGATGAGAAGAAAGCAGTCAAGTTCAAGAACTTTAGTAACGAGCCCTTCTTGTTCAAACATGTTCTTGGTGAGTACCTTTTTCTCTTGTTCTAGGCATTATTTACTCTTTGTATGACCTCTGATTTGGTTTGTTCAATTTGCAGTGGATGGGATTGATGAATCTGTGTGGGAAGACATGCTCGGTCCAGAACCCTTTATGGAGCTTGCAGCGTCTAGGGTAGAAATTGCCAAGGTTGTAGTTGTAAAGTTAGCTGTAGAAGCCGCATCTTTGACCCCCACTCCTACGGCTTCAGAGAAGCCCCCTGTGCCAACTGTACTTCCTGTTTCAAGTGCCCTTCCTGCTTCGATTGACCCTTCTTTAAGTAAGGGAGAGCAACAGGGTATTACTCTTATTGTAAGACCGTACTCTACTAATCCAGTCTAACCGTGCTGTGCTAGGTCTTCCCATCATAGTTGGATCTAGTGGACCAATCGTGTAAAGAAACCACAAGACTAAGTAAGTTAATTGACCAAAAATAGTCAAGTTAGGTCTTTTGGTTGACTACCTAAACTGGTATGGTCGACCATAAGATGAAGGAAAAGAGACCAGTCGAAATAAGGCGTGTGGTTGACACCTGTGAGGGGTGTGGTTGATGGATTTTGCGATCACACCTATCAACTACACGTTGCTAGATCAGACTTCAAGATTTGAAAACTTTCCAAATCAAAAGGGATTTCTTTCCTAATTCTTGGAGGGCTCTATATGGAGAGTTTTTCTCTATATAGAGGATGTCCCTCTAACCTTTCTCACTCTTTTGGAACAACCTCTAACCCTAAACCTAAGAAAGAAAGAGAGAGGAAGAGAAAGATAAGAAGATTTAGAGAATAGAGCTAAGAGAGGAGGTTTTGCAGAGAAGGTCCTAGTTCTCTACATTAAGTTAAGGTATGAGCATTGTCTCTATAAGCTTAAAATAGGATTATCGTGGTAAACTGAGGTATTGAATCAATGAAAGCTCTCAACCATGAGATTCCTTAAGTAAATCTCGAAGGAGACTCATGGAGAGTAGGTTAAGATAATTAGATATGTAAAATTATGAATTGATGGCCTTAGATTAACTCTAGGATGAACCCTACTGATGAGCCGAGAAATCGACTCATGAAGAATTCAGATTGAAGGAAGAAATTGACCAAACTTAGTATGGTCACATGATGTGGTAGCATGATATGCAACCACAGGGTTGACCATAGCTATTCTGTAAGATGCTAGGAAATATATCGTAGCATGCTGTGGTCGCATGATGCACGACCATACGTATCGATCGCACGACGTATGGTCGCACTAAATGGTTTTCTTTCAATTTTTGACTAATGTAACTTCGTACAGATGAACCTTAACTTAAATCCATACATTCCCTAGGTTCCCAAGTAGTTCAAATTGACTTCCAAGGCTTGGAAGAAGATTACACATCGTTTACAGGTGAGGAAACAAAACCTAAACTAACTGGACAATAACAAGCTATTTTTCTTTTATTGCGTCTAATACCATGAATGATTCTACGCTTATATGCTTGTAATGTGCATTTCACATGTCATCTAATATTACTGTTATATATCTGTTCATGCATATTTATTTTTATTATTTATAACATGATGGTGATGCTAAGAATAGGCATTTGAATATGTTTGTGGTTGGTGTGTTGGATGCGAGTGGACCATCAGGGAGAGGACGTGACACTGTGGTCTTGGGCCTAGCCACCAGACTTTAGCTCTATCTCTACTCAGTCCTACTCACTGACATCATCGTATCATTGTTACTTTAGCAGAACTAGTATGTTATAGAGCATCAGGGGGAGGATGTGGTACCGTGGTTTTCAGCCTGACCGCCAGACTCTAGCTCTATCTCTATGGGCATGTTGAGGGATACTGGAGTAAAGCCTTGGATATAAATTGTGATGACATTTAATATTGGTTAAATACGAGCGCAGTTTGCAAGCCCTCGCCAGTAGGGGCATATGTGCTGGTATGGTAAAGCATAAGGGGAAGTGTTGGAGGTGTGTGATCCTGATACTTTAGCTGTCACACCCCAATTTCGACTGAACCAGAAGTGTGAGTGATCGGCTCTAAACCACGGTTCACACCAGGATCTCAATAGATCGTGTCAACCAATCATTCCCAAGCAGTCTAACCTAATCAAGAGTAATACATAGCAGCGGATTAAAATATATAAATGAACTGAACTCTATATTATAATTAAAATAAATACTCTAATTATTCCATCATTCACAAAATTTAAGTAATAATTATTACAAAGTTTTTAACAGAAAATAAACCAATCACTGAGAGAAGACACAGAACAAGCACTCGCATGACGCAACATGCTCGACCTCCACCGTGCGGGAGTAGGGGGCACATTGGGTTTGGGGGGGGGGGGAGTAAATCCACCGTATACCAGCGCATCAAGGTTTGAAAAGCATTATATATATATATATTATATTTTTATATAAAGTCCTACATATATATATATATATATCAAGATTTGAAAAAGAAATATATATATATATATATATATATATATATATATATATATATATTTGGGTAAGCTCACAACTTAGCTCAGTAAAGTACAAGACCAATGCGACAAACAATATGCATGGAATAACATTACAATTGGGTCAGGTATAACTTGTAAATATGCAATGGTAAGGTTTGGCGGCCACCACACCTCCATGCACGAGAGTGTGAGCACACCCAACAGTTAGACACCTACCACACTACTGCTGTTGCCCCATATCACTCACTCCGATATGGAGATAGGACTCGAGTCTGGCGGGCAGGAAGAACCACAGTCCCACGTCCTCCCCCTGATACCCCACACCGTACCAATACCTAAACCCCTACTGGCAAGGGCTTGCAAGTGGGTTTCATTTCTAACCAGTCCTAAATGGCAATACAGTATCAATGGCCCTACCCCAGCACGGCTCCTTACGATATAGAGATAGGGCTCGAGTCTAGTGGGCAGGAAGAACCACAATCCCCCCTGATACCCTATTCGCACCAAGTCTGCTAAAGTAAAAGGCTATATGACCCTACCCCATTACAACTCCCTACGACATAGGGATAAGACTTGAGTCTGGTGGGCAGGAAGAACCACAATCCCACATCATCCCCCTGATACCCTATTCGCACTGAGTTTGCTAAGGTAGAAGGCGATACGAGAAAAGTGTTAGCTGTGGATATATCCAGGGCACACCCCCTTCACATTCCACACACTAACTAAAACATACACATGCCTAACATCCAACAATCCTAGCATATGAAATGCATGAGTAGATAATAATAAAAGAGACAACTACATGGCATGAGAGATGCACAAACATCAAGAAATCAGATAACATAAAATTATTCACAAGGTTTACTATTCCTTAATTAATTAGAGTTTGGGGTCTTGTCCTTTACCTGACGCGTGATAATAATCCCGCTCTGTGTCACAGGGTTCACTCACGTTGTCTACAGGTCCTACATAATCATATTCAAATGTTAAAATATATTTATTAAGGTTTTAGAGGTCAGAACCAGGTTTGGCCAAGCAAACCAAGCTCGGGAAGCATACCGATCGCAGGTACCGGTCTCAGTATAGTGAGACCGGTATGTGCCACCGGTATGTATACCGGTTGTGGTATATACCGGTTGCACATAGGTGAAGCCGGTATGTGCCTTCGGTATACACCGCAGGCGCATACTGCCGGACCTTGTGTCCTACCGGTATAGTTCGTGGTCTGGATCCGAGAGCAAGGTCTCGGATCTCCCTTCCTTGTTGGTATCGACTAAGTTTTCTAGGGTTTCTCCTAACCCATTCTATGGTTCAAATACTATGTTGGTTTTTTGATTTCGACTAGAATGCCATATCAAGTCTAGGTTAGATCAGAATGAGAAAACTAATGGAAATCCTAGGCTTTTTGGATCACTGCGCCGCTTCGTGGCTCCGTTCCGTCATCCTAATATTACTAATATTATAGAGCACTTACCAGGGGCGTTCGTTGGTTGGCGGCGTGCTCCTCCACTGAAGTCTCCTTCTTGGGCGGCCTCTTCGTCCTTGCTCCTTCTCAACTCTTCTCCAGACGGCTAGGGTTTGAGAAGGATCAATGGAGTGGGATCATCCCTATAAATAGAAGAGAACCGTTCTTGGGAAGGTTTTCCATGATTGGAAACTTTCCAAGTTTCCATTCGGAGCGAGGGACCCGCTGGAGTCCGTCTCCATCCGAAATTAAGCATACCGGTCGCACATACCCATCGGAGTGATCGCAACCAAAATAGTCCAACTGGTATACCCATATCGGTTGCACATACCGGTTGCACTGACCGCAACCGGTATAGTCAGACCGGTATGAGATTTAGACATTTTTCACAGGTTCTCTTACCTGAAAATTGAGTGGTTCGTCACCCGGCTTCGCCTTCCGGTCCGATTATGATTGGGAGACCTGTCATCATATATAACCATGGATTAGACCGGGTTTTCAAAGTACGGTTCTTACAACTCTACCACCCTTAAAAGAAATTTTGTCCCCAAAATTTGCATGTAGGTCTCACAATTCTCCCTCCCTTAAAAGAAATTTCGTCCCCGAAATTGTACGTACCTTTAGAGTCGAAAAGATGAGGGTATTCTTGTCGCATGTCATCCTCCTCCTCCCAAGTAATTTCTTCTACGCCCTGACTTTTTCAAACTACCTTGACATAGTGGATGCCTCTCCTTCGAAGCTGTTGTACCTTTTTACTACTGAGCTGGATTGGCACCACCTCGAAGGTTAAGTCTTCTGTCAAATCTGGGGGGTCTGCAACAAGAATGTGCGAAGGGTCTCTCACGTACTTCTTTAGTAAGGACACGTGAAAGACGTTGTGGACGCTAGACATTGCTGGTGGCAATGCAAGTTGATAGGCCACTTTGCCACATCGGGACAGAATTTCTTATGGTCCCACATATCTAGGACATAGTTTTCCTTTTCTGCCGAACCGCTTCAGGCCTCTTACTGGTGACACCTTCAAGAAAACTTTATTGCCAATCATGAATTCAAGGTATCGTCGTCTGTTGTCAGCATAGTGCTTTTGACGCACCTGAGCTGTTTTTACTCGGTTCTTGATTTCATCTACTGCCTTGCAGGTTTCTTCTACAAATTCTGGTTCGACGATCCTTCTTTCTCCAACTTCGTCCCATAATAATGGTGTCCGAAATTTCTTGCCATACAAGGCCTCATATGGGGCCATCTAGATAGTAGACTGGTAGCTGTTGTTGTTGGCAAACTCAATGAGGGAAAGCTTCTCATCCCAAGCCCCCTTAAAGTCGATAGCACATGCGCGAAGCATATCTTCTAGGATCTGGATGGTCCTCTCTGACTACCCATCCGTTTGAGGGTGGAAGGCTGTACTGAACTTTAGTTTCGTCCCCATTGCCTTCTGTAGCCCCTCCCAGAACTTCGATGTGAAGCGTGGATCTCTATCAGATACTATGCTCTCTGGGACACCATGCAGCCTGACTATATTGTCCACATACAATTTTGCCAACTTGTCCATGGTATACTGCGGTTTGACTGGGATAAATCTGGCGGTCTTGGTAAGGCGATCTACAACTACCCAAACAACATTCACTGACCTTGGAGTCATAGGTAGTCCAGTGACAAAAACCATGGTAATACAATCCCATTTCAATGCTAGCTCAGGTAACGATTGCAATAATCCTGCAGGCCTCTGTCTTTCTGCTTTGACTTGCTGACAGTTTAAACATTGAAACACATATCGGGCCACATCTGCTTTCATACCCCTCTACCAGTATAATCTCTTTAGGCCATGGTACATCTTGGTGCACCCAGGATGTACTGAATATGGAGTAGAGTGAGCTTCCAACATGATTCGGTTTCTGATTTCCAGGTCTTCATTCTCAGGTACACATAAACGCCCATGATATCTGAGTACCTTGTCTTCATCCACGGTGAAATCGGGGTTGGCTCAACCCTTTTCCAAATCTTCTCGAACTGTCCTGAGGTATGGGTCCTGTAGGACTGCTGCCTTTATTTCTTCCTTCAAGTCGGGCAAAATATTCAATGCTGCAAACATAAGGGTAAACTGGTGTATCAACCCTTGCTCAATACGATCATCTGCTGACTTTATTAAGAGCTGTTCTTCATCCTCTGATGAGCCAAAAACAGCAGCACACAATGCTGCATTTGTACTTGGTCCTGCTTCAGGGCTCGATGCCCATTTCCTGCTCAGCGCATCAGCTACAATGTTTGCTTTACCAGGATGATACTAAATGTCACAGTCGTAGTCCTTGAGTAATTCTAACCACCTTCTCTGCCTTATGTTCAGGTCTTTTTGGGTGAAAAGATACGTTAGGCTTTTGTGATCAGACTTAATCTGAAATTTCTCACCATACAGATAATGCCTCCACGTCTTGATAGCATGAATGACCACTGCCAATTCTAGGTCATGTGTAGGGTAGTTTTTCTCATGCTCTTTCAGCTATCTTGAAGCATAGGCTATCACCTTTTCTCCTTGCATCAACACACAACCCAGTCCCAAACCTGAAGCATCTGTATATAGTGTGAATGGATGGTCTGGAGCTGGAATAGTCAATATAGGTGCTGATACCAGTCTTGACTTCAATGTCTGAAATCTTTTCTCACATTCTTCAATCCATATGAATTTCTTGCCCTTTTTGGTCAACCTAGTGAGTGGGACATCAATCTTGGAATAGTCCTCCACAAACCTTCTATAGTATCCAGCTAAGCCCAGGAAACTATAAATTTCAGCAACTGTCTTCGGCGCCTCCCATCCTACTATGGCAGAAATTTTACTGGGATCGACCTTGATTCCTTCAGCAGACACCATGTGACCAAGGAAGGCCACTTCATCTAACCAGAATTCATATATTTCTTGAATTTTGCATTGAGCTTCTCTCTCCTCAGTCTTTGTAATGCTGCTCTTAGATGCCTTGCGTGTGTTTCCTGATCCTTGGAGTATACTAAAATATCATCGATGAACACGATAATCGACGTATCCAACATGTCATGGAATACTCGGTTCATTAGCTCCATAAATGATGCAGGTGTATTAGTCAACCCAAAGGACATCACAAGGAACTCATAGTGTCCATACCACGTCCCGAAAGCTGTCTTGGGGATGTCTGCCTCCTTAATCTTGAGTTGATGATACCCTGACCTCAGATCAATCTTCGAGAATACACTCGAACCTTGTAATTGGTCAAACAAATCATCTATTCTTGGTAGTGGGTACCTGTTCTTGATAGTGAGCTTGTCTAATTCTCGGTAGTTCATACAAAGATGTACGCTACCATCCTTTTTCTTAACAAAGAGCACAGGTGCTCCCCAAGGTGAGATACTTGGCCTTATAAATCCCTTGTCTAACAGTTCTTGCAGCTGAGTTTTTAACTCTTTTAACTCGGTAGGAGCCATCCTGTAAGGTGCTTTAGAAACCGGTGCTACTCCTGGTAGGAGGTCTATTACAAACTCAGTAGCTCTGTCTGGTGGCAACCCGGGTAGGTCTTCTGGAAATACATCAGGAAATTCTCGTACCACTTTGATGTCCTCCATTTTTGGTAAGTCAGCGGTCACATCCACCACTGATATGTGGGATCCCCCTTTCTCTAAGCACTTCTTTGCTTTTAGGGCTGAGAGTATGAGCTTTCTCTTCCTAGCCAATTTAGCCCCTTTAAAGTTGAACTCAGTCCCTTTACTGTCTTTAAATATCAACTTCTTCTCGGCTCATAACAGGTTTGCCGAATGTTTAGATAACCAGTCCATTCCCAGAATGACATCAAAATTTGACATCTCCAGCTGGACTAGATTGGCTTCCAACTCTCGTCCTTTAATATGCACTGGGCAAGGACCATAATACTCTTCTAATATCACCTCCATTCTCATGGGAGACCGAACTAACAGACCTGGGTGTAGAGTCTTAATGGGTTGATCTAGTCCTTTTCCGAATGACACGGATACAAAGGAATGGGTGGCCCCGGAGTCAAACAGGACTCTTGCGGGTACCCCTACTATATTCACTGCACCTGAGGTTTTAAAATTTTTTCCTTAGTTTCAAATGCGCAAACAATTAATGCAGCAGTTAAGGAGGAAGTATAAAATCTTACCTGTAACCACATCTGTTGATGCGGCTGCCTCCTCTGTAGTAACAACATATACTTGCCTTGCTGCTGCTCCCTCTTTGGTTGTGGGCATGTTTTGGCATAATGTCCCACCTGTTGGCAATTAAAGCACTTAACACTAAGGTTTGGCCCCATTGCTTGTGATGTCATTGCAAGAGCCGGTCTGGGAGGCACTGTGCTAGTTGGTGGCCTGAATGGACGGTATGGCCTGTTGCTTCTTCCGCCTTGGAACTCAGAATTAGGTCTCTTCAGACCCCTATTCTATGTGAGGAAGCTTTCTCTCTGGCTTACCTCGATGACTCGAGCCACCTGTACAGCTTCATTATATATAGTCAACCCTCGACCCAGCACATGCTCTCTGATAGCACCCCGGAGACCCATAGTGAAACGGCGAGTTTTGTTTCTTTCTCCTGCATACTGGTTGGAGCAAAGAAAAATAACTCCTCATACCTCTGCTGGTACGCTTCTACGATCATCTGTGACTGCTGCAGGTTAAAGAATTTCTTCTCCATCTGATCACGAAAACTTCTGGGAAAGTACTTGTCAAAGAAGGCTTCCTTGAATATGGGCCAAGTGATGATCTGGTGCTTTGTTTCCAGATACGATCTAGTAGAATTCCACCACCCATTGGCCTCTTCTTTCAGCATGTGAGTGGCATATAATACTTTGTCCCCATCTTGACACTCCAGTAGCCGAAAGTTTTTCTCCATTTCAGCTATCCACTGCGCTGGCCATAGTGTTTTCCCTGACTTCCTTGTAAAGATTGGTGGTTTGAGCTTTAAAAATCCGTCCACCGCCCTGGAAAGACTATTCTAAGCATAAGGAACCTGCCCATATGGTGCCTGTCCATACCATTGTGGCTGATAAGAATAGCCACTCTGATTTCCCCCCTGATATCCCCCATAGTATGCACCTTGGTGCGGTCCCTGATACCCTCCTTGATCTTGGTTAGGAATTGGCGTCCCTGTAACTGGGTGGGGAACTGTGTTGGGTTGGCCCTGTTGTGGTGGTTCTTCAGTAACTGTGCTAACCCCCACTGGTGCTGCATGAACATTCTCGGCATTTGTGGATGGCATGTTTGCAGGTGCCGACACAGGCCCAGGTGGCCTAAACATTTTCAACATTTCCTCAAAGAACTTCTGTTGTGCCTCCATATTGGTGACCAGGTTAGCCATCATTGTTTCGAAGCCTGTAGATGGTTGCCCCTGTGACGGCGATTCTTCATTGGCCTTTACCAGATTTTCAGTTTCGTTTTGGGGGTTAAGTTCCTCCTCACCTTCTCTCTCTTCATTTTCTTATGTGTTTTCTGTACCTGAACTCCTGTCATGGTAGGCGCCCTTGAATGGCGGCGTCTGCGATGAACTCTACGCCCATTTCCTCTAACCATTGAGGCAATTTAATTCCCTGTATGATATCTGAATACATTGAGATACATGAGACAATTAGAGAATTATTCCAATTAACATTTAGTCTCAACGCATATGCAGCATATGTATACATCAATAGGAAAGAAACATAAGCAAATTTTCAGTTATCTTTTGAATTTTCACATATAAAATCCTTTATTCTAGTCTTATTATGCAGGCGTGAGGTCTGGGATCAAGTTCAGTCGATTCTCAGAATGGTTTCGTATTCCCAATCCCCATAGGGTTCCGGCGGCAGTACCGGTCTCTCCTGGAGTGAGACCGGTATGACTGGCCATTCATACCGGTCTGGCCATACCGCAGGTAGTACAGGTCGCACAGTCCACATTTATGTGCAACTGGTATACCCTGCGGTAGGTACCGGTCACACCATACCGCAGGGGGGTACCGGTCGCACTGTCCAGCCCAGATGTGCGACCTTATCCCTAAAAACCTTTTAAAATCATGATTTTTAGTCTTATTTTCATTTCTCTCTCTTGAGTTTACTCCGGTGGCGATTTCTCTCTGGGTTTTCGAGTCTCTACAGTGCATCCGGTGCTCCTAAGATTGTTTCTACTTCATCCTAGAGTACCAATCTCGTCTCTCAGGTAAGCTCATCCTTCTCTTCTCTCTTTTAGAACATTTTTTCATCCTCTTTTATACCAAATCCTAGTTCTTTCTTGATTTGAACATTTTTAACCATAGAAAACTTCTTTCTTTGCTTGAGAAAGGTTTTAGGGGTCTAAATTTGCAAAACCCCTCAACCAATTCGAAGTTCTATCGCTTGGTTTAAAGAAAATCTCAAAATTTTGACTTTTAACCTAGGTTTCTAGGTTTTTTTCGAGATTTTTGATAATTTTTGTTAATATGCCTCCATTTCTCTATTTTTGATGAAATTGTTTGACCTATGTTAGCATTGTACCATCACCATAAGTCATTCCATTCATATTAGGTGTGTTTTTAGGATTTTTCACCATTTTCTATCGTGATACTGTTGAAATTTTTCTGAATTTGTCTCTAACTGACTCTGGTTCCTTGTTTAACAGTTACACTATGTCTGGATGTCGTGGAGCAGGGAAACGATCGTTTATGCCTTGTATGCACAGGCCACATCCCCCTCCTGTCTTATATGATGAGAGGTTCATCCGGTCGGAGGCAGCCGCTTCACGCTTAGCATGGTTTCGAGCGAAGCGTATCGAAGCAGGCCGTTTTGTTAACTTGGAGCATCTTCACCGCTTTGATGTTGAGGCGGATTTTGGGGTAATAGGTTGGTTACCTCTTATCCAGTATAGAGAGACTACTCGTCCCAACTTGGTAAAACTATTCTTCACCAACCTGGAGGTGAAAGGTGACTTAGATGATTGGGGGCATGCCAGAGATCTTCGCATCACCAGCTATGTGAAAGGGGTGATGATTTCATTTAACGCAGCCGAACTAGCTGCTCTTCTGCAGATTCCTGACGACAGGGAACTCATTTATTGTCCACCCAGAGCCAAAGCATATCTTACTGAGGGCATGAGGGCAGCCATAGCCGCGCAAATCTTATTACCTGGTAGAGTCATGTTGGCTTCCAACCTACGTCCTCAGCCTCGCCTTTTTTGCCGGATCATTCAGCATAACATTGTTCCCCAGAGTGGACACTATGGAGAGTTATCCCAGTTGACTCAGTATCTTACCTACTGTGTGGCTACTCGACACCGGATTTGTTTGCCTTACTTGATTATGCGGATTATGATCTTTGCAGCCATGCCTGGTGTATCGGGCAATCTCCCATATGGTCGGTTGATCACAGCTTTGCTATAACGTCTGGGTGTGGATAGCAGGGTGAGGTGGCTATAGAGATCACCATGAGTTTTGATATAGATGCCGATGCCATCTATAAGATGCAGATGGACGATCTAGTACTCAGTGACGAGGAGCTACAGACTCGTCCTCTCCTACCTAGGAACCATGCGGCCCTTGCAGTAGCAGCAGCTGCAGCAGCAGCAGAGGCAGCCGAGATGGAAGATGATGAGGGTGCACACATGGAGGACATCCCAGCACCTGCACCCCTACATTCTCCAGTTGCAGGACCTCCTAGGCCTTCTTCAGTTGCTGGACCATCTAGACCTTCCCCAGTTGCTAGTCCATCTAGGCCTTCTTCAGTTGCTGGACCATCTAGATCTTCTCCAGTTGCTAGTCCATCCCATCCCCCTTCGGACCCAGTGATGAGCATGCTCATGGAGATCAGAGACACCCAGAGAGGTGTACGAGCGGGACTATGATATTGCAGACCTGGTACCATCCAGGCCTGCTACACCACCATAGTCAGATGTAATTTTTATTTTATTTTCATGTGGTTTATTTTGTTATTAGAGTAACTGTCCGACTTGTGGACTGTACTCTGTTGTTCACTTGTACTAAAGGAAATTTATGAAATGGTTAATTAGTTTCCTTTAATACTTCAGTGTTTATAGTTGTTCTTCCCTTATTAGTATATTATACATCTTTCTTAAGTCTCAGGCATCAAACAAGCTTATGGTGTGTTCTTATTAAAGTTTTTAAATTTTTCTAATTCAGCTCATTGGACACAATTAGATGCATAATGATTAGCTGGACAGAGCCTAGGGCTCTGATACCAAGTTGTCACACCCCAATTCTGGCTGAGCCAGAAGTGTGAGTGAACCGGCTCTAAACCACGGTTCACACTAGGATCTTAATAGACCTTGTCAACTAATCATTCCCAAGCAGTCTAACTTAATCAAGAGTAATACATAGCAGTGGATTAAAATATATAAATGAACTGAACTCTATATTATAATTAAAATAAATACTCCAATTATTTCATCATTCATAAAATTTAAGTAATAATTATTACAAAGTTTTTAACAGAAAATAAACCAATCACTGAGAGAAGACATAGAACGAGCACTCGCATGACGCATCATGCTCGTCCTCCACTGTCTGGGAGTCCAGGGCAGCCCCGCGTCCGTAGGCCGGAGCAATCGTAAAGTCCTCCACCGTATACCCCGCATCAAGATCCGAAAAGAAATATATATATATATATATATATATATATATATATATATATATATATATATATATATATATATATATATATATATATATATATATATTTGGGTGAGCTCACAACTTAGCTCAGTAAAGTACAAGACCAATGCGACAAACAATATGCATGGAATGACATTACAATTGGGTCAGGTATAACTTACAAATATGCTATGGTAAGGATTGGCGGCCACCGCACCTCCATGCACGAGAGTGTGAGCACACCCAACAGTCAGGCACCTACCACACTACTGCTGTTGCCCCACATTACTCACTTCGGCGTGGAGATAGGACTCGAGTCTGGCGGGTAAGAAGAACCACAATCCCACGTCCTCTCCCTGATACCCCACACCGTACCAATACCTGAACCCCTACTGGCAAGGGCTTGCAAGTGGGTTTCGTTTTTAACCAGTCCTAAATGGCAATACAGTATCAATGGCCCTACCCCAATACGGCTCCCTACGATATAGAGATAGGGCTCAAGTCTGGTGGGCAGGAAGAACTACAATCCCACGTCCTCCCCCTGATACCCTATTCGCACCAAGTCTGCTAAAGTAAAAGGCTATATGACCCTATCCCAGCACAACTCCCTACGACATAGGGATAGGACTTGAGTCTGGTGGGCAGGAAGAACCACAATCTCACGTCCTCCCCCTGATACCCTATTCGCACTGAGTTTGCTAAGGTAGAAGGCGATACGAGAAAAGTGTTAGCTGTGGATATATCCAGGGCACACCCCCTTTACATTCCACACACTAACTAAAACATACACATGCCTAACATCCAACAATCCTAGCATATGAAATGCATGAGTAGATAATAATAAAAGAGACAACTACATGGCATGTGAGATGCACAAACATCAAACAATCAAATAACATAAAATTATTCACAAGGTTTACTGTTCTTTAATTAATTAGAGTTTGGGGTCTTGTCCCTTACCTGATGCGTGATAATAATCCTGCTCTGTGTTACAGGATTCACTCATGTTGTCTACAGGTCCTACATAATCATATTCAAATGTTAAAATCCATTTATTAAGGTTTCAGAGGTCAGAACCAGGTTTGGCCAAACAAACCAAGCTCGAGAAGCATACCGATCGCAGGTACCGGTCTCAGTATAGTGAGACTGGTATGTGCCACCGGTATGTATACCGATTGTGGTATATACCGGTTTCACATAGGTGAAGCCGGTATGTGCCTCCGGTATACACCGCAGGCCCATACCGTCGGACCTTGTGTCCTACCGGTATAGTCCATGGTCTGGATCCGAGAGCAAGGTCTCGGATCTCCCTTCCTTGTTGGTATCGGCTAAGTTTTCTAGGGTTTCTCCTAACCCATTCTAAGGTTCAAATACTATGTTGGTCTTTTGATTTCGACTAGAATGCCGTATCAAGTCTAGGTTAGATCCGAATGAGAAAACTAATGGAAATCCTAGGCTTTTTGGATCACTGCGCCGCTTCATGGCTCCGATCCGTCATCCTAATATTACTAATAGTATAGAGCACTTACCGGCGGCGTTCATCGGTTGGCGGCGTGCTCCTCCATTGAAGTCTCCTTCATGGGCGGCCTTTTCCTCCTTGCTCCTTCTCAACTCTTCTCCAGACGGCTAGGGTTTGAGAAGGATCAATGGAGTGGGATCATCCCTATAAATAGAAGAGAGCCGTTCTTGGGAAGGTTTTCCATGATTGGAAATTTTCCAAGTTTCCATTCAGAGTGAGGGACCCACTGGAGTCCGTCTCCAGTCGAAATTAAGCATACCGGTCGCACATACCGGTTAGAGTGACCACAATCGATATAGTCCGACCGGTATACCCATACCGGTTGCACATACCGGTTGCACTGACCACAACCAGTATAGTGAGACTAGTATGAGATTTAGACATTTTTCACAGGTTCTCTTACCTGAAAATTGAGTGGTTCGTCACTCGGCTTTGCCTTCCGATCCGATTATGATTGGGAGACCTGTCATCATATATAACCATGGATTAGACCGAGTTTTCAAAGTACGATTCTTACAACTCTACCACCCTTAAAAGAAATTTCGTCTCTGAAATTTGCATGTAGGTCTCACATTAGCTTTGCTCTATTCTATGGTGGGTGCATGTGGGACGACAATTGTGTTTGATCCTATGAGGACAATGAGAAAATCTTGTATCCTCATGAATGATCTAAGAAAATCTATTGTTGGAGTCGCCACCTAGATTAAGGTCTAGGACCTTTAAAAATGTAGCCTCATTACAAGGTAAGATTTCTATTGACTCGTAACCCAATGTATCGATCCTTTAGTCTGCAAGAGATCGGGTAAGTATTCAGGGTATGATTTTGGGAAGATGTTAGGCACCCAAACCATCTGATCACTATTGGTTTCCTAAACTTTTCTTAGATTCTAATTCTGACTGTGCTTGGTCAACTAGATGACTAGGGTTTAATGGGAGATGCCCTAAACTAAGTTGCTGTATTCTGCTTACCTAGGGTTCAGCCAATCATGTTTTGAAGCAAATAAACAAGCAATGTATAACATTATACAGTGAGCCGAACCAAATGATTGTTCGGTCTTGGACCGAATTTGGGAACATTCCCAAACTACTTACATATCCCTTGAGGCTTCGTCTCTTAAGAATCAGGTCCAAAATGTAGTTCAAAAGGGTTGTGTGATTAGAGATTTATGGATGTGGCTTATGCATATGCTTCAATTAGATTCTTTGTTCAAGTTGAAGTTTATGCTAGATGGATGGTTGATGGGTGGCTTTGTACCTTATTTGGGGAGTATATCCCAAATTACCTACGTATTCGAGAGGTCCTGGAAATTAGGTACAACATAGTTCAAATTGTTTAGGTTTTCTTGGGTATCCTGCCCCTTTTGTTACCATTTCTAGGTTTGCCAGGATTGCCTATCCCTATTAGGTTTACCAGGATTTCCTGTCCCTGTTAGGTTTGGCAGGGTTACCTAGCCCTATTAGGTTTGCCAGGGTTGCCTATCCTTATTAGGTTTGCCAAGGTTGCCTATCCCTATTAGGTTTGCCAGGGTTGCTTATCCCTCTCATTCTCTCTCCTACATTGGTTGAAATTAAACAAATAATAACAAATAAAAGAACAACTCCACTCACTAACTCTTAGATGTTGAAACCAAACCGATAATAAAAACAATAAACAATAAACAAATAAAAAAACAACTCCACTCACTATCTCTCACACTACTCACCCTTTTTGTAAGTCCCCTTACGTCTCTCTCTCTCTCTCTCTCTCTCTCAATTTCACTCTCATATGATGAAACCGATAAATAAAAAGAACTAAATTAAGAATCCATCATAAAAATAGGTAAAAAAATGAAGAAGACAAAGAACTTACCTGCTGCTGGCGTCTTTCTCTCTCGATCTTCTCTCTTCCCTTCGCATTCTCACCATCGGGTTTCTTCTCGATCTCCCTTTGAATTCTGTCAAAGCTCACTCTTCTTCTTCTTCTTCTTCTTCAAGACTAGGGTGAAGGGTGGTCGCAGATCGAGTTGGTGGTGATGGGGTAGTAGGTTGATGAGGTGTATTGAAGGAGGTGGTCACGTTGATGAGGTGTAGAAGATGGAGATGTGGAGTTATGGGATTTAAGTCTTACAGGGGTGCTGGCCAGATCAATGGCGGTTCAGATTGTAGTGAAAAAGATAGTCAGGGATTGAGAGAGGTTTAGTTCTGGTTTTGCAGGTTTGCGGCAAGGTGATGGGATGAGGATTGTCAGCCGGGCGTTCGGTGAGGTGGTCCTGATGGTCGGTTTGATGGCAGGAGGGTGGTATGGCTATTCGGTGGTATGGCTCAGGTTCTCTCTCTCAACTTCTTCTCCTCTTCTGCCTTCTTTAAACTTTCTGTTCCCAGCCCCCCTTAAAACTCCTCCCTCCATCTCCCTGCCTCTCTCTCTCTTTATCTCTACTTCTCCCCCTCGTATTTCAGTCCTACCCGAAATCTCTCTCTCTCTTTCTCCTTAACCATCTCGAGTTCCTTCTCAAACTCTCGGTCTTTCTTTCCCCATTATTCTCTCCCACTCTAATTCTCTCTCCTATTTAACCAAACCCACGGTCAGTATCTATCATTAACATTATATAATATATTATAACATATACTACATAATATAGCATATAATATAAAATATTATATATGATATGACATATAACATGATATATACTATGATATGAAATATATGATAAAACATAACATATAATGTTATATATACTATAACACCAAATACATATAATGTATACACACATGTACACATGTATGCAAGGGCTGAACTCACTTGGTTTGGACTGGTCTGGATTGGACCAGATGGGTTTGAACTGGTCTGGTACAATGTGGGTAAGGCTAGACTAGCTAGGACTGGTCTGGACAGCTACGGATTGAATTGGGTCAAGCTGAACCGGTTTTGATTGGGAATGACAAAAATGGGGTGCTTACAGATCCATTGGGCGGATTCACACACTCGTGTATAAATGTACGATGACTGTCATGAACTGAGTATCAGGGCTCTCAGGCTCTGCCCACTAAACCTGAATACTTCCACAAGAGTCATGAACTGAGTTAGGATGAAATTAAAAGCTTTAATAAAAATCCATCAAAAGCACCTATGTTGTTTGAGACAGAAAGTAAACAAGACCATAATGCACATAATGTATATATATATATATATATATATATATATATATATATATATATATATATATATATATATATATATATATATATATATATGAACCCAAATTAAAAGTAATAAGATATGCATCTTGAATTAGAGTATGGTCCACAGTTTGGACAGTTACTCTGTAATACAACTAAAAGAAGAAAAGAGCAATCATGGAGCTGGAGGAGAAGGTAGAGGAGGTGCCTCTCGATCCCGATCATAGTCCTCTGCGTACACCCTGGTGAGCCAGGCTACCGGTGTCTGGGTCACTCGGAGACTGGGTACTAGATCTACTACCCACTGGTCTGCAGAGCGCTGAGCATCCCGAATCTCACATAGTAGCACCATCATGTCATCTGGTGGTGGACGCGAGGGACCAGTTGAGTGGAAAATCCGAGAATGGCTAGCTCCAGTAGAATGCTGCGGAGAAGGAGGAGGGATGGTGTCACACCCCAATTCTGGTCTAACCAGATTAGTGTGATGAACAGCCAATAAACCAACGGTTCAACCAGGATCTCGTATAGGTCGTACCCACCATATCAAACCATACACACATTCCATAGTAATAATTAGAGTTAATAAACAAATAAACGAAAGTCTTACAGATAATGAACTGAGAGTCTAACAGTGATAAATAAGTATTTAATCCAATTATCTCCAAATCACAAGACATAAAAATAAATAATCAATTACATATCTGATGTTTAAATTATAACTAAACTTATGCAAAAACACATTGGTTGCACTCGCATGATGAATCATGCGCATCTTCTTTAGCTTCTAAGTCCATCGCAGCAAAGTGTCCATACGTCGACGCATTTATATATTCTTCAATAGTAGGACCTGCATCATCAACTAAAAAAATTCAACGTCGAAAGAGTGAGCACACATCATGGCTCAGTGAGCAAACAAAATAATGCAACAAACATATGCATGTATTCAATTCATATATTTGGTCTGGTTTTTAAGTTTGCAATGTGCTATAAAAAGATTTGGTGGTCCCTGCACCTCTATACACGAGTGTGTGAATCCGTCCAATGGATCAAACACTATTGCCATCCCACATGCACCCACCATAGAATAAAGATAGAGCTAAAGTGTCTGGATCAAACACCGCCAACACTTCTCCTGATGTCCTACCCATACCAACACGTAAGTCCTTATTGGCCAGGGCTTACAAACTGGGCTTGCAACTAACCAATCCTAATGCCAAACAATGTATATAAGGCCTCACCCCAGTATCCCTCAATACGTCCATAGAGATAGAGCTAAGGCCCCCGGTAGCGTTAGAGACCACAAGGTCCGAGACTACCTCCCCTGATGCCCTACGACGTAATAGTTCTGCTAAGGTAATAGCGATACGACGATGTTAGTGGGCAAGACTTGAGTAGAGATAGAGCTAAGTCTGGTGACGATGTAAAAGACCACCATGCCACGTCCTTCCCCTGATGCTCCACTTGCATCCAACACACCAACTACACACATACATTTATATGCCTATTCCTAGCATCATCATCAACATCATGTTATAAATAAACGGAATTAAATATGCATGAACAGTAATAACAGGAATATTGGATGACATGTGAGATGCACATTACAAGCATACAAGCATAGATTCAATCATAGCATTGGACTCAATAAAAATAAAAAGTTTGTTATTAACTAATTAGTTTAGGTCTTGTTCTCTCATCTGTTAGTAAATCTCAATCTCCTCCCAAGCCTTGAAATTCTCTTTTAATCAATCTAACAACCTAAAAGTTATATGAATTTAAGTTAGGGTTCATATGTAACATGTTACAATAATAAAAAATTGAAACAGAGCACTAATAGGTGTCTGATTAGTCTTATGGTCTAATACTGTATCGACCTTACTGTCAACGGTCAATCCCCTACAGAGCACTAATAGGTGCGACCGTAGATGCGACCATATGATTTCTGAAATCTTTCCGAATGCCTATGGTCGATCCTCTGGTCATGCTGGTCATGCTATAGTCGACCGTAGCTACGACCTTGAGATTTTTTGTCACAAACTACATGTAATTCGAGTCCTTCCTGGGTTAATTTCTCTATTTTTCAATTGGATTTGTCCTAAGGTCATCCTATGGCCATCATTAGCAATTTCTTATCAATCCTCCTAATGTCATCCTATGGCCATCATTAGCAGTTTCTTATCAACCCTAACCATCAAACTCATCCCCCATGGTTATCCTTGGAAATTACTCAAGGAATCACATGGATTATGATAAGTTGACATCCCCAATCCTCCATAGAATCCTTAGTCCATAGAATTAACATCTTTATAGATTAGGTTCATACCTTTGCCTGTGATAGAGAGTCAATCTCTTCTCAGAAAATCCTCTGCTTAGCCTTTTCTTCTTCTCCTTCTCTTCCTTCTCTTTCTCTAGGGTTTACTAATGTTCTAAAAGAGTGAAAAATGGTTGAGGGATGTCCTTTATATAGAGGAAAACTCTCCATATAGAGTCCTCTTTCAATTAGAAAAACAATCCCTTAGTTTACGAAAGTTTCCAAAACTCAGAGTCTGATCTGGGATCTCACGATCGATGGCTACGATCATAGAACCCGTTGACCGTAGGGTCAAAATCATCGACCGTGGGGTTCATGGTCTGAGATTTTGTTTCCTTCCTTATGGTCGACCATACCTACCCAGGTATTCGACCATAGGTATGTTTTCAGTGTTTTTAACTCGATTCTCAATCCTGGTTTATGATTCATCTTCAAACGATCGGTCTACTTGGTCCAAAAATGATGGAAAGACTTGGCATGACACGGTTAAACCAAGTTAGTGGAGTGCGGCTCTTACAACTCCCCCCTCTTATATAAATTTTATCCTCAAAATTTGTACATACATTTCGAGTTGAATAGGTGAGGATATTGCTTCCGCATAACATTCTCTTCTTTCCATGTAATTTCTTCCACATTTTAACTTCTCCAAGTAACCTTAACGTAGTAAATGTCGTGGTTGCGAAGACGTTGCACCTTCCAACTAGTGATCTCAAAAGGTACTTCTTCGAATGTCAAATCTTCAGTCAAATCCGGTGGATCCATTGTTAACACGTGTGTTGGATCTCTGACGTACTTCTTCAATTTTGAGACATGGAATACATCATGTACACTAGTTATTGATGGTGGTAGTGCTAACTGATATGCTACCTTTCCACGTCTAGCTAAAATTTCATAAGGTCCAATATATCTGCGACACAACTTTCCCTTTTTATCTAAACCTTTTCAAACCACGCATAGGAGATATTTTCAGAAATACCTTATCATCTATGGAAAATTTAAGATCTCTGCATCGATTATCTACATATTACTTCTGACGGTTCTGAGCCACTCGGACTCTTTCCTTGATGATGTCGACCACTCAACAAGTCTCTTCAACAACCTCTGATCCAATAATACTTTGTTCTCCAACTTCGTTCTAAAATAAAGGGGTTCGACATTTCCTACCATATAATGCTTATGTATTGTAGCTTGATAGCTGTTATTATAAGCAAACTCGATCAATGGTAATTTCTCATCCCATGATCCTTTAAAATCAATGACACAAGCTCGAAGCATGTCTTCTAAAATTTGAATGATACGCTCTGACTATCCATCGGTCTAAGGATGGAATGCAGTACTAAACTTCAACGTTGTACCCATAGCCTTCTGTAATCCTTTCTAAAACTTTGAGGTAAAGTGTGGGTCTCTGTCAGACACGATGCTTTCAGGCACACCATGCAATCTGACAATATTATCTACATATAGCTTAGCTAACCTCTCTAGGGTATACTGAGGTCATATAGCTATAAAATGAGCTGTCTTAGTCAAACGATCTACAATCACCCAGACTGCGTCAACAACTCTGGGAGTCAATGGTAATCCGATGACGAAGTCCATAGTGATGCAATCCCATTTCCATGTCAATTTTGGTAGTGGCTGCAATAATCCTGCAGGTCTTTTCCTTTCAGCCTTTACCTACTGACAATTCAAGCATTGAGGCACAAATTTAGCTACATCCGCTTTCATTCCTCTCCACCAATATAGTTTCTTCAGATCATGATACATCTTTGTACTTCCAAGATGTACCGAATAAGCAGTGGTGTGGGCTTCCTTCATTAATCTGTGTCTAATAACCAAACCTTCATTTTCAATAACACATACCCTTCCTTTGTATCTTAGTACCTTCTCAGAATTCAAAGTGAAGTCAGGGTTAGTCCTACCTTTTTCAAGGTCTTCTTGCACCGTTCTTAGATAAGGGTCTGATTGAATAGCTGCTTTTACTTCGTCTAATAGATCAGGTACAATCTTCAATGTAGCAAATATGTTTGAGAATAGATGAATAAATCCTTGGTCAATTGATTCATCTGGAATATCAATCACGAACTGATCTTTACAGTAACTAAATACTCTTCTTGTGACACACATTGTAGCATTTATACTAGCTTCTTTCTGAGACTTTGTCATTGCTTTTCTGCTTAGTGCATCAGCAACTACATTTGCTTTTCCTGGATGATACTAGATATCACAATCATAATCCTTCAGTAGTTCTAGCCATCTTCTCTGTCTCATGTTCAACTCCTTTTGATTAAAAAGGTGTGTGAGACTCTTATGATCTGATTTAATCTGAAATTTCTCTCCATACAAATAATGTTTTCATATCTTGACAGCATGTACCACCGCTGCTAATTCCAAGTATGAGTGGGATAATTTTTCTCATGTGTCTTCAGTTGTCTTGAGGCATACGTAATTACTTGTTCTCCTTGCATAAGCACACATCCCGAACCTAACCCAGATGCATCGGTGTACAAGGTAAATGGTTGCCCTGAGATCAGAATAATCCAGATGGGAGCTGATATCAATCTAGCCTTCAATGTTTGGAAACACTCTTCACATTTGTCTATCCAAACAAAATTTTCTCCTTTCTTAGTTAGACTGGTGAGAGGTACGATGATTCTAGAGTAATCTTCCATGAATTATCGATAGTACCCAGCTAAACCTAAGAAACTTCTAATTTCTGTAACATTCTTGGGTGCTTTTTATTTCACAATGGCTTCAATCTTGCTAGGATCCACTTTAATTCCTTCAGCTGATACAACATGGCCTAAGAAAGCGACTTCATTCAGCCAGAACTCACACTTAGTAAATTTTACGTAAAGCTTCTCTTTTCTTAGTCGCTGCAAAGTGGCTCTTAGATTTGTGATATGAGTTTCTTTGTCCTTAGAGTAGACTAGTATGTCGTCAATAAATACAATGGCTGACGTATCCAACATATCATGGAATACCTGATTCATAAGTTCCATAAAAGTTATAGGTGCGTTAGTCAATCCAAAAGACATGACTAAAAATTCATAATGTCCATATCTGGTTCTAAATGCTGTCTTCGAAATATCACCTTCCTTAATCTTTAACTAATGGTATCCTGACCGAAGATCAATTTTGGAGAACACTTTCGCACCTTGCAACTGATCAAACAAGTCATTGATCCAAGGCAACGGGTATCGATTCTTGATTGTAAGCTTATTCAATTCCCGATAATCTATACACAGTCGAACGCTACTGTCCTTTTTCACTAACAATACTGGTGCTCCCCATGGTGATATACTAGGTCTAATATAACTCTTGTCCAGTAATTCTTATAACTGTACCTTCAGTTCCTTCAATTCAATAGGAGTCATTCGAAAGGGTGCTTTAGATACTGGTGCGGCTCTAGGTTTAAGATCTATAACGAACTTTGTCGCTCGGTCAGGTAGTAGTCCTGGTAGTTCCTCAGGAAATACATCAAAAAATTTACGTACAACTTCAATATCCTCCATTCGTGGTGCTTCCTTGGTAAGGTCGACCACGGACACTAAGTACCCAATTCCTCCTTTCTTGAGGCATTTTTTAGCCTTTAATGCAGAGAGAATGAGTTTTCATTTATGGGGAAGTTTGGTTCCCGTAAAACTAAACTCTGCTCCTTCCTTGTCTTTAAATGTCAGTTTTTTTTCCGTACATAATAGGTTTGCAGAGTGTCGAGCTAACCAATCCATTCCCAAGATAACATCAAAGTCTGCCATCTCTAGTTAGATTAAGGTTGCATCCAAAATCTTCTCACCGATAAGAACTGGACATGGTCCATATCCTTTGTCTAGTTCCACTTCTAATCTCATAGGTGATGGTACAAGCAGTTTACAGTCTAAAAGTCTGAGGGGTAGATTTAACTTCTTTCCAAACGACACAGATATAAAGGAATGAGTAGCTCCAAAGTCAAAGAGCACTCTGGCGGGTAAGCCATTAATAGGTATGATACCTATGAATTTCTTCTTATATTAATCTATATGCTCACACAAGGTAGTACAAAAAGAAAGATTCAGGTCATACCTGTGACCACATTAGGCGATGTGACATCATCCTCAGAAGTAACTACATAAACCTTTCCTTGCTGTAGCTGCTTCCTTGGCTTAGGATACTCTCTTGAATAATGTCCTACTTAATCGCAATTGAAGCATTTGACTCCAGCATTACTTTGCTTCTGTTGAGGTTGGGTTGTCTGAGTAGTCTTGGCTGTAGCATTGAAGCCTTGAGTACGAAAGGATTTAAATGTCTTTGGGTTCCCTTCGTTGTATGAGTTTCCATTGAGCCTCTTTATACCTCTGTTCTGAGCAAAATAACTTTCCCTCTGGCTAGATTCCAGTACTCGAGCAATCTGTATTGCTTCGTTATATATTTTTTTTCTAATCCCAATACATGCTCACGAATGCTTCCCCTAAGTCCCATAACGAACCTTCGAGTTTTGGTATTTTCCTCCTGCAAAAATAGTTCTTCATAACGTTGTTGATATGCATCTACAGTCAGCTGTCCCTGATACAGACTCAGGAACTCCTTTTCCATTTGATCTCTGAAACTCCTGGGAAAATACTTCTCGAAGAAAGCTTCTTTATAAATAACCCATGTCAGTTGGGTGTGCTTTGTTAACACATATCTTCTAGTTGATTTCCACCAGTGGTGTACGTCACCTTTCAACATAAATGGGCACATAATACCTTCTCTTCTTCATTTATAGTCATCATCATAAAGTTTCTTTCCATTTTGTCGATCCAGTGAGCTAGCCACAAAGGATCCGACGACTTACCTGTGAATTCCTTCAGCTTCAACTTTAGGAAACGCTCAATCAGTCTGGAGTGATCAAGTTGATACTATGCATATGCCCCATACATAGGCGGTTGGTACTGATAATTACCTTGGTTATACCTGCCTTGCGGTGCTTCAGGGTTTTGCACTTGACCTTGTATTGTTGGTGTTTGCGGTGCTTGAGGTACAATATTACTACCACCAGGTGCAGTACTAGCTTGTCCTGCAGGTAGAAATATTGTGTTTGCAATTGGAAAAACAATTCTCATAACAGCTTGCATGTTGGCTTGCATTTACTATATATGCTGCATTTGTTGTGCCATATTCATCACCACAGTAGCCAAATCCGTAGGTGGTGCAGGTAAGTTGGTTGGGTTGACTTGGGTGTGAACATTCTGAGGTGCAGGATTTTGATCTCCAATATCTCCTTCTTGTCCTTGCTGACCTTCATTGTCATTAGTCTCCATAGGTGGTGGAGATGGGTTTGCATTCTGTCTTCTTCTGCTTACTTTGCGCCCAACCATTTAAACTCTTGGGTGGTATGTTATTGGCAAAGCTACACATGTGAGACAAAATAGAATGGTAGTATTGGGTTAGTCTCACAATGGAAAGCTAGAGAAGGACAAAATTAATAGGCAAAAGTTCATACAGAATCAAAATGCAGACAACAGTTAGTCATACGGTCGATGGCCTATGGTTGCATGTTGTGTGAACATAGGTGCGACCTTCAAAATCCTGGCAACTTACTGAGACCCTATGGTCGATCATACGGTCGATGGTTTTGGTCGAATTGTGCGATCGTATGGTTCAAAATCAAGTTTTTAAACCTGTTTTTGAAATTTTCCCTCTCATTCTCCTTTCCGTTCCTACGGTCACAACTCAACTCGCCACCACTGAGTTACTACAGTATCTACCGTATGAACTTGGTGATTTTTCCATCGATCCACGATCTCCATTCTATTCCTTGAGGTATGTTCTCCACTTTTCTCAATTTTTAAGCTTTCATACCTAGGGTTTTTTGCCATTTGTAGGGTTTTCTTCTAATTAATATTTTTTTGATCATAAAAAATTGATTTTTATTGGGGGCTTTTGCTATTGGTCACCCAATGGATGAAAGCTCTCAAGAAAATTTGAGTTTCATCGGTGGGTTTGGTATAAATTTTGAAATTCCCATTTTTGACCTAAATTTTGGGGGTTTTTCTCAATTGTCAAAATTTCTTCAAATTCGACCTACCTAGTTAAAATTTTTGATTGAATATGCCTTGCAGGATGGTTTGAGACCTATGTAAGTCCTCCTACCCAAATGTTTAGGTGAAAAGTGAGGCTTTTGCCCACTTTACGTCGTTATGCTGTTAAATTTTTAAATTTATCTAACTTGTTTTTCTTATATTCTTCTCTTGCAGTTATCATGGTTCGCACTAAAGTTCCTCGAGTTCATGACCCACTTCACTTCAGGTCTGTGGAAGCAGAAACACAATACCCTTGGTTTAATCGAAAGAAAGTAGAAGGGGGTCGGTGTGTGAACTTAGCCCACTTAGCCTTGTTTGATGTGGAGAGGGCATTTTGTGATATGGGCTGGCTTCCAGTAATTCTGTACGAGGCTTACACTCGTCCAGACTTGGTTAAGCAGTTCTATTATCACCTTCAGGTAGAGGGTGACTTAGATGATGTTAATAGGAGTAGAGAGCTTAGGATCACCATTTGGGTGAAAGGGGTTCCGATCTCTTTCAACTGTCAGGAATTGACTGATCTCCTAGGCATCTCAAATGATGGTCAGTTGGTTTACTATGCGTCAAGGGAGCCACAGTTTCTATCTACACAGGTGCGTGCAGAGATAGATAACCAAATTCTTCGGTATAACCGCTGGGAGATGAAAGCAGTCAACCTGCGTCCAGAGCCACGGTCTACTGTAAGATTATCCAGCATAATCTTATCCCCATGGTGGACACTACGAGATGGTCTCACAGCTGACTTAGTACCTGTTGTACAATATTTGTACTAGACAGTCAGTCTGCCTTCCATATATTATTCTTTGAACTATGCACAGAGCTATGTTGCCTGACTCGAGAGGTAACTTGCCCTGGGCGACTGATCTCCACCCTACTCCCTTGTCTATAGGTGGAACTAGTGGATGAGAGGATCTTTGAGGACACCTTCTTAGCTGACCTTGATTGGGAGGCCATCAACAGGATGGGCATGAGAGAGATACAGGTCAGTGATGACAAGAGGAATGCTATGAGACGTCCTCTCACTCGGATAGCAATAACAGATGTAGAGGCGGTAGCAACAGCAGCAGAGGCACACTTGAGTGATGATGAGAAGGATGATGATAGGATGTACATGGATGTGAATACCATACCTCCTCTATCACCACAACATTCTATTGGAGCTGGCCATTCACGCCCACCATCAGATGACATGATGGGGCTACTATGTGAGATTCGGGAGGCTCAGCGCATGACTGATCGGAGAGTAGGAGAGCTTCTAGATGCCCAACACTTTATAAACTAGCGGGTAGCGGATCTGACAGCTAGTCTCCGAGTGACTCAGACTCAGGTGGCTTGGCTCGCGAGAGTATATGCTGAGGACTATTATAAAGATCGTGAGACACCTCATCTTCTAGCACCTCCAGCTCCATGATATCATTTATTTCTTTTTCTCATTTATTTTACAGAGTAACTGTCCAGATTTGTGGACCGTACTCTGATTCGGATGTATCTTGTCTTACTCCCATTTGGATATATATATATATATATATATATATATATATATATATATATATATATATATAATTGGTTTCCCATTTACATATGTACATTATCCTCTTTCTTAGTTTATGTCTCATACAACACATGTGCTTATGGTGTCTTCTTATTACAACTTTTAATTTTTATTCTAACTCAGTTCATGACTCATGTGGAAGTGGTTAGGTCAATGGGTAGAATCTGGGAGAGCTCTGATACAAAGTTGTCACTCCCCAATTCTGGTCTAACCAGATTAGTGTGATGAACCGCCAATAAACCAATGGTTCAACCAGGATCTCGTATAGGTCGTACCCACCATATCAAACCACACACACATTTCACATTAATAATCAGAGGTATTAAACAAATAAGTGAAAGTCTTACAGATAATGAACTAAGAGTCTAACAGTGATAAATAAGTATTTAATCCAATTATCTCCAAACCATAAGACATAAAATAAATAATCAGTTACATATCTGATGTTCAAATTATAACTAAATTTATATAAAAACACATTGGTTGCACTCGCATGATGAATCATGCGCATCTTCTTCAGCTTCTACGTCCATCGCAGCAACTTGTCCATACATCGACGCATTCATATATTCTTCAACAGTAGGACCTGCATCATCAACTAAAAATATTCGACGTCGAAAGGGTGAGTACACATGTGAGTATACATCATGGCTCAGTAAGCAAACAAAACAATGCAACAAACATATGCATGCATTCAATTCATATCTTTGGTCTAGCTTTTAAGTTTGCAATGTGCTATAGAAAAGTTTGGTGGCCCCCGCACCTCCATACACGAGTGTGTGAATCTACCCAATGGATCAAACACCATTGTCATCCCACATTCACCCACCATGGAATAGAGATAGAGCTAAAGAAATTGACCTTTAAAGGCCAGGATGGTGCAGAATTTAGCTTTTTGGGGACCAAATTTTCTTGTAAACGGAAACTCATTCTCTCTGCACTGAAAGCTAAGAGATGCCTTGAGAAGGATAGAGTTGGATACCTTGTATCTGTGGTGCGAAAGATGCGCCATGAATGGAAGCATAGAAGTTGTGTTGGAATTTCCAGAGGATTTACCAGGTTTGCCACCTGATTGAGCGACAAAGTTCGTTATCGAGCTAATGTCAGGGTTGGTACCTGTGTCCAAAGCACCATATCGAATGGCTCCAACTGAACTGAATGAATTAAAGGTTCAACTGCAAGAGCTATTAAACAAGGGATTTATCCGACTTAATATATTACCTTAGGGAGTGCCAGTGTTATTCGTCAAGAAGAAGGACGGTAGTGTCTAACTATGTATAGACTACCGGGAATTAAATAAGCTCACGATCAAGAATTGATATCCCCTACCTCGGATTGATGATTTATTTGATCAGTTGCAGGAGCGAAGGTATTTTTCAAGATCAATCTTTGATTAGAGTATCATCAGTTGAAGATAAATGATGATGACTGTAAGCACCCCATTTTCGTCACCCTCAGCATAAGTAAACCCATATGGCAGGTTTTCGACCTTTAACCCAAAGATTTGTAATTATCTAATGAACTCCACAACAGGCTCATGGGCTATTACATACTTGAATGTATAGGTCATGAAATTATCTTCGAAATGAGATCGGAATCGTCAAATTCTGACATCAAACAAGGAAGATATCACGGTTTGAAAGTGCAAGGGTATTTACATAATTATCGTATGATGCATGCATTACCATTTAAACTTCATGTCATCATATCTTGGTCATTTGAAATCGGAATCAGATGATTCAAAAACCAATATTCCTTATTTTCAGTCCTCTTCAAAGTGGACATGAAAATCCCAGAAAAAGGTCACCGGTGGGCCCCATGAAAGCTTTCATGTAAAATTATTGTTAGAACTTCAAAGCTTTATATCTTTGTCGTTCTACGTCGGATTCAGATGATATCAAGGCCATTATTCTTCATTTGTGATGTTCTACAAAGTGGACGTGAAAAAAATCTCGGGTAGAAGTCTCCGAAGGGTCCCATGCAAAAATACACATGGAAATGGTCATTTAATCTTTGAAAATTCATATTTTAGTCATCCCATATCCAAATCAGGTGATTTCAGTTTTTATGTTCTATTTTTAGTATTCTACAAAGTGAACGTCAATGATTTTCGGTAGAAGTCCCCGAAGAATCAAATGCAAAATGGTTAGTCAAATTATTGATAATTGGCCTGCTTAAACTTCAGAAATTCATAAGTTGACCATTTTATTTTCAAATGAGGTGATTCAAGTTTTAATATTCCTTATTTTTAGTGTTCTACAAAGTGAACGTAGAAAATTTAGAATGGAGGCTATCAAAAAATTTCATGTGGAATGGTGGCAGAAATGATAGAAAAAATTCAAATTTGGTTCAAACCAGTTCAATCCAACTTAGTCCAACTCAGCCCGGCCCAGCTCAGACCAATCTGGACCAAGTGATGTCGGCCCATATGCATATATTTCTTTTATATATGTATATTTATATAATGAATAAATATATATATATATATAGAGGAAAGAGAAGCCGTGGAAGAGAGAGGGAGAAGGAAAAAATAAAAGAGAGAGGGAGAAGAAAAAAGAAAGAAAAAGAAAGAAAAAAAAACGTGAGAGAGGAGAGGGTTTTCCTAGAAGAAGGAAAAAAGGAAAGAAGAGAAGAAGGAAAGAAAAAAGAAAGAAAAAGAAGAAAAAAACGTAGAAGAAGAAAGAGGAAGGAGAAAAGAAAGGAAGAGAAGAAGGAAAGAAAGAAAGGAAAGAGAGAAGGGATTTTTTAGAAGAAGAAGGAGAAAAAAGAAAGAAAGGAAGGAGAAAAAACGTGGAGAAGAATGAGAAAGAGGAAGGAAGAGAAGAAAGGAAGGAAGAAGAAAAGGAAAGAAGGAATTTTCTAGAAGAAGGAAAGAGAGAAAGGATTTTCTAGAAGAAGAAGGAATGAAAGGAAGAGAAAAAAAATGTGGAGAGGAAGGAGAAAAAGGAAGGAAAAGAAGAAAGGAAAGAAGAAAAAAAAGAAAAAAGAATTTTCAAGAAGAAAAAAAAAAGAAAAGGAAAGAAGAGAAAAGAAGAAAAGGAAGGAAGAGAGAAGAAAAGAGAGAGAGAGACATTTTCTACTCTAGAAAACGTGAGAGAAAGAGAGGGAGAAGAGAAAAAAGGAAGAAAGAGAAGAAAGGAAAGAAGAAAAAAGGAAAAAACTAATTTTCTAGAAGAAAAAGAAGAAAAGGAAATAAGGATCTTCTAGAAGAGGAAAGAAAAACATAAATAGGCTAAGAGAAAGAGAGAAGGACCCTTTTTTTTTCCAGACCACAAGAGAGCCGTGAGTGAAGAGAGAGAGGACGTGAGGAGAGAGGGAGAAAAGAAAGAAAAGAGAAGAGGAAAAGAGAGAAAGAGAAGAGAGAGAGGAGCAGAGAAAGGGAGAATGAGAATTCACCTTCAAAGAGCTTGATACAATCTCCAAACATCCTACATCGACGGTTTTGCTCCATTCGAGCACAAGTTTAGTACCTTAAAACGAATTTAAGGGGTCTTTAGAATGCTTGAATATTGATTTTGCTTGGAAAAAAAATTTATTTTCATTAAATCTCAATCAGGAATGCTCTATTGCACGCATATTAATGTTAGGATGCCCATGTCTAGCATTTCTTTATGAATGATGATTTGTCTAAACTATTCAATGATGAAGTTTTAAATGCTATATGATGATGTTTGATGTTTTTAACAAGTTTCACAAAGTGGTTTTCTAATCTGAAATTTCTAGGTTCTTCGTAAACCATTCTAAGGTCGAGATACCTGTTTAGTCATCTAGATTTAGACTATTTCGTCGCATCCTTTTCAGAATGGATCTTAATGAAACTAGGGTTTTGGATCATTATGCCATTTCATTGCTTAAATCTGTAATTCCAAACATCAATACAGAGGTCGAGCACTTACCGGTGTTTGTTGAATGGCGGTGCTCCTCTCCAACGGAAGATCCCCTTCTCGCATAGCCTCCTTCCTCATTATTCCTTCTCAATCTCTTCCAGACGACTCTAGGGTTTGAGTGTGTTTGAAAATGATTTAAAGAGAAGGAGTGATGCATATATATAGTGGGAGACCATTCTAGGAAGGTCTCCTACATCTAAAAGGTTTCCTAAACTCGGATTCAGAGTGTGGGACCCGCTGGAGTCCATCTCCACTCGAGAAATACATACCGATTGCACATACCGGTCTCACTCAGAGTGAGACAGGTATTGAGATCGATATGTAAAAATTATATTTTTACACATCGTTTCTCATACCTGGATATCGTGGTTTATCACCCGGCCTCGCCTTCTAATTTGGTTATGATTGGGAGATCTGTCACGACGTAAACCATGAGTTAAACCGGGTTTTTGGAGTACGGTTCTTACATGATATCGTCTTCGATTGAATTTTTGTTACTTAATTTTGTTCTTAGAAATTATTCTTGTGTCAATTAACTTACAGGAAAAACACCCCTCTTTTTTCTTAGTAAGTAGACAATTTGATTGATTAGTCTCTATTTATCGACTTTTACTTGCCATTGCTATTAATTGTAAATAGAGTAATTTATTTTTGGTTGTGCTTGGCATGCATCAATACCTAAAACCTAATCAAGAAATAGCGTTGTTGGTATTCGGTAGATTCACCGATGAGTTTCCGGCAAGGTCACTGGTTGGCTTTCAACAGGTTCACCGGTTGGCTTTTGACAAGTTCATCGGTCATGAAAAATGAACCCTAACAAAGTTGTTCTTTTGTTTTGGGGAAGGAGGGAATATTCTTTCTCTTGATTTTCTGTTATTATTATCATTGAAGAAAAGAGAAGGTTAAACTTGTCAATTATATTTTATTTTTAACATTGTTAGCAAAAAGGGAGCAGTTGTAATTGTATTGAAACTTCAGGGTGGGGCCTGAAACTATGGTAAAGTTCGGGGAAGGTCGGCGAAATTTACCTTTTCTTTTTCTTATTTGTTTTAGGGAAAAGTACTCATACCTCCCTTGGACTATGGACTATTTCCCCTACCACCCAGTAGTTTCTAACAATTACTCCTGCTCCCATATAATTAATGGGGAAATATAAAAAATTAAAAGACAATTTTATCCTTATTACGTTTAGGAGTTGAGAAAAATTTGAAATGACAATTTTAAACATCACTGGAAATCAAATATCCCTTCCTTCCTTATCATTTTATTTTACTCTTTCATTCCCAAATCTTATTCTAATGAACAACGAATAGAAGCTGGAACTCCTCTGCAATTTGAAGTTCCCCAACATGTCTGGCGAGCACCTTCCAGCATGTATCTCTGGCAAGTACCTCCTTTGACGACTGCAGCTCCTCGCTTCAGTGAGCTTTTTTAACCATCTTTTCCCCCTTTTCATCCTCTCCTCTCATTCTCATCTTCGTTTTCATCCTCTATGAAAAGACCTTCACCACTTTTCTCCAAGGCCTGGCAAAATTCCCATGGATAATGCTAGCAGAAAAATCATTGACAACTAAACCTGTAGGAATTGCTACTGCAAGACAAACTAAGCAGTGAAGCAGTAGTCAATCCCTTTCTCATTACTTCTTTCATGAACAATGATTCTGGAGGTTCTTCACCTGAAAACCACACATAAAACAGATACAACTCAACTCTAGTCAACTAAGACTCATGTCAATTAATTAGTAAAAAGGTAATTGTAATACAAAACCTTTCCTGGGACCTTCATGTTACTAGCATGACATTTTACCCGATTGAGAAAATAACTCTATGGATAACTTCAAAGCAACATAAAAAATAAAAAAAATAAAAAAATAAAAAAACTTTTATTTTCTTTCCTTTTTCCTAAATAAACAAGCCAAGTCTGTATATCTTTCTTACTTCTATGGTGTGTATAATTTTGGATTATGCAAACTTAAAAAAAAATAAAAATAAATAAATAAATAAATAAAATAAAATAAAATTTGATTTTGGTTATACTTGTTATTTATTCGATTAGAGTTTCAACCAAACCCATTTCAATCCATACATGAACCTTAGAATACAATGGAAAAACCATAATTGATTATTAATAATAAAGGCATAACTGAGTATGGAGGCTGATTCCTCTATGCTCCATGAGTCTCTAAGCTTTGATCGAAATCCTTTGACTACAGTCTTCCACAGCCTCCAGAGGATATCTTTATGTCTTTTGCTAATGGGTGCAGGGAGAACTTCATTAACTATGGCTATGGGGACTCTAACCCAATATTTATAAAATATTACTGTAACCCTAAAACCCTTCCCACAATAGAATTAGGGTTACCAAACCGGTTCCACCATATCAATCAAACTCCCACTGAATAACTGATTTAGGTAATTAATTAATCTCACATAAATCTAACAATCTCCTACTTGGGTTATATTAATTATAAAATCATCATTAATCAGTGTAGTCATGAAATTCAATATACTAAAATGTCACTATCTTTGAAACATCCATCAAGCCTACCAATGCGATCAACAATGGATAATACACCTCAATATATAGTGTACAACCTTCTATTAACCACAACAGAGGTCTATTCAATACATGAATCGCCTAAGATAATGCATGAAAATAAGCTCTCACGCGGGTCCAAACTTTGATTAAAGTCATTTAATCAAAATACCCCAAAACCTTTATGGGTAATAAATCATGGTATTAATTAGAGCAGAAGTAAAATACCACACATTGACTAGACATCGCCTTCATTCTTTGACTAAATATTACTTTTTTTGGCTAAATACTGCCTTGTACTTTCTGATTAAATATCATCTAGTACTCTTTGGCTAAATGCCGTCTTGTACGCTTTGTCTAAATATTGCCTCAGTAACCCCGACTGAATACTGTCTTGTTATAACGGCTGAATATTGTCTAAATTCTTTGACATGTCAAACACATATAACTATGTGAGTAAAATAGCAATAATACAAATGCTAATGTAAACAAAACCCTGGTTACAAAACTACACTCATCAAACCATGAGCAATAAAATCAAACACAAACAAACAATGTCAGAATACAAACATAAAAAGTCTCTCACTGATTAAGCATATCAAGAGACTCCCACTGATCCCTAGACATTTGGTTACTCAAGTCCCTGATTAATTATTTTTAATCATGAACAATTTTTACTCAGTTTCAGAACCTTTTTATTTTCCAACACTATTGGTTTTACAATTATAGATTAATTCATCATTAATCCTCTCCTTAATTAATTATTTCCTACATGTGTAGCTTATTTAATTGTTCACACTCTGTCATATGGGTCACATTATGACTTGTATCACTGGTATGAACCAATGGGACTGCTTAAGCCCTTTAAAAAATTTACCAGTCTTCACACTTTGTTGTCCATAGACAATAACTCACTATTTATCAAGTCCTAGGATTATTCAATAATATATAGGTTCATCCTTTAAGTAAATAGAGTTAAATTCATTCAAGTTTCACTTCTCTCTCACATTATCATTACCTATCAAAACTGATATTTAGAGAGCTAAACCATTAAACAATATATTTTTTTTCTTTTTTAGAAATATTAAAATTTTTCTTTGGATTTTTCTTAGACAATCCCTTTACAATAAACTCCATCTGAATGTTACCACACAAAACATCACAGAAAGAACACCACATAGGCAGATAACATTTCTCAAAAGAATACTTTTAAGTCAAGTAATTTTATATTAGTTTTTAATCTTTTTATATTATTTTTTTTATGAATTAACAATCATGATAACAGTTCAAAATAATACAATTCAGATAATGAGACACACATGATTAATTCACATGAAGTAAAACATCTATAATTTGAACATATGCAGGCAAATCATCTCCGTGAGAGTCAATCAAACTACACACATTTTATATGGAATAATATGTGCACTGGTCCTCTCAATAACTGTATAATAATTACGAAGAAATAATGACTCTCAAAAATCTCATCACTTTTAGATGGATGAAAATCCCTAAAGCTAAGAGCCTTCAATCATGTGCATGAGTTCTTTATAATCTTTAACAACGCCATCTTTGGGTGGATAGTGTCATTCTTTACTGCATTCATAAATGTCATTCTTTACTGCATTCATAAATGTGAGAGTTTATATTAGTGTTACTTTTGGGTGAGTATTGCACTTCCTTTGCTGTAGCTAGTAAATACATAAATATTGAATTTGAATATATTATAATAGAACCAAAGTTATCACTTCGGTGGTCACCTCAAAATCCTTACCCAATAGTTATAAACCCTAATTTGAATAAACTTGGACAATGTCACCTTTGAATGAATATCGTCAAACTAAAACATTTACAAACACAGATACTTGAATTTGAACACATCATAATGAAACAAGATTGCTACTTTGGTGGTCACACCAAATTCCACCATGATATAAATAAATTCTAACCTGCAGCTCACGTGGGATACCATGAATGTTTTATTAACATAACCTTACAGTTCTAAACATTCAAATAATCATGCACAATAGCTCACTAATCAATTTTGTACAATAATTTTAAGAAAAATCAACAGAAACACTACGAACTAGGTTCTCATAGGATATTTTCTATAATAACAAGTTTTCCAATGTATCTAAATATATCAAAATATATACCAAATTGAAGAGCATAAAAAATAGAGTTTAATGGAACAAATCAGAGGTCAATCTGACTTTCTTAGCTCTCAAAATTATGATTTAATATTGTTTTATCAAAAACAGAAGCCAAATAGGCCTTTAGAATCCTGTCAGTTTAGGTTCAGTTCGGTCTGGGTTGGTCTGTGCTAGCTAGGTCAGGTTCAGCTCGGTTCGGTTCAAACTAAATCAAATATACCTTTTTTTAATTAAGTTCTTTAGTTTAGACCGAACCACCTGGTCTAACCAGGATGAACCACTGAGTTGGTTCAATAGTTTACCTATCGGTCCAACTCGGTTCATAAAATGGGTCCTCGGGTCAAAGTATATGGGTCATTGGGTCAGGTTTCGGGTTCACATTCGGGGCAATACATTGGGTTCAAGGGTCGGGTTGTCGAGTTACCCTCCTAGTCAAGTCAACGGGTCCTTTGACTGGGTACTTGGGTCACACATGCTGACCCACAAGTGTGCCCAGGGATCTAGTCTTGGATCACTTCAATCGGTTCAACATTAGTTTGGGTTAACCCTGAGTCAATGTCACACCCCAATTCTAGTCTAACCAGAATGGTGTGATGAAGCGTCAATAAATCAATGGTTCACCCAGGATCTCGCATAGGTTGTACCTACCATATCAAACCACACACACATTCTACATTAATAATCAGAGGTAATAAACAAATAAACGAAAGTCTTACAGATAATGAATTGAGAGTCTAACAGTGATAAATAAGTATTTAATCCAATTATCTTCGAACCACAAGACATAAAAATAAATAATCAATTACATATCCAATGTTCAAATTATAACTAAACTTAAGCAAAAATACATTGGTTGCACTCGCATGATGAATCATGCGCATCTTCTTCAGCTTCTACATCCATCGCAGCAACGTATCCATACGTCGATGCATTCATATATTCTTCAATGGTAGGATCTACATCGTTAATTAAATATATTCGACGTCGAAAGGGTGAGCACACATCACGGCTCAGTAAGCAAACAAAACAATGCAACAAATATATGCATGAATTCAATTCATATCTTTGGTCTGGTTTTTAAGTTTGTAATATGCTATAGAAAGTTTTGGTGGCAGCTGCACCTCTATACACGAATGTGTGAATCCGTCTAATGGATCAAACACCATTGTTGTCCCACATGCACCCATCATGGAATAGAGATAGAGCTGAAGCGTCTAGATCAAACACCGCCAACACTTCTCCTGATGCGCTACCCATACCAACATGTAAGCCCCTATTAGCGAGGGCTTACATACTGGACTCGCAACTAACCAATCCTAATGCCAAACAGTGTATCCAATACCAAACAGTGTTTGTCGTCATACTAAATTTGAAAGAAGAAAGTGAATCGCTTTTGGATGAACATTCTGATTCATACACTCCCTGACCTTTGTTGATAAAGATGTTTAGTGATAATGGAATTATAGGAAGAAAGATGATTAAATTCAGATTAGATTATATAGCCAAGGAACCTCAGATGAAGTAATGGAGAATCTAGTTTGAGATTACTAAATGGATGGATATGAGTCATGTCTATAAAAGAGTGCATGAGCAAAAAGTGAGAACTATCAAGAGCGGCTAGTAAACAGTAGATAGCACTCATGTAGAATTAAAGATGGCTATATCGGTAAGAATTTTGACAAGGCAGAAGATTCCTAAAGGTAAATCTAAGAGTGGATACAAGGATGAAATCGACAATGGTGGCATTGATAGAACTCGATTTAGTACAAATTAATACTGAGTTATGCCCAATGTCAAGTGAGATAAAAAAAATCAAAAGAGTTTGGCTGAATTAATGAATTTATAAGCATATACCCTAATGCTTATAGATAGACTTGGGATATGTAATGAGTGAATAGTTAGAAGATATTTTTCAAGGTATATGAAAGAGAGATCAGGGTAGAACAGCAGTGATAAAGAAAATATAAGCTAATGAGTTTTTCAAGATATGAGATTTTGATGATTGTCTTTGAAAAATCATAAGAGATGAAGGAACTAGACAAGCTCTTAAGACCTTAATACTAGATTTCTCTAGTTCAAGCCTTTTTGGACTAAATGTTGCATTAGATGAGTGTTATGAGTAATGTTCAAATCATATGTATGGACATAATTGGATGCAACCTAAATCGACTTGAGATGGCAGACTTTGACGTCATCTTGGGAATAGACTGGTTGTCTCAACACTCTACAAAGTTATTTTGTACATAGAAGAGGTTATCATTCAAGAATAAAGACAGAATATAACTTAGTTTTATTGGAAGTATGTTGCCTAAGAAGTGAAAGCTGATTGTCTCTATGCTAAAGGCGAAGAGATGCTTTGAGGAGAAAGAAGTTGGATATATGGTATCTGTGGTATACATTACCAAAGAAGCACCACAGATGGAAGATATTGATGTGATGCATAAATTTTCTGATGTGTTTTCAGGAGACTTACCTGGGTTACCATCTGATCATGCGACCGAGTTCGTCATCGACTGGTTACCAAGGACGATACTTGTGTTAAAGGCACCTATAAAGTAGCTCCTATGAAGTTGACGGAATTGAGACTCAACTACAAGAGTTATTAGACAAAGGTCCTAATAGGCTAAGTATTGCATCACGGGGAGCGCCAATGTAATTCATGAAGAAGAAGGACGGTAGTGTCAGATTATGTACAGACTATCGAAAACTAAACAAGCACACGATCAAGAAGATATCTACTATCTCAGATCGATGACTTGTTTAAGCAGTTGCAAGGAGCAAAGGTATTTTCTAAGATTGACCTTGGATGGAGTATTGAAGAATTTGGTTGGGATCCTACCTTGATTCATCATTTCAATTACATAGGAATTCCTACTTTAGGTGTTTAACTGCTATAGGGAAGGGTTCCATACCTTAAGCTTGTAGGGAACTAAAACCTTCTCTGCAATTTTTCCTCCCAGCCTTCTTCTTCAAATCTCCTTTTCTTTCTCTTCATCTCTCTCTTTCTCTCTTAGGTTTAGGGTTTGAGATTGATCCAAAAGAGTGAGAGAGGGTAGAGGGACATCCTCTATATAGAGAGAAACTCTCCATATAGAGTCTCACTTTAATTAGGAAAGAGATCTCTTAAGATTTAGAAAGTTTCTAAATCACGGAGTCTAATCTAGCAACATGTGGTGATACGTATGGTCGCAAAATCCATCCACCACAGCCCTCAAAAATGTGACCATACATCCATTTTTGACTAGTCTCATTTCCTCTATGGTGTGGTCGACCATACTAGTTCAGGTATTTCAACCACACACTCACAATTCACTATTTTTGGGTCGATTTACATACCTAGCCTTGTGGTTTCCTCACACGCTTGGTTCACTTGATCTGGCTATGATAGGAAGACCAAGCACGACACAGTTGAACCGGGTTAGAAGAGTGTGGGTCTTATAATAGAAGTGTTGGTGGTCGATGGGGCACATTTGTGTGCTTTTGGCATTGTTCGCATTTTTTGGCATATCGTTCGTAGTCCTTCGACATATTCTGCCAATAATATCCTATTGTGATGATCTTAAAGCACAAGGCTTGACCTCATTGATGACCGTCACATATTCCTTCATGCACTTCTACCATTACATATTCAACCTCCGAGGATCATAGACACCAAAGAAGAGGAAGGGTAAAAGACTTCTTGTACAATACCTCTTCATAAATGGCATAGGCATGCGACTTAGCTTGTATGCGTCGAGCTTCCTTGCAATCAGTAGGCAGAACATTCTCCCTGAGAGAGGTCAGGATTGGATCCATCCAGTAAGGCTCAAGTTTTACAGGAAGGACTTCTTTCGCTGGATGAGTGCTTTTATTGGGCAAGAACTCTACATACACGGGTACTTCAAAACTACTAAGATTGTTCTGTCCTAGCTTGAATCCATATTTTCTTCTTGAGGCACGTTGTATATTTCAAACTTTTCAAATGGGAGGATAAGATGATTTACCTCAACAAGGTACTTTGCCAAATGCTGTTGTCGCGCCTCATACACCCCTAAGGCTTGTCGAATCACCAGCTGTGAATCGTCGTATACAATCAGTCGTTTGACCATCAGCTTCCTTGCCAGCTTTAATTCTGCTATGAGCGCCTCATACTCAGTAGTGTTGTTGGTTGTGGAGAATCCAAAATGAACATATGTGAGCACCTTGAACCTTTTTAGGCTGACTAGAACGAGCCCTACTCCAGCTTCCTCCTTATCCTTATTCGACGACCCATTTTCATACATGATCCAGGAAGGCTCTTCTGGGGTGATGACGATCTTAGTCTGCCTAATTTTTATAGCTCGCACAGGATTAAAGCCTTCTTCTCCTCCACCAAGGAGGGTGCTTTCCAATAGAAAATCCGCCAATGCTTGTGCTTTGATAGTCGTCCTTGGTTGAAATTTTAAATTGAACTCCCCGAGTTCGACTGCCCGATTGACCAATCGACTCGAAACATCAGCTCAAGCAAGAAACTTTCTTAGTGGTCAATTGGTTAAGATAGTGACTGAATGTAACCGAAAATAAGGTCGAAGCTTCCTAGCCATCATAACCAGAGCTAAGACCAACTTTTCAATGGATTAGTACCTGGTCTTTGCATCGAGGAGACTTTGTTTATATAGTATATAGGATGTTGCACCTTTTCTATCTCTTTAACAAGCACAACACTAACTGCCTCAGGAGATACGGCTTAGTATAGAAGGAGATCATCGCCTGTTTCAGTCTTGACCAACAAGGGCAGAGTGGATAAGTACTCTTTCAGGTCGCGAAACAACTTCTTACATTCTGGTGTCCATTAAAAAGCTTTTAATCCTTTGAGAGTTTGAAAGAAAGGCAGGCATCTGTCCGCCAACCTTGACATGAACTGTCCTAAGGCAGCAATTCGACCCGTCAATTCTTGTACTTGCTTAGACTTTGTGGGAATCATCGTGTTTTGAATGGCTTCGATCTTGGCCGGGTTGGCTTCGATCCCTCTTTGTGATACCATGAATCCCAAGAATTTTGCTAAATGAACTCGAAATGTACACTTTGTAGGGTTGAGGAGCATAGAATTCTTTCTGAAGATGTTCAAGACTTCAGTGAGATCGTCTAGATGAGTTAAAGCTTTAGAACTTTTAATCAAGAAATCGTCAACATATACCTCCATGTTTCTTCCTATTTGCTTCTCAAAGACCTTGTTGACCAGTCTTTGGTAGGTGGCTCCAGCATTTTTTAGGCCAATTGGCATGACTGTATAGCAGTATAATCCATGACTTATGACGAAGGTCGTGCTCTCCTCATCTTCCTTAGCTATTTTTATTTGATTGTACCCAGAATAAGTATCTAAGAAAGATAAAAACTCATGCCCAGTAGTGGCATCTATCAATTAATCTATTCCAGGCATAGAGTAGCTATTTTTGGGGTATGCTTTATTGAGTAATGAAATTGGTACATATGCACCAATGGTTTTCAATCTTCGGCACCATTACAACATCGACCAACCAGTTTGGGTAGTTGACCTCCCTAATAAACACTGCTTTTAATAACTTTTCGACCTCTTGGTCGATGATAGCTTGTCTTTCTAGGGCAAAGGCCCTCTTTTTTTAATGGATTGGACGGTGGTGGGAATCGATCATGAGATGATGCTCCATGGTGGTGCGGGGAATACCTGACATGTCCTCAGCTGTCTACACGAAGACGTCTACATTGGCTTGTAGGAATGCTATGAGTTCCTCCTTCTGCTCTGCAGGGAGTGCTTATGCAATTAGGAAAGTCTTCTCAGGAGTATCTTCAGAAAAGGGGACTGGAATGAATTATTCCACAAGGGTGTTCCTTCACTGGGGGAAATCATCCCAGAGGTCTTTTAACTGGATTGTCTAGACGGGCGCAACCATCTCGTTAACCGCTAGATCTACTTGGTAACAATTCTTGGACACGGCTTGATCAGCTCTGCAGAATCTGAGCCCCATAGCTGTAGGAAACTTCACCACCAGGTAGTACGTGGATAAACATGCTTTCATTTGGTTGAGCCCTGATCACCCAAGGATGGCATTGTGGTTGGATCGAGTGTCCACTACCATATAATTCAAGTTGATGCACCTCTTTGCAGGGTAAGTCCCCACTCGAGTTTTCAGTTAGACCGCCCCCTTCACAGTAACAACATCTCCATTGAAACCAATCAGAGAATACCTGGTAGGACGCAGTAGTTCATCCTCATACCCCATGCGTTTGAATGTGTCATAATATAGGATGTCGATAGTGCTCCTTGTATCCACCAGAATTCGACACACTTTGAACCGGTTCCCAATCGCCATTCCAATCACCAGTGGGTCCTCATGGGGGATCCTGACATCAATAAGGTCGTCATCCCCAAAGCAGATGTAACCTTCATCCCATAGCTTTTTGAAAGAGAATTCCTTGACCTCCTCTTCTCGACCCCTGACCAGCTTGTTCTCTGTTGGTTCTTTTACGAGCTTGATGACAATCGGGAGTACCTCCCTTCGCATGTGCTCAAGCCAAACTGTGATTATAAGACATTCTTTCCTACTCTGGATCAGGTACTAATCCTCGTCCAAGCCCAAATCTTGCTTGGGTCTTGCCTTCCCCAATATCTCTCTCAGGGGACTCTAGCAACATACCTTTCGTGGCATTTCTGATGATTTGATGGTTGGGTGTTCCGTACCTTTCCATCGAGCGATGTTGATGAGCCCCAAATAGTCTCTTTCAGGGGATTATCCTCTTCGAGGTGCATTGTTATTCCTTTCATCCCTAGTAGGAACTTGAACAGGGGGATTTTGAGGAGCTGCAAGAAGTGGTAGAGGTAGTGGGAGCCGTGGTCCCACAAACTCGGTCCAACACCCATGTTAGACAAGATCTTCAACCAACCCCCTGAGATGACGATAGGAGTTGGTGTTGTGGCCATGGTCCTTGTAGTAAGCACAGTACAGTCATAGGTTCCGCTCATTTGGTTTGGCTAACATTAGAGGGGGATGGACTAGTAGAGTATCTCCCTTCTTAATTTATAGGATTTCAACCATGGTTCAGTTGTCACACCCCAAATTCTGATCCAACCAGAATGGTGTGAGTGAACCGTCATTGAACCAACGGTTCACACCAGGATCTCGAATAGGCCGTGTCCACCCATACAAACCAATTACACATAACCACAATCAGAATATAAATGTACAGCGGAAGACTTTAAATAGAATGAACTGAGCATCTATTGATAATTTAAATAAATATCCCATTATTCAAATTCAATCATAAAATAATAATCTATTACATCTCTTAATAACAAACCAAAAATAACTGAAACCAATAAATAAAATCCATCACGGTACACCGAAAGGGCACTCGCATGAAGCGTCATGCTCGTCTGTCCCGCTTTTGTACGTCCAACGTCGCAGCACCACCATACGCCGGGGCGTTTACGTAATCATCCACGGTATAACCCGCATCCGGATCTAAAACAATGTATATACAAAGGGTGAGCACACAACCACGTCTCGGTAAGGCAATCGGGCGGTTTCACAAGATTATGCATGAGTAACAATCATTTTATCTTTGTGGTCCGGTTTTAAGTTTGCAATGTGCTATAGAAAGGTTTGGTGGCCCCCGCACCTCTATACACGAGTGTGTGGCGTCGCCACGATAATCACACTACCACCAACCCACATGCACCCATCATGGAATAGAGATAGAGCTAAGGTATACCCGCACCTCCCAACGATACTCTACCCATACCGGTACCTAAGCCCCTGCGGCCGGGGCTGCAAAGCGGGCTCGCAACTAACCAATCCTATATGTCAACAATGTATGCTCTATCCCGGCCACGGCCGTCTACGGCATAGAGATAGAGCTAGGCGTGCGGGCGGGTCGGAGACCTCCTGGACCTCACCTCCCCCCGATACCCTATCCGCAACTAACCCACTAGGATAGAAACAATACGCGAGGTAGACCCTATCCCAACACGACACCCCTACGGCATAGAGATAGAGCTAAAGCATCGTGGACAAGGCGGCGTCGACTCGGAATCCTCGGTACCACCCAACGATGGTCGGGACAACATCAATATCGGAGACCAGCGTACCCACGATCTTCCCCCGATACCCTATCCGTACCAAGCATGTTAAGATAGAATACTACAAAAGGTGCCGGTGTAAGAAGCGATCCCGGGCCCATGCCCCACTCCACACACCAACGAAAACAATCACATGCCTAACAATCACATCCTATGAATGCATGAACAATAATAATAGCCGAAAGTAAAGGGTGGCATGTGAATATGCACAAACATCACATCATAGATATTCAATGATTAACAACGATTTCTTGTCCATTAATTATTAGGTTTAGGTCGGATTCCCTTACGGCGGCTCGTTCAATAACTTGCTCCGCGTCGCAAGATCCAAGCGATAAGTCACGGCGTCCTACATAATATTAGGGTTTCATTAGAATATATTATTTAGGGTTTCATGTTGGTCGGAAACCAACATGGTTACAAAATACCCTCACGGCGGCCGGTGGCATGTACCGGTCGCGGCTGTGGGAAAGGCTGGCGACCGGTATGGTCGGCCGGTCCCCCACGGACAACCTCCCGAGAGGTAGCGGTCGCAACATACCGGTCGCACTATGTGCAGCCGGTATAGTCGGCCCGGTATGTCTCCGGAAGACCATACATGGGTTCTTCGATTTGCCGTCGATCATCCTCCACGGATTTTCGGGGTTTCTCCTATCCATTCTAAGTCTAGGCTTTGAGTTAGAGCTATCCCTAACTCATTCAAGTCTCGTTTCGATGAACATCATCTCGAAACTTCGAATCTAGGGTTTGGCGGCAACTTAGGTTTTATTGGCCAATCTAGGGTTTTAGATCAATACCTACTTTGCGTGGTATTGATCCACCCACATAACTAACATAGGGTAAGAAGATGGTATCAAACACTTACCGTTGGCGGGCGTAGCGAGCTTCGTCAAGCGGTAATGGCGGCACCTCCTTCTTCTTCCTAGCTCCTTCTCCTCTCCAAGCTCTTTCTCTTCTCTAGGGTTTGGGAAAGACAATGGAAAGGATTTGAGGGGTTTAAGGGTGTATTTATAGGCTAGAAATAGGGTTTAGTAACCCTACTAGGATTAGGAAACTTCTAGGATTCGAAATCGGGAAAGTGGGACCCGTAGAGACCAATTTCCAAATTCCCGCACATAGCTGTGCAGGCCATACCGGTCGGCCGGTACCATCATCCGGTACCATCGACCGGTATACCTAAAATAAGGTATCATTGGTCGACTTGGTCCGATTTCGTACTGTTTGTTATCCGCTTGCCCCGTCGCTCGGTGATGATCGGAAGACTGTCCGCGACACAAAACCAAGGTTTAGGCCGGGTTTTTGAGTCCCGGGTCTTACAACTCCACCACCCTTAAAAGAAATTTCGTCCCGAAATTTACATGTAAGGTACTACAACTCCCCCACCCTTAAAAGAAATTTCGGCCTCGAAATTTGAGCGTACCTTGATCGTCAAAAGGTTAGGGTACTCCTTCCTCATCGCGCTCTCTTCTTCCCAAGTAATTTCCTCCACATTTTGGCTTTTCCAATGCACCTTTACATAGTGGATATCCTTGGTTCGAAGTTCCTGAACTTTTCGGCAGAGAGCATTACGGGGCACCACCGAAAGTTAAGTCTTGGTCAAGTCCGGAGGATCGGCGCTCAAGATATGCGATGGATCTCGACATACTTCTTCGGTAATGATACATGGAACACATTATGAGCGCTAGACATAGATGGTGGTAGAGCCAATTGATATGCTACATTACCGCGTCGATTCAATATCTCATATGGTCCCACATACGCGGGGCATAGCTTCCCCTTCTTACCAAACCGTTTCGGACCTCGCACCGGTGACACCTTCAAGAACACTTTGTCACCTTCGCAAACTCCGGATCTCGGCGTCGATTATGCGCATAGTGCTTCGTCGAACTTGAGCTGTCTTTACTCTCTCTTTGATCCGATCAATCACTCGGCAAGTTTCTTCGACAAACTCCGGTCCTACAATTCTTCTTTCCCCCACTTCATTCCATAACGAGAGGTGTACGACATTTTCTCCCATAGGGAGCTTCATATGGGGCCATCCGGGTTGTAGCGATAACTATTGTTGTAAGCAAACTCGATAAGTGATAGCTTCTCATCCCAAGCTCCTTTGAAATCTAATGCACAAGCTCGAAGCATATCTTCCAAAATTTGAATGGTTCGCTCATTTGTCCGTCCGTCCGAGGATGGAAAGCCGTCTTGAACTTCAACTTTGTTCCCATAGCTTTACGTAATCCTTCCCGAATTTTGATGTAAAAGCGGGGATCTCCGTCGGATACTATACTTTACGGGCGCCATGAAGTCGACTATATTATCAACATATAACTTGGCCGGCTTCTCCATGGTATGCGAGGTCGACCGCAATAAATCGAGCTGTCTTGGTGAGCCGATCTACTATAACCCAAACCGCATCCACGACCTTGGTGTCAAAGGTAGGCCGGTGCGAAATCCATAGTGATACAATCCCACTTCCATGCGAGGTTACGGTAATGGCTGTAGTAAACCTGCGGGTCTTTGTCTCTCGCTTTAACTTGTTGACAATTCGGACATTGAAACACGAAGCGAGCTATATCGGCTTTCATACCCCTCCACCAATAGAGTCTTCTTAGATCGTGGTACATCTTGGTACTTCTGGATGTACCGAATATGGAGTGTAATGAGCTTGGTCATAACTTCGGCCTCCGATATCGCGGTCTTCGCTCTCGGGTATACATACCCGTCCGCGATACTTGAGTACTTTGTGCGATTCCAAGGTAAAGTCGGGATTACACCGTACCCTTCTCTAAGTCTTCTGCCTTGTCACGAGATATGGGTCTGTAGGATTGCTACCTTGACTTCATCAATTAGGCTCGGTGAGATCTTCAATGCGGCGAACATCATAGTGAACTTATGAATCAAGCCTTGCTCAGCCGGATCTTCTGCGGTTTCGATAATATGGTCTTCATCAATTTCCATCGAACTTCGAGGCTGCAGCACACAATGCGGCATTTGTACTCGGTCCGCGCCTCGGGTTTCGATGCCCACTTTACGCTTAAGGCGTCGGCCACCACATTTGCTTTACCGGGTGGTGCTCGGATGTCGCAATCATAATCTTTTAACAATTCCGGCCATCTTCTCTGTCTCATATTCGGATCCTTACGGTGAAGAGATACGTTAAGCTCTTGTGATCGACTTGATGCGAAACTTCTCACCGTACAAATAGTGTCTCCAAGTCTTGATTGCATGAATAACCGCTGCTAGCTCCAAGTCATGCGTAGGATAGTTTTTCTCGTGCTCTTTTAAGCGTCTTGATGCGTAGCGATTCACATTCTCCTTGCATCGAGAACACACCCAATACCCAACCACGAAGCATCCGTATATAGAGTAAGCGGTGCGGCTTGGTTCGGGGATGGTTAGGATAGGCGCGAGACAAGTCTTGACTTCAAAGTGCGGAAGCACTTCTCACACTCATCTGTCCATATAAATTTCTCTCCCTTCTTGGTCAATCGGTGAGTGGAACCGCGATCTGGAGTAATCTTCCACGAATCTTCTATAATAACCAGCCAGCCCAAAGGAAACTACGAATCTACGCAGCAGATTTTGGTGCTTCCCATCCTACGATAGCGGCTATCTTGCTTGGATCCACCTTGATACCGTCCCCGGATACAACATGGCCCAAGAAAGCTACTTCCTTGGCCAAAACTTCGCACTTCTTGAATTTTGCATAAAGCCTCACGTCCCTCGGCCGTTGTAGGGCTGCTCTCAAATCTGTTGTATGAGTCTCCATGTCCTTAGAGTAAATTAATATGTCGTCGATGAATACGATGACCGAAGTGTCCAACATGTCATGGAACACTCGGTTCATCGGTTCCATAAGCGGCCATTCGGAGCATTGGTCAGCCCGAAAGACATAACCGGAAACTCATAATGTCCATACCTCGTTACGGCGGTCTTGAATATCTCCGGCCTTGATCTTCAATTGGTGATACCCGATCGGAGATCGATCTTTGAGAAAACCTTTGCACCCTGCGGCTGATCGAGCGGATCATCGATCCTAGGCAAAGGATACCGATTCTTGATCGTCAACTTGTTCGGCTCCACGATAGTCAATACATAGCCGTACACTTCCATCTTTCTTCTTGGCGAACAACACGGGTGCTCCCCAAGGCGAAATACTAGGTCGTATGAAGCCCTTATCCAGCAATTCTTGTAATTGGGTCTTCAACTCCTTTAACTTCGGTTGGGGCCATCTGTATGGCGCTTTAGACACCGGGCCGAACCCGGTATAAGGTCTATCACAAGTGCCGTAGCCAATGCGGTGGTAAGCTTGGAAGATCCTGCGGAAATACATGCGGAAACTCCCGAACCACCTCTATATCCTCCATCTTGAGTGACTCTGCTTGTGAGGTCGGCTACGGATCCGAGATAACCCACTCCCCCTTTCTCCAAGCATCTCTTAGTCTTTAGGGCGGAGAGGATCAACTTTCGCTTCCTAGATAGCTTAATTCCAGCGAAGCTATATTCCTTTCCCTCTCTGTCAGTAAGCATCAGCTTCCTTTCTCCACATAAAAGGGCGGCCGAATGATGGCCTAGCCAATCCATTCCTAAAATGACATCAAAATCTGCCATCTCAAGTATTACTAGGCTTGCTTCTAGGTCTCGACCCTCGATACTTACGTTACATGGTCCATAATACTTGGTCAAAGCCACTCGACTCCTAGTGGAGAGCGAACTATCAAGCTTGGGTTCAATTGCTTGATTGGTAACTCCATTCGCTTCCCAAAGAAAGCGAAACAAAGGAGTGCGTGGCCCCGAGTCAAATAATACTACGGCGGGTAACCCGGCTACATTTACAATTCTGGAATATATTGTCCCTTAGTTCTATATGCTCATGCAAGCGAAAGAGTAAATCAAATAGTAAGGGATAAAGTCGTACCGGTTACCACATCGGGTGATGCGGCGGCCTCTTCGGTGGTATTTGCATAAACTCCCGGCTTCTTTGGGGAGCTTGCTTCCTAGGTAGCGTGCGGTTCCTTGCAACATGTCCAAGTTCTTGGCGGTTAAAACACTTAATATTCGGGTTGGGCCCGGTTAGTTGTGGCACAGGTGGTGCCGGGTTGTTTCTCGCGGGTCTTTGTAGCGATCGCCCCCCTGTATGGGCGGAATGGTCTAGTATTCTCGCCACTCGAGTTCTCTCCGGCGGGTCTCTTCGCTCCCTTGTTTTGAGCGAAGAAGCTGTCCCTCGGGCGGACTCTATCACCCTCGCAACCCGCCTTTGCCTCGTTGTAGGTCTTTTTTATCCGGACCCAACGGATGTTCTCTAATGCTTCCACGTAGTCCCATGGTGAACCTACGTATCTTTGTCTCCTCCTCCCGCATCTTGGCGGTGCGAAGAAGAATAGCTCTTCGTACCTCCGGTGATAAGCATCTACGGTCGGCCCGACCTGCTGTAGGCGAGAAACTCTCTCTCCATTGAATCCTGAAGCTCTTTGGGAAGTATTTGTCGAAGAAAGCCGCTTTAAACACTTCCCGTCCAACTAGTGCATCTTGGTTCTCCAAATATGCCCGCGTGGAATTCCACCAAGCATTCGCGTCCTCCCTCGGCATGTGAGTGGCAAATAGAACCTTCTCCTCCTCGGTACACGTCATCAGCCGGAAGTTCTTTTCCATTTACGAAACCCTTTGTGCTGGCCACAATGGTTTCCCCTGTCTGCCGGTGAATGATGGCGGTTTCAACTTCAAGAACCCGTCCACCGACCCGCTAAGATCGTCGTTGTCCACGGGTATCTACTCCGTACCATGGTGGTGGATACGGATATGCCCCTGGATACGCGAGAGGCGACGGGAAGCGATGCGGTGGTGGTATATTCGTGCTTGGGCCCTTGGCCTTGGGCTACTCTGCACCCGTTGTGAAGACATTTTCTCTCCGGACCCGGGCGTATTACCGGCGGGAACGGAACCTGCTGACCGAGCATCGCTAGCACCTCACTCGAAATTCCTTACGTTGAGCTTGCATCCGATAGACCAAGTTTGTAACTATGGTCTCGGAATCCCTGTGAGGTGGTCCGGTAGTTACGTCGGTACTTCAGGGACTGTTCCTCCTCTTGAGCTGGTTTCCCCTAACCTGGTCTGCTCGGCTTGTTCTTCCTCTAGGCGCTTCACGGCATGATGATGCTTTCTACCCCTTCGGCCGTTTCCCACTGCCATCTCGGACTATTTATTTGGATCCGAGAAGAAGACATAACACGTGAGAATCATCAATAATAGTAGTGTTAGTCTTGAATAATGCGGGGAATAGTCGAGAAGTAACATTTCAATTTGCACAATTTTTTTTTAAATTTTTTTTTTTTTTTTTTTTTTCGACTCTTTTGGGGCGTACCGGTCGCGGTATACCGGTCGCTCATCTGTAGAAATATCTTTGCGGCCGGTATAGTCGGCCGGTCAAAATTAAAATTCTGGCCGGGACATACCGGTCGCATGTCTATGAGATACCGGTCGCCACTCTGTAGGCGGTGTTGCGACCCGGTATAGTCGGCCGGTCGAGGAAAAATTTTCTGGCGAGACATAGCGGTCGCACACACGGGTTGATACCGGTCGGCCGGTATAGGCATAACCGTCGGCCGGTATGCCCAAAATGGCTTTAAAATCGCGAAAAAGTGAGATTTTTCTCACTTTTTCCTTTCTCTTTCTCTCCGGTGGCGATTCTCTCTGCCGGTTCCGAGTTGCTACAGATTCGACCGGTGCTATTTGGGGCCGATTCCTTCCATTCAAGACCTAGCATATCGTCTCCGGGTAGGTCTCTACCCTCTCTCTCATATTTTTATGAAATTTTCCATATCGTCTATATGTAGAATTTTAGGTTTTTCTTTGTTCGAGATGTTTTAACCGTAGGAATTCTTTTCCTTTGGCTTAGAAAGGGTTTAGGGACCCCCAAGAGCAAAAGCCCTCAACCAATTTGGGGTTTCACCGAACGGTTTTCATAAAAATCGAATTTTTCATCTTTTTGACCTAGGTTTTCAAAAATTTCGAAATTTTTTCTAATTTTTCTTAATTCTTGAAATTTCTTGAAATTGCTTGTTATAATTGCTTGTGATTGGTTTATGGAAGAGTGTGGGGGTTACGTAAGTCCTCCTCCCCATGTTTTTGGGTGAGTTCGAGGCTTTTTCCCAATTTATAGCCGTTATCTTTGCCGAAATTTCGAAAATTTCTAACTTTTATCTCGTTTTCTTTTGTTTTGCGGATTCTAAATGGCTCCTAGGCGCGCAACCTCGGGAAGCGATCACATGGTTCTGGTTCTCGGGTTCCCTCTCCACCTATCCCTCGGCTAGATGAGCTCTCCGGTTTCGCTCTTTGGAGGCTCGGGCTCGGTTTCCCTGGTTTGATGACAAGGGTATTATATCCGGGCGACGGGTCAATGTGGGACAGTTGCACCGGTTCAATGTAGAGACAGCTTTTGGTGCTCTAGGTTGGCTGCCGGTTATCTCCTACACAGAGACCACACGCCCTAACCTAGTTAAGCACTTTTATGCGAATCGCGGAACTCGAAGGGGATGTCGAGGACCCGAACCCGGTGTAGGGATCTGCGCATCACCGATTACGTCCGGGGTGTACATATTTCCTTCAACACCCACCGGTTAGGCGATCTGCTTGGGGTTCCCAATGATGGGGATTTGGTATCTTTGCGCCCCCAAGGCGAAAGGTTATTTGGCCGAAGATTTGCGCCGAGAGATAGCGCAGCGGATACTCAACCACGGGGCTCCTATGAAGGCGGCTAGCTTGGGACCTATACCTCGGGTCTCGGCCGCATCATCCCGGCCGCGATATAGTGCCCGCGAGGCGGTCATTATAATGAGTTGTCCCGGCTCACCCGATGCGTCACCTATTGCGTGCGCACCGGAGAGCGGATCTCACTTCCATACCTCATCATCCGGACTATGCATCGGCGGCCGTGGCCGTCGGGCCAGCAACCTTCCCTATGGCCGTCTCGTCACTTTCCTTCTTCGCCCGTGCGGGGCGTGAGTTTGAAGGAGGACGGCCGTCGGGGACTCCATGACCTTCGACATCGGCCCGGGATCGCGATAAGCGGGATCGCGGATGGTTGATCTGCCCGTTAGCGATGGCGAGTTGGAGGCTCGCCCTCGTCCACTGGGAGAGTAGCGGCCGGCGGCGGCGGCGGCGGCGGCAATCGCGGCCTATCGGCGGCGAGATGGGGATGTTGATGATGGCGATGTAGTTGGGGAAGCACCGGTGCGACCCACGGCCTCCACTGTACCACCACCATCCGTTCCCCACGGTTGGGCCATCTCGGCCCCCTCCCGGGCTCGGTGTTGGGTATGTTTCGCGAGATCGGGGGACACCCGGAGGGTCATCCTGGAGTCTCGGCAAGCGATGGGTCGGGGAGTTGGGGCCTGGCTCGTGGTCTCTCCGAGTGACTCGGGACCGGGTGCATTGGCTTAGGGTCGCATCTGGCGGGACTATGACATAGCGGACCCCATTCCTCCCGGGCCTCCTACCCCATGATTTTCCATTTAATTTTCTTTTGTTTGTTTATCTAACGGGGTAACCTTCCGGTTTGTGGGCTGTACCCTGTCGCACTATTACATTTGATACTATTTTTTCCCGTTTAATGAAAGTTTCATGGTTCGCCTATCTAGTGTATGTGCACAAATTATGTTTCACATTTAGAATAGTACATTATTCTCTTTCTTAGTCCGTCTCGGGTATCAAACAATGCTTAGGGTGTGTTTGTATTAAGATTTTTAAACTTCCTAACTCGGTTCATCGACCCCATTATGTGTAGCATGGTTTGTTGGAGCAGGCCGAGAGCTCGATACCAAGTTGTCACACCCCAAATTCGATCCAACCGGAATGGTGTGAGTGAACCGTCATTGAACCAGCGGTTCACACGGGGATCTCGAATAGGCCGTGTCCACCCATACAAACCAATTACACATAACCACAATCGGAATATAAATGTACGGCGGAAGACTTTAAATAGAATGAAGCGAGCATCTATTGATAATTTAAATAAATATCCCATTATTCAAATTCAATCATAAAATAATAATCTATTACATCTCTTAATAACAAACCAAAAATAAGCGAAACCAATAAATAAAATCCATCCGGTACGCGCGAAAGGGCACTCGCATGAGCGTCATGCTCGTCTGTCTGCACATGCGTCCTAACGTCGCGACACCACCATACGCCGGGGCGTTTACGTAATCATCCGCGGTATAACCCGCATCCGGATCTAAAACAATGTATATACAAAGGGTGAGCACACAACACGTCTCGGTAAGGCAATCGAGGCGGTTTCACAAGATTATGCATGAGTAACAATCATTTTTATCTTTGTGGTCCGGTTTTAAGTTTGCAATGTGCTATAGAAAGGTTTGGTGGCCCCCGCACCTCTATACACGAGTGTGTGGCGTCGCACGGTAATCACACTACCACCAACCCACATGCACCCATCATGGAATAGAGATAGAGCTAAGGTATACCCGCACCTCCCCCGATACTCTACCCATACCGGTACCTAAGCCCCCTGCGGCCGGGGCTGCATAAGCCGGGCTCGCAACTAACCAATCCTATATGTCAACAATGTATGCTCTATCCCGGCCACGGCCGTCTACGGCATAGAGATAGAGCTAGGCGTGCGGGCCGGGTCGGAGACCTCCTAGACCTCACCTCCCCCGATACCCTATCCGCAACTAACCCACTAGGATAGAAACAATGCGCGGGTAGACCCTATCCCAACACGACACCCTACGGCATAGAGATAGAGCTAAAGCATCGTGGACAAGGCGGCGTCGACTCGGAATCCTCGGTACCACCCAACGATGGTCGGGACAACATCAATATCGGAGACCAGCGTACCCACGATCTTCCCCCGATACCCTATCCGTACCAAGCATGTTAAGATAGAATACTACAAAAGGTGCCGGTGTGAAGAGCGATCCCGGGCCCATGCCCCCTCCACACACCAACGAAAACAATCACATGCCTAACAATCACATCCTATGAATGCATGAACAATAATAATAGCCGAAAGTAAAGGGTGGCATGTGAATATGCACAAACATCACATCATAGATATTCAATGATTAACAACGATTTCTTGTCCATTAATTATTAGGTTTAGGTCGGATTCCCTTACGGCGCTCGTTCAATAACTTGCTCCGCGTCGCAAGATCCAAGCGATAAGTCACGGCGTCCTACATAATATTAGGGTTTCATTAGAATATATTATTTAGGGTTTCATGTTGGTCGGAAACCAACATGGTTACAAAATACCCTCACGAGGCTGGCCCGGTGGCATGTACCGGTCGCGAGCTCTGTGGGAAAGGCTGGCGACCGGTATGGTCAGCCGGTCCCCCACGAGATAACCTCCGAGAGGTAGCGGTCGCAACATACCGGTCGCACTATGTGCAACCGGTATAGTCGGCCGGTATGTCTCCGGAAGACCATACATGGGTTCTTCATTTGCCGTCGATCATCCTCCACGGATTTTCGGGGTTTCTCCTATCCATTCTAAGTCTAGGCTTTGAGTTAGAGCTATCCCTAACTCATTCAAGTCTCGTTTCGATGAACATCATCTCGAAACTCGAATCTAGGGTTTGGCGGCAACTTAGGTTTTATTGGCCAATCTAGGGTTTTAGATCAATACCTACTTTGCGTGGTATTGATCCACCCACATAACTAACATAGGGTAAGAAGATGGTATCAAACACTTACCGTTGACGGGCGTAGCGAGAGCTTCGTCAAGCGGTAATGGCGGCACCTCCTTCTTCTTCCTAGCTCCTTCTCCTCTCCAAGCTCTTTCTCTTCTCTAGGGTTTGGGAAAGACAATGGAAAGGATTTGAGGGGTTTAAGGGTGTATTTATAGGCTAGAAATAGGGTTTAGTAACCCTACTAGGATTAGGAAACTTCTAGGATTCGAAATCGGGAAAGTGGGACCCGTAGAGACTAATTTCCAAATTCCGCACATAATGGTGTGCGGGCCATACCCGGTCGACCGGTACCATCATCCGGTACCATCGGCCGGTATACCTAAAATAAGGTATCATTGGTCGACTTCGGTCCGATTTCGTCACTGTTTGTTATCCGCTTGCCCGTCGGCTCGGTGATGATCGGAAGACTGTCCGCGACACAAAACCAAGGTTTAGACCGGGTTTTGAGTGCGGGTCTTACTTATTCTCCCCCTGCTTGATCGCCATTAGATGTGACAGATTATTCTTTTGTACCATACTTCCTTGGAAGTGAGAAAGGAATAGGCTATTCTTGAATGACCCCACTAACTTTGGGGGAAGATTGTTGAACCAAGTTCTCCCAACGTCTCTCAAGGTGGATGGGAAGGCCCTGTAGCACAATGCATCATGGTGGCCATAAAGCACCATCCCCACTTTGTAGTTGTCGAGGTGGCTTTCAAGGTCAATTTTTCCATCATACCATCCCACATTTGGGATTGTATAGTTGCTTGGAAATGGATGTTGCATGATCTCTTCGAAGAGTGCTATCTCAGTGTCATAGTCTTAGAGGGCCTCTGAATCGACCCCCCCTATCCACCTGCTGCATACGCTCCATTAAATCATTCACTTGTTGCTCCAAGATGGTTGCTGTATCATGGGTAGCCGGTACTTCCGAAACTAGAGGTAAGATAGCAGCAACTCTTTCTTGTCTGGACAAATCGACCTGTATTTGCACATTGATCTTCGCTTATTGAGCCACATTGACCCGCCTTTATGTTTCTTTTGCCTCAACATGAGCAGCATCGACCCGCCTTTGTGTCTCTCCCGTCGCATCACATCGGGACCCCAAACAGTAGTGTACTAAAACCTTGTGAGATTCAGTGGGAGAGACATGACTACTTGAGATTACCTATGTAGGTTCATACCTTGGAACATGGCTAATGTTGGCCTCACAGCATGGGCCTCCTCGATCCCTCCAGTGGTGAGAATCTGTTGAATGATAGGAGTAACTCGGGGCTATAGGAGCCACCAACGAGAAGGGTGGGATCTTTGTGGAACTTCCCTAATATCTACTGGTGGAACAGATGCTGTAGGGGCCTCATGTGGCCGTTGTTGCGAAAGCTCTGTCAGTGCAGCTAGCTGATGCGTCAAGTGATCTAACTGGTCTCGCGTAACAAACTGAGGAGGGTCATGTTCTCCTCTTCCTTCCATCAGGTTAACATTAGGGACTTGACCGTCTAAGCCTTTTGGGATATCTACTCGTTCTTGATGGATGTCCTCATTTACACAATGGCCATCCGCCCCTCTAGGGTTATAAGCACTTTCAGCTGTTCTTGGGGGAGCCATGGATAAAATATGGAAAGGCTACGTAGGTTTGGAACTGGTTGGTGGCTTGAAGATGATTTGGAAAGAAGGAAATAATAAAGGTTGATACTCTTAGAAAGCAAGACACGTCAGGCCCCACGGTAGGCACCAATCTGTTGTCGCTGGATTTTGCCTGATGCACAAGATGCTGCCACCTGTAACAGCAAATCAAGAACACACAGTGAGGTGGGCAGGTTTTACCCCATGGCTACTCCAATGCCTAAGTCAGTATTGGTCCAGAACAAGCAAATGGAACTCGGGGATAAGTTACCCAAGTTCCTTGTAGAGAGGGGACTGAGGTGTTTGCTTTTCTAAGATCTCTATCTGCCAAGGTAAACAGAATGTGATGCAGAGAGATATGAATGCTCAAGAGATTCGAGTATGGAATTCTAGAGAGAAATGAAGATAGTAATGATACCTTGGATTGAACCTCTTTTCTTCTTGCCATTTCCCTCTATTTATAGGCCAAGAAAGAGGCGTATAGTCACACCCCAATTCTGGACGAACCAGAAGTGTGAATGAACCATCACTAAACCATCGATTCAAGCCAAGATCACATAGAACCATGCCAACAATTCAAACCCAACTCATTCAACATCGCAATCAGAGATAATAAAATAAATAGCGAAAGTCTTTATTAATAATGAACTGAGTGTCTAACATGATACATAAATATTAAACTAGTTATCTCCAAACAAATCAAAACATAAATAAATAAACTATTAAAACTTCCCATAACTCCAAATACAAAATAAAAACTAAGCATAAACACATTGGAAGCACTCGCATAAAGAGTCATGCTCGTCCTCCAAAGTCTATACATTTATAGTCGCCATGTGTCCATACGACAGTGCGTTCATATATTCCTCTACAGTGGTACATGCATCATCAACTAAAAATATATGACATCAAGGGGTGAGTACACAACATGGCTCAGGGGGTAAACAAAACAATGCGTAAACATATGCATGCATTCAATTCATATCTTTGGTTTGGTATAAGTTTGTAATGTGCTATGGTAATGATAGACAACCACCACACCTCCATGCACGAGAGTATAGACATACCCAACATATCACACACTGTTGTTGCCCCACATCACTTACTACAGAATAGAGATAGAGCTAGAGTACCCGGATCACACACCGTCAATACTCTCCTTAATACTCTATCTCATACAAATACGTATGCACCTACTAGTAAGGGCTTGCAAACTGGATTTGTATCTAACCAATCCTAGATGTCATCACAGCTATGTATTTAAGGCCTTGCCCCAGTATCCTTTAATACACCCGCAGAGATAGAGCTAAGGTCCATCGACAGAGCTTATAGCCACATACCACGATCACCTCCCCTGATATCCTACGACGTACTAGTTCCGCTAAGGTAATAGCGATACGATGATGTCAATGTAAAGAATGGTTTGATGTTCCAACCTCTCTCCATTCAACACACCAACCACACACAAGTACATGCCTATTCCTTTCATCATCATCATATCAGAGTAGAAAGAATAATAAATATGCATGAACAGGAATAGCAGATATTGGATGACATGTTATATGCACAAACAATCATACAAGCATGACATCATTTCAATTTATCAAAAAAATAAAGGTAGCTTGTTATTATCCAATTAGTTTAGGTCTTATTTCCTCACCTATATGTGATGTTTGTTCATCTTCCAAGCTTTGAAAATTACTTTGAACTAATTGAAAACCTAAACAATTTATAAATTTAGATTAGGGTTTGATTTCATCAAATTACAACAGTCAGAAACCTTGTCAGGTCTCCAAAATATGCTTCCAGTTAATGACTGGTCAGCTCAGTTGTCCCTGTTATATGTCAACCAGACATTTTGTGGTCGACTCTATGGTCATGCAAATTGTTGACCACTGAAGCAACCGCACAAACCCTGGGACACTTCCTGAAAGTCTATGGTCGACTTACTGGTCGTACCATGTAGTCGACTAGTGAAGTGACCACACAACCTTCTGGTCATGTTTCAGGCTTGGCTTCGTTTTGATCCTTTGGCTCGTCAATGGGATTCATCCTAAGGTTATTCTATAGTCATTATCTCTTATTTGATTCATTCATTATACCCTTAATGGTTATAGTCATCATTACGAATTCAATAATCAACATGCTAGGATCGAGGGCATGATCTTAGATATAAGTTTCCTTGTAACAAAATCCTAAATCCATAATTCTATTGTAACATATCCTTCTATAGAGGCAAGGTATTTACCGTTGGCTCCTTTATGCAAGTGGTTGGGATCCGATGGTAATTCCTCCTTCTGTAAAAACTCTTCCCCTTTCTCCAAGCTTTCTTCTTCTTCTTCTTCTCCTCTCTTGCTCTTAGTTCTAGGGTTTGAGGATGAGCAAAAAGAGTAAAATAAAGTAGAGGGACGTCCTCTATATAGAGAGAAAATCTCTATATAGAGTTCTCTCTCAATTAGGTGAGAGACCTTTTTAAATTAGAAAAGTTTTCTAAACACAGAGTTGGTTATGGGCTTGACTGGTCGACTTAGTGGTTGCAAAACCCATCGACCACACAACTCAAAACAGTCGACCAATCAACCTATAACTTGACTGGTTAACTGGTTTGTTTACTTAGCTTTGCGGCTCCTTCATATAGTTGGTTCGCTCAAACCAGTTATGATGGGAAGACCTAGCACAACACGGTTAAACCAGGTTAGTAGAGTGCGGGTCTTATACATAATGAGCACCCTTTTTGCCCCTTTTAGACAGCCTATCATTCTCGAGTGTCATCATGACTCTACCAAGTAGGATAGAGAGTCTACGATCCCCTAGGAGGGGGCATATGTTTGATTTCTGGCCTCTAGAACCCTTGCTAGTCCATGTCAGCTGGTCTGGCTGATGTGAGTGGCCCCCTCTTTGGCTGTCTTGAGCTGATGTGTAACCTTCTCTCCCGTTAGTATTTCCTAATGAGGTGATGTGACTCGTCCCGTCAGCAAGATATACATTAATGCACCCTTGTCAGCATTTATTAAAATTAATTATGATGCATTTATTGCACATTTGTCGCATTTAATGCTTTTAGATCTCCTTGACATCAATCCAATTCAGAGGGATCATATCGTCATCCAAATATTGAGCTAGATTCTATGTAGGGGTGCAAGTTTTACCCTGACAACCCAAACCCACCCAAACCCGCCCTGAACCCTGGCAGGGTTGAACCCGGCCCAAACCCTGATAGGGTTGGGTTAGGGTTCAAATTTTGATCAACCCCCGGCGAGTTGGGTGGTTGGATTAGGGTTGAGCCCAACCCGGGTTGCCATACCTATATATAGCCCTATATTTTTTTTATATTTATATATATATATATATATATATATATATTTGTGTTTGTTATATCTTTAAGTTATAATTGTTATATATATATATATATATATATATATATATATATATGTTATTTGACAATTTGTTGTATGTTTATGAGCCAATCAGGGTCATTCCAACCCTAAATCAGGGTTAATCAGGGTTGACCCAGCCCAACCCGGCCCTGTCAGGGTCAATCAGGGTAGATTAGGGTTAGGCCCATCCCTGCCAGGGTCAGGGTTAGGGTTGTATATTTTCTGACCCTGACAAGGTTGGGCTGGGTTAGGGTTAAGTTTAAATAGCCAGGGTTAGGGTTAAGGTTTTGAAAAACCCGGCCCAACCCGGCCCTGTTGCAGCCTTAATTCTATGTCTTATACCGGGAACACGTAGAGCTTTCTGATGAGCACCACGTGTACGACCCTTAATAGATCTCTTCTGGTTCCATCGTGCGGTCATGATTTATTATGTTGCATTTTCCCCCATCACACAGTATCGGTCATGTTTAAAATCGATCCGCACCAAATCGGATCGGTGTATGAAACAAATAGGAAACTGACATGTGGCTGATATTGTATATAATATTATTAAAACAAGAATCGGATTGGGCAAGTGCAAAACTGATACGAATCAGGCAGATTGACCGATCTAATACCGATACCTTGAACCATGATCTAGACCAACTGGCATGAATTTAAAATTGGTATCATCTAGATCCATGCACTGATGCTCCCAATCCCTTTCTGAGGTAAATCAATCTGTTAGTCCATCAATCACCAATAGCAAATATGGCAAATAGTCAAATACTCACTCATGCACACTTCCCTCACAATGTTTACATATATACAAACAATATCTATATACAGGATACACATGCAAACCAATTTAATGGTTCCTATTGGTTCCTTATTGCGGTTTTGGTTCTAGAACAATTAGGAACCATTTCTAGAACCAGCTTGTCCCAATTGTTAATCGGTCCCAAAACTAACTCCTAAAACCGTCTCATTTAATAATGAGAACAGTTTCCAGGTTTTAATGGTCAGATTCTGGGACGGTTCCAATCCCGGACCCAAATTGACACCAGTAACTAGAAGTAGGGGTGCCAACGGGCTGGTATTGGGCCAGTTTCGGTCCAGGCCAGGTCGGTCTCGAGCTTTTTAGGGGCAATCTGAAACATATCCAATAAGAGATTTAGGCTCAGGTAAACTACAATACACATTAGTTTTTGGGCTGGTATGGTGTCAATTTGTTATTGGGTTGCTTTAATGGATTCTTATCGGTCCGCTATTGGTTCGATTTAGGTTTATTATATGTATATGTTGTAAAAAGTTGGATTAATAGGCTCTATCAAGCCATTATCGGGCTGGTTCGGTCTTGATGTTAGTTTCCTACTTGTATATTTTATAAAATGTTGGCTTAATAGACCCTTATTGGTCTATTATCAAGTTGGTTTGGTTTCTGTTTTATTGGTCCAATTTGGTTCAGGCTTATCAATTCGTTTGATCTGGTTTCAGTTTTCATCGAGCTCTAAAAACACAACTCAAATCCTGTCCAATAAAGTTTAATTTGGGTTTGATCTAGACTGATAGGGTTGGTTCGATTTCAATTTTTGATTTGGACCTAATTTTGACACCCCTAACTAGTAGGGACCTCTGTGTACATATTTTGTGGAATTGTTGTTGAGTCATTCTTTGACTTCCTCTAACCATTTCATAAATATATAAATGGAGTAGTCTAGCTACTCGTTTTCTCCCACCTAAATTATCTCACCGTACTTGCTCCAATGGTTTGTACCTGGTATGCGGCGTATGCCAATGCAAGGCCGAGGCCTAGGTCCGTTTCATAACACTCCTGCTCCTGATCCATTGCTTTCACTTTAGAGTTACTTTATTGCTTTTGCTTTGGAGTCAATTTTTTGATAGCAGAATGCTATTTGATAACGCTGCTCTAGATCTGATTTCAGAGTTTATTGAGCGGTAGTGGTGGTGGTGGTGGTGGTGGCGATGGTGGCTATAATGGTGGTTGTGGTGGTGGTGGGGGCTAGGTAGGTGGCAGTGGGTGGCGGTGGTGGTGGTGGTGGCAGGGGTGGCAGTGGTGGTGATGTTGGCGGTGGCAGTGGTGGCGGTGGTGGTGGTGTTGGCGGTGGTGGTCAAGCCTTCGTTTTGGCTCGACTCCTTTTTTTTAATTCTATTTCATTTGCTCTGGAGTAATGAAAGCTAGTTTTTTTAGGCACCGTTTGATAACACACCTGCTCCTGAATCGTTGCTTTTTCTTTGGAGTTAGTTTTTTTGAGCCAAATGTTGTTTGATAACAATGTTCTAGATCTGATTCCAGAGCTTATTGAGAGTTGAATCCCTTTTGATAAAAATGAATCTAGAATCGATTTTCAAATCTAGTGGGAGTGGCAGCGGGTGGTGGTGGTGGTGGTGGCGGTGAGTGGTGGTGGTTATGGGTGGGGGTGGTGGTGGTGGTGGTGGCAGCGGTGGTGGTGGTGGCGGCGGCGGTGGTGGTGGTGGTGGTGGTGGTGGTGATGGCGGCAGTTGCGGCGTTGGCGGTGGTGGTGGTGGTGGTGATGGCGGCAGTTGCGGCGTTGGCGGTGGTGGTGGTGGAGGGTGATGATGGTGGCGGAGGTCAAGCCTTCGTTTGGGCCAACTCCCGTTTTTAGCTCTATTTCATTTGCTCAAGAAGAGTTACTTTTTTAACTCTCAAATTTGAGATCCTAGAGTCAAATGGAGTTTGGTTCACTCCATGGGAACTTGGAATCGGACCAGATTTACCAAACAGCATTCAGATCTCAAATTGCTCCCAGGGAGACAGAATCAATGGAATCAAGGAGCAGAGTGTTATCAAACGGAGCTCCTAAATTTGGGATCCTAGAGTCAAATGGAGTCAAGTTCACTCCCTAAGAAATTGGAATCGGACCGGATTTACTCCCAGAGAACTTGGAATTGAACCTGATTTACCAAACAATATTTAGGTCTCAAATTGCTCCTAGGGAGGGGAGACAATCAATGGAATCTAGGAGCGGGAGTGTTATCAAATGGGGCCTTAGGATCCGATTCAAATCCTCCTTCCCGCATACTTCAAGGTTAAAGGTAAGAGAACAGAAGGAGCCGATCCTGAGTCAGTCAGATCGGTTTTGCAGATTGGCCCTGGATCGGCTTTTACGCTTTGTGTAATCTCATTTCTACCGTAGTGACTCGGGATCTGTCCCAGTCCCTTAATCCATGCGCATATTGAGTGCCCAACCGGTGCCACCCCCCTTTCCCTGGCGCCCCATCCGGCACCTAATTCCCCTCCGGATGGTCCCCCTTGGCTCCTCCCCCCGGCCCCAAAAAATCTCACCTACTGCCTTGTGCTCTGCGTTAAAGTTCTGCGAGTTAGATAGGATTATCCTTTACCATCTTAGTTTATGCCTTGGTCTAGGGGACCAGGAGTTCTTTATTCCATTAATACTTGCAGAAGGAATCAGGATGTCTTTTTTTAATCAATGAAATCCTCATGAATTGTATATCTGGGCACTAAATTAAGGAACAACTGAAGGCCAGTCCAATTCTCCATTAGGCACTCTCATTTTTGTGGGATCAAAATAATTAATTACTAAAAAATTTCTTGGGAAACCATGGATTACACATGTTGAATAAACTTGGTCTGCTTGGCCGTCTTGAAGATCTGGTCAGAAGAAACCCCAATCAAATCCATTGGTCACAGTTAAATTAAATAATATAATGAATCCACCATTTCCCTGAATCTTCTGGTCTTGAGTATCATGAAAGAATCAAAGGGTAGATACACCATCTAAAGATTAAACTCCCTTAAGTAAATAGCTAGGGAAATTAGCATCCAATGAACAAGGCTTTTCTTCTGAGTACAAGATGACTTACCAAGTTAACCATCATTTGTTATCAAATGCAAAGAAAAGTAAAGGCCAATTTTAGAAGTTACATAGCAGAAAATGGTAAAAAGAATTTACATCATTCTGAACGTAGAAGAAACAGGGCAGTGAACAGGGAAAATGACAACATTTTCTACAAATATTTGGCAACAACTGTGATTATTTTTGTATGCTATTCTGTAACAAACTTACAAACTAGGTGGTAATGTTACATTGAAGGCGGCGAAGTGGGAAAATTGTATGAGAGTAAAACCTAAATCAGAATAATATCAAAAGAACTCATCTTGTAATTTATTGTAAGAGCATTACATATCCCTTCTGCATAATGGGCAAGAACCATGCCTAACAAGCCACTCATCGATGCAAGGTAAATGGAACATGTGGTGACAGTGAGGCAAACTTCGAACTGTCTCTCCAAGCTGAAAATCCTGTAAGGTAGGAGGAAATCTCAAGCATGAATATCTGATCCAGTTGGAGTACTTGAGAAGATGACAGATTAGTTAACAATGAATAAAGGCTAAACCTGAAGGCAAACTGAACAGGAGACCCTCTCCCCAGATTCATCCTCAGTGTTCATCCTAGTGATTTTGATCTTTGGGATTTTCTCAACTGAATCTCCCGACAACCCTTTAGTTCCACCTGTTTCGAAGATGCTTGTGACTTCTTCAAAGCTAATTTCACCAGCACCCATCTGATTAAAACATATCCAAATTATAAGCAAACCACCAAAGCAAAGCACATCACTTTGCCATTTCAATAGTCATAATTCAAGGTTTCTTTATAATTACCTGACTCTGAACTGCACTTAGCATTGCTGGGCCAATCCGCTCCCGAACAAGTCTTCCACTAAGAAGGCTTGCTATAACATCAATCTAGGCAATCCAATTAAGATATTTTATACAGTGTTAGAGATGAAGTTGCCACAAAAATAGAGTTTCAAGAATGAAATCAATATTCTGCCATTGATTTTAAGGAACTAGTAACTTTCTCTCTGTTGGATCATTACCTCTAAGCCCAATATTTCATTAAGCAAATAAACAGCTATTCTTCAATTAGTCTGAGAAGCAAGATCACTCACCAAGTAGAGGAGACACCCAACTCCTGAATCATCAGAGTGCCAAAGATGAAGAGAAGATTCAAAGACCTCAATCGAGAAAACAGCTCCAGAGATAGCACCAACCGCGGCTCCCCGGAAGAATCCACTCTCAGTTTCTTGGCCTATCAAAGCTCCTGTCACTGCTCCTAACAAGGAACCCACTGCAAACAAACAGAAACAAAGAGAACAAACTCCATTGGTACCAATCTTAAGAATACTGTTGCAATTCCACCAAGCTAGACCCTTAATATTAGAACTAACCTACCAAAATGAACAGGATTACTTAGACAAATATGGTTACAAGCAGTAAAGGATTACCCCACATGCCCCTCAAACCCCCCACCCACACCCCCCCAAACAAAAAAAATCCCTCTCAATTTGGGAAGCTGCTGCTTTCTGGATTATGAGTTAAATTCAACAACATAAAGATACCCAGATGGTTTGTTCTTATCAAATTGTATCAAAAAGAGGGATATTATAGAACCTCAAAGGGTTTCGAGAGCCAGCAGTGAGGCAGTGATCGATGAACCCGTATAAAATTTTAATAAAAAGAAACAGTAACAGTCAACAATGGAAAACAAAGAGAAGATCCATTATTTGAACCCAATTCATCGAAATCCGTAGGGTATTAAATTAAACGAAAAAAAAGACAATGGCAGCATCGTTTATCAGTTTCTGACTTCAATAGACACTCAAAACGAACCCTTTCATGACAATACAGACGAGCAACTAAGAAAGAGAGGATTCCATAACCTAGCAGAAATAATGAAAGAACGGTGCTTACCCAATGCGAAAAAGAAGGTGAAAATTGCAGAAAGAAGGTTGCGAAGAATCGTTGAAGCCACAGAGCGGCAAACATCTCTTACTTTTTCAACCCAGATCCCCAATGATGATAACGACGATGACGGCGAAGAAGAAGGGGAAGATGGCTGATGCGAAGGAGATGGGTAGGCGTAAAACTCCATTTTTGATTCTCCAATCTCAAAATACAAGGTTCATTAAGGGTATTCGAAGAATCAATGATCGAAACCAACTATATAACGCAAAGAGAGAGAAACTTAGTCGTTAAGAGAAGATGAAAACGAAACCACATGACCCAACCAGCATTTAAAGCTTCCCCTTTCGTTGAATCTCTTCTCTCTTTCTCTCTCTTCTCTCTTTCTTCTGCATCAGAGTACCAGTGGCTGAAAATTGTGGGCCTTTTATAATTCCTTCATGTCAAAGTCACAGGGGAGAAAACGAAGCTTCTTTCGACAACTTCGATTGCCATACGGGACTCGGTCGACCTCGAATTCGTTCACAAACGATCCAATACCGAACCTTCCTTTTTTTTGTTTTGGCAAATTTCCAAAATCTCTCGTTTTCATCGATAGGAAGGAAGGTAAGGGGAAAATTCTCAAAAGAAATAAATAAAATAATAATAATGTTCACGTGGATGATGGGAGGACCATTTATAGATCCTCCCGTTCTGGGAAATAGATTGGAATCGGCCCCATTCCAATCAGTGGGTTGATTGGGATTGGTCCGGACTCCAGATCAGGTCGATACCCACCTTTTTCATATCAGTCCGAGTCGTAGTTTTTTATTTTTTATTTTTTATTTTTTATTTTTTGGTAAAGATTCCGAGGTGTAGTTGGGGTTGGTTTTTTTTTTCTTAATTAAAATATTAAAAATACTTGTGTGTGTGTGTGTGTGTGTGTGTGGGGGGGGGGGGGGGGGGTGGAGGAAGGCATCCAAGTTGTGGAAAATTTGCACCCACAGGAGCACACAGAAAGAGCAAAAGGACCACCCCAGTCCTTATGAAATGAAAAATCATACATTTGTTGAATGGCCTGAAGGTTGGTTTGGGTGATCTCCTTCTCTAGTTTTTTTTTTAACTACTTTTAATCATAGATAAATGATATGTGGCAATCAGACCTCTTGGAGGGTGCTTGATACATGTTATGAAAGATTTAAAAAAAAATGATCAGATTGGAATGCCAATCCGAGACCGATCCTGATAATTAATGAGTAACCATTACTAGGTTGGTATCAGTCTCGTTCAATATGATACTGATTACTAGAACTTGAGTTAAACCACACAAACCAAGATTAAGCTGAGTTTTGGTAGTTTCCTTTCATTCATTGCTATTATTGATTCCCCAACAAATATAATCTCATATTCAGGTGGGATTCACATCCTCTCCTCCTAAAACCACTCCCAGTGGTTCGGGAGTGTTTCTGGGAGGACGGGGATGCCCTCGTGGGATGGCAGACACATGGTTCTCAGGAGAATTCGAGCCACACGTTCAAACCGACACCCCCTGTCAGCTCAGCTTGTCGGCTTGATGTCTGTTCAGACATGGGACTCAGATTCTCTCGAAAATCATGTGTCGGGCCACCCGACGGAGGCTTCCCGTCCTCTCAGATGAGAGGATGTGGATCCAGGTGAGGTGAGGTTTCACATTTATTGCATGATAGTCTCTCTTCTCCAACCCTCTAACATTTTCGCACTTTATTTGTGTGAATTTATTTCAAAAGTATCCACCATTGCTCTGGGATTTTAGGATCTCATCCCAATGTTTATATGGTTACAAAGATCCATATAAACACATCAGGAATACTGATACCTTCCTCCCCAAAAAAATAATAAAATAAAATAAAAAAAAAAACAAAAAAAAAAAAAACATGGATATAAACATGCAATGTGAGAAGTCCCATTCGTGAAAACGAATACATCCTTTTGTATAGTATGATTTGTATTTTTCAATCATTTTTACTTGAGGCATTGTGCATTCTGATTATATTAAAAAAAGAGAAAATATTTTCAATATTTATGTTATGCTTTCCTTGTCAGACGATCATATGTGTTGAAAAGATGATAGATATGCTCTGTACGATTTATTTTAATAAGATGTGATATCTATATACATGGAAAGATAGGTTCATTCCCTTATTCAATTTTCATATTTGGGTTGTTGTTGTTGTTATTATTAATTGTTATCAATATTTGGAAAAGTAAGATGGGGACTGATCATCAGTTTTCAAAGTATAGTTATGAAAACAAAATTATTTTGTATTTGATGTGAATAATGAAAATATAAAATAAAAAAAATGCAATTTTTATGTTGTTTGGTATTTTCTGCCACTGGATAAAGACGAGCCATCTCAAAACTGTTTCTCTTTAATAAGAATGAAGGGTTAATACTTTGACCATGTACCTTGGCTGTGGATGAAAATAGTCTCTTTTTTTTTTTTTTTTCTTTTATACAATTAATAATGAAATTTTCTTTTCTTCTGCTACTTAACCCAGGAGGTGGGGGCGGGGGGATCTTCCATCATGCATAAGCTGGTAGTTGAAGCCTAATGAAGTAAACATGGTGACTCATAGATCCTTTTATTCACTCACGGTGATTATTCGGGAACAATTAAATATATTGGAGTTGAATTAAATATATTGGAGTTGATAGCTTAGATCTTTAGCTTCTATAGTCAAAGCGTAGAAGATGAAAAAAATCTTGATTGTATATTGTATTAATTAAAAATATAGAAAATACCATAGCTTCTCCAAACCTCAGTGTAGAGGAAATTTCCCATGCCACATCAATAATGATGTGGAAGAATTTCATCAATAGGCTCAAATGCTTATGATGTTGGAGGGCATGAGAAAACATCCCCACAGTCACTGTTGGGGTCTTTTTCCCATTTGTTGTTTGTATTTTATTAGTCAAAAACCCTAATTATTTGAAACGAAAAAATACCTCTAAAATGTTAGTAACATAACTCACACATTATCTCATTAAACAGTTTTTCTTTTTTTCCCTTGATTTTGTGGATCCCATTCAACATACTAATTCCTGTATATCTATTTGTACATTGTAGAAGATTCTTCTATGATGGCATTACGAGGAACCCTCTCTCTTATTGGAAATAATTAATAAGTTGAATTGCACATTTATGTCATAATAAATTTTTTGCTTTATTACTAAAGACCTCTATGATTTATGGAGATATTTCTCTTCTACATACTTGTGTATTTCGAGGAGCATGTTTATCTAAGAACATTCAGCTTCTAGACTACTTTAAAATATTTTAGATAATACATTTTTTTGTTGAATTGAATATGGTAAAAGCTATGATGTAAATCATTTTCCCTAATAAATATGATAAGACCATAATTATTATTTGATACTTTATTTTTTCGCCCTCTTAATTATAAATTATTTCTTTTCACATGTCTATATGAAAATTATATCATACAATAACAACTCTTGATAAGTCATTTTCAAAAAATTTATGAAAAAAGTATTTTTTAAACTTGAATGAAAAAGTTTTTAAGAATAAGACAAGAGTTAATTAAAGGTATCAATGTTCTAAATACAACTTTAATGGTGTCATTTAGACAATCCCCCCTTTACCAAAAAATATTTAGACAATCTCACATATTAAAAGGTTAAAATTTCCAGAAAACTCATTAGGATAAGCTTATATATAGGGTTTTAAATATCCATCTCTTACACTTAAAATCAATGGACTGGTTATTATTATTATTATTATTAATTTTTTTTTTTTTTTGAAAAATAATGGACATGTATTCATGTCACCAACTCAAAACACTAGTACATATATCAACTTTAGTTTTTCTTTTTGGTAAAACTTTAATGATTTGATTTGAAAACTAAGAATATAAGATGGGACCCATACAATCCTACAATGTTCATTTATTGTCCAATCTAGTCATGTGCATGTGCTACAAAAACTCATCTTAACATGGTTGTTTAAGGGGTAATTTTGGAAAATATTTATAAATTTGAATTACCAATGCTTTCAATTTTATAAATGTATTACACTTTTTTTTTTTTTTTTGGGGGAGGGGGATTAACTGTAAATATCATGCATGCAATTATAGGGAAAAAAAAAAAAACATATTCTTAAGTTATCTTTGACCTCTAAATAAGATATTGAATTCCACAAAAAATATTCTTAAGATCTCTTTGACCTCAGAATAGAAAATTGCCACCCCCCAAAAAATGATAGAAGATGTTATATATATATATATATATATATATATATATATCCATTCAATGTGAGCCTCAAAGACCTAAATTAATAGAAAGAAAGCCAGAACAAGACCGCCCCTAGCCCCGGTTTTTCTTTGATAAATTAAGTTGAAATATACCTGTATATACTTCTTTTTCTCTTTTCTTTTCTTTTTTTTTTTTTTTTTTTTGATAGAAAAAGTAAAAAAAGGAAAAATGATACACTTTTCAATTGGCTATAAGCTTCAGAGAATAAATTAACAAAAATAAGAATTGAGACCGCCCCACCCCACCTACAGTCTTTCTTTAGTAAATTAAGTTTGTTGAAATGTATGTATACACTTTTTTTTTTTTTTTTTGGTAGAAAATGTAAACAAATTTAAGATTTGATTTTTTATGCTTATCAACTACCTATGGACCTCCAAAAATTAAATTAACATAAAAATATGAACCATCATCCCCCATCCCCCCTCTCGTAAGTAATGTATTGTTGCTAAAAACTGGTCTAGTCGAGTTGCAGGCCACCTGGCCAAGTTGTTCACCTTGTATCCAAGTTGGTAACTTATAAACCGACTTCACACGGTTTAGCCGAGTTCAAGATAAAAACTTGAAAATAAAAGAAATTTCACCGAGAGGTGGATTGATTAATTCAATGGTCACTCTGATAATTAAGTTAGTTTACAGAGCAAACACTATGAAGCAAAATAAAAGATAATTGCCTTTTTGAGAGTGGGTTAAAGTTTGAATGTAAGAATTGATGTAAAGTTATCTCTCTTTATACCTTTTTGTCTGTAAATATGTATAGGAATGAATGACCGAAGGTGATGTCCAAATTACCCATCCGTTGGTTGTAGAACAGCCGACAACTGAATTCTTAGCAATTCATCCTTGGATGATGATCTTGCGGTCATCATAAGAGTAGTTGCTAACATACAGGTCCGCTAAACACTGCTTGCATACGCTAATTGAGGAAATGCTTCCCTCCAGATGGGGAAACGTCTTAGTTTGATTTACATTCAACACGTATAAGACACGTGTTGTGTCATGGGTGTCCTCAGATTTTCGGATATGTGTCGCTTCACCATTGGCTAGCGGAATATGGTATCAACAGTTGCTCCTTGCTTCTTCAAATTTGTAAGATGTGAAGAAGCAACCGTTATACCACGTTCAATATTTGACACTTCTTTGGCCGACTTCAACAATCACCCGCAAGTTGTCCAAATGCTCCTTCAGAGTTAAGCTTTGTTTAAAGTCTGCAATTGCACAACTACCTTTGTTTTTTAATGTCGAAGCGGCGGTTGCTTTTTTACAAAGCTTTTGAGGGGCGAATCCCAGATTTCGGGGGACGTATAGGCCTGAATTTAATGCTATCTTGATCCATTGAGCAATGGGGTGAAGACACATATAAAGTAGCGTCCCTTTTTCATAATAAGATGCCAAAATATTGAAAACGTGGCGACATTTTTTGAGGTAACTTTTTGGCATATTTTTCACAGTCTGCTAACTTGGTCGGCCAGTAGTAACCCTATCGCAGAATTCTATTGCATAGAGTTCTACCCCCCGAGAGTGACTACCACAAATTCCTTCATGTATTTCGCTTATTGCTTTATCTATTTCTATTAATGTGAGGCATCACAGCAGTGGTCTTGTAAAGGACTTCCGATATTGGAGACCTTCATACATAGTATATTTTCGAGACTCAGCTTGAATTCGACGTCTATCACGTCTGTCTTTTGGTAGGATTTTGTCTTATAAGAAAGACTTGATGGGATCAATCCATGTCATCCCTGTGTTAATTTGTTGAATTTCTAGCTCTTCCTTCACACTTGGACTTGCCAGAACATCTATGTATACCGACTTCTCCAGAGTGGAAAGATCTTCATTTTGAAGTCAGGATGAAGCATCTGCTTCTGCATTATTTGTTTTATCAATATTCTGAATCTTGTACTCCTCAAGTAGAGATAAAGTCGACTTCGCCTTTGCAAGATACTCCTGCATATGAGTTTGTTTGGCTTCGTATGGTCGTTTATTTGTCTGATTAACTTGTGTATCACTAAAGATGTCAAGTTGCATCACCATGAGATTCTTGGCAAGTTAGAGTCCTGCTAACAGTGTTTCATACTCAGTTACATTGTTTGTTGCTTCAAATTCAAATATTATGGCAACTTGAAATTTTGAGGCCTTCTGGACTCATCAAGATAACTCCTACCCCTGATTTTTGAGGACTCGAAGATCCATCGACATGAAGAATCCACTTTGGGGATTGTGAGTTCTTTATCTTCTTCTTTGGTTGTTCGGATCTTTCAGTTTCCAAGCTATCATCAATTTCTAAGCTATCTTTAGGAGGCATTTCTAATATGAAGTTGGCTAAAGCTTGAGCTTTAATAGCCGTCCTTGCCTAGTATTCTATTTTAAACTCGTCAAATTTAACTGGCTAGTTTACTAGACGACTTGAAATACTGGACCACCGCGCTAGGATCTTCTTGAGTGATTTCTCGATAATGGTAATAATGGTAAGAACTTGGAAGTAAGTTTGGAGTTTTCGAGCTCCTACTACTAAAGAGAGGGCCAACTTTTCGACAGACTTGTACCTGGTTTTAGCATCAAATAAGACTTTAGTGACATAATAAATTGGCCTCTAGACCTTCTTTACTTCCTTAATTAGAATCGCAAAGAATGCTACTATTGAAGTCACCTAATACAACTGTAATTGATCATCGACTTGAGGCATGGTTAGTATTGAAGGAGTTGATAGATATTTATTTAACTCGTCAAAAGCTAGCTAGCATTTTTCTGTCCATTCAAACCTTTTTGCACCCTTTAAAGTCTTAAAGAAGGGTAAGCATCGATCTACGAATCTTGACATAAATCTTCCAAGAGCTGCAACTCTGCCAGTCAATTCTTGAATTTACTTCGTTGGGGCTGACATCTTCATTATCGCTTCAATCTTAGCTAGGTTGGCTTCAATTCCTCGTTGGGAAACCATGAACCCGAGGAATTTGCCTGAAAGTACTCCAAATGCACACTTTGTTGGATTTAATTTCATTTGATTGTGTCAGAGGACTTCAAATGTTTCCTTCAAGTTATTTAGATGACTTAAACTCTTCTAAATCTTGATAAGGAAGTCATCTACATAGACCTCAATATTTCTGCCGATCTAGTGTTAAAAAACTTCTTTTAGCAGACGTTGATGAGTTTCCCCAGAGGAGGAGGGGGCATGTAGTGAGCGAAGCGAAGAAATTCTTTTGCATTCTTCAATCCGAAGGGCATTACTGTATGGCAATATAACCCACCCTTGGTTATAAAGGTCGTGCTCTCCTTGTCAGGCTTATGCATCTTCATTTGATTGTAGTCTGAATATGTATTCATGAATGTTAGCATTTCATGGCCAGCTGTAACATCAACTTATCTATCCATGGGAGAGGGTAGTAATCTTTAGGACAAACTTTATTCAAGTACTAGAAGTCAATACAGATGCGTCATTTTCCATTATATTTATGCACTATTACTACATTTGATACCCACTGTGGGTATTTGACTTCTTTAATGAATCTTGCCGCTAACTGTTTGTCAACTTATTCTTTAATGATGGCTTTACACTCTGGAGCAAAATTTCTTTTCTTTTGCTGGACAGGCTTGAACTTCTGGTTTACCACGAGCTTATGCCCCATCAATTCCCTAGAGTTTCCTAGCATGTCTGATGCTGACCACGCAAAGACATTTAAGTTGTTTTTAAGGAAGGTGATTGAATCCTCCCTTTGCTTGCCTTGGAGAGATGATCCGATTTGAAAATATCTCTCAGGTTTTTCCTCTGAGACGGGGATCTGGACGAGTTCTTCAGTAGGAGTTCCTTGCTCTTGGGAAAGTTCATTCCTGAAGTCTTTCGTGAGAATAATCTATATTGGGAACTTGTTCCGACTTGCCTCCAAGTTGGTTACATAACAACATTGTAGTAGCTTTTGGTTGACCTTGTAACTTCCTTCTCCATATTCTGTTGAGAACTTCATCACAAGGTAGGCCTGACTGACCTAGTGTTACATTATGACTTGATGGAATATCCACTACCAAGTATGTCATCGTAACTGTCCTTTTTCTTGCCTTTGTTCTAACTCGTGTCTCAAGTTGGATTCCTCCTTTAACATGAACTAAATCTCCAGAGAAGCTAATGAGAGAATAGGTGACAGGTCAGAGTTTTCTGTCATCCAACTTCATGGCTTTAAATGTGTGGTAGTACAAGATGCCTGCAGAACTTCTTGTGTCCACCAAAGTTCTTTTGACTTCATTTTCATTGTTTATCACTATTGTGATTAGTACTACATCATCGTGAGGAAAATCGACATGCAACAAGTCGTCATCGCAGAAGGTGATGATATCTCCCATGGTGTACGGGTTGTACGAAGTCGAGGCATTGCGTATGCTCTTAGAGTATGTGAGTCTTCCTATTCTGAAAGTGTTAACAGCAGCAAGTCCTCCAATAATCGTCTCTACGTAGTGCTCAGGGATTGCAACTCATCTATAATAGTCTCAACTGGCAAACTCATTTTCTGCGAGTTCCAGCTGGTATTTTTTTCTCTGGCATTCCTATCTTTTGGATTGGAGGACTCTTACATCGTTTTGGACAAATTGAGGCCCCAATAGCCTTACAATCAGTGTAAGACGAGTTTTTTTATTGATATGAATTGGAATTTTGAAGTCGGCTACAACATGACTTTCTAGAGTACATTTGGAGAAATTTTTCTCTAACATAGTTAGAGTGGTATAAGTCATTTGTTGACGAGTTGAAACTCGTCCTCCTGTCTTGATTGGAGGGTGATGCCATCAACAGGCTCACACTTCCTCTGGGATCGCCCACTTTGTTAAATGGTAGTGACTCCTTTAGATCATCTTTCGGGTCGTCTCTGTTTGGACGACTTGATTGCTTGTTAGCATCTGTTTTGCAGTCGAGAGATTGTTTCCTCTTGTAAGCAGCTTGCTTGTACTCTACTAAGGGGCCATAATTTCACCTTTCTAGCCGAGGGCTATCTACATAGTCTTTCAAATGTCCTCGATTGAAGAGGTTCTCAATTGCAATGTGTAGTGCTCTACATTTTTTAGTGTCCTAACCATGGTCACGATGGAATCTGCAATATTTTTTGGTTGTTCTTTCTTTTGGATCTGCCAACATCTTTGGTGGCGTCGGATGTTCCAATTTGGTATCTTGCAGATCATACATAATTTTAGACACGAGAGTTTTTAGGGGTGTGGACAAATCCCAATCAAAATTTGATTTTGTCGACTTCCCTTGGAAGCCGTCTTTGCTAGACTTGTATTTTTGTTTATTGCCATGGAAGCTTGCTTCCCTGTTTGAGGTTCACTCTTCTTCTTTGAACCTATTGTGGTTTTTCCTTTCTGTTTTGCCAGCAGCATTGCATCATTTGCTGATGCATATTTCTCACACCGAGCTCGCAGGTCGGCAAGGTTCACTGGAGTCTTCTTGTAAATTGACTTCAATAGTTTAGGATCCGAGATGGCCACCATCAATGCAATGTAGATCACTGCGTTGTCCAAGGTCTTTATCTCAAGAACTTTATTATTGAAACGAGCCAAAAATTCTCGGAGGGATTCATCTAACTTATGTTTGACAGTTATGAAGTTGATTGCATTCTTCTTTGGTGTTGTTTGGGTTTGAAATTGTTCAAAAAATTGATCATTGAGATGATTGAATTTTTGAATTGAGTATATAGGAAAAATGTTGAACCAAAGTCATCCTAGGCCCTTCAAGTTAGATGGAAAGGCTCTGCATAAGATGGCATCTAAATAGCCATGTAAAAGCATCATATTTGAAAAGTTATCATGACGAAGTTGGGGATTGGTTGTCCTATTGTTGGGATCAATCTTTGGCATGGAGAAATGCTTTGGCAGAGGTGTTTGAGTGATCTCAGGTGATAAGACCATGTCGGCATGGTACTCCTTCGAAGGGATAGAAGATCCTATCCAGTTCTTTTCTATCTCATTTAGCCGAGTTTGAAGACATAACAATAAGTGCTCCAAACATCCTATCTATAGAGGTATTCTTGACACAAGAAGTGTCTGTGGAATGGGTTGCTAGGTTGTTGTCGCTAGAAGAATGACTGGTACGACACCAGATGTCGTTGGTGCTGGAGTAGTCATCGCAATGGCAGCTACAGCGTCTGCATTTGCCGTCGCCACATTGGTTATTGCTATTGAAGCAGCCAACTCGGCTACAACTCTTTCTGATATCAACTTATATGTGGCATCCTGCTCCGCTACAAGTCATTCAACAACAATTTTTTCCTCTTTGGCTGTGTCTAGTCTTGCCTGGACACTTGCATGTATTGATGTGGCCCCTAAGATCGCTGGAGTTCAACTCTCTGTCCAAGTCTGTCATGATCCGACTTCCCAATTCTGTCATGGACAAACACACGCTGAGAACTTGAGTGCCTGGTGGAGCTACCCCAGCGGGAATGACTAGTTGAGAGATTTTTGCCAATTGGGAGATGAAGAGCTTGAGTTGCTCTTCAACTTCTACATGGTAAGGAGGCGGAAGCAATACAAGCTTTACTACTAGAGCCGAAGTGCTCGACGGTACTGTTCTTACCTGGTTCTCACCATTATTGGTTTCTTGGCCAGCTATTGTTCCATCCTACTAGGAAGTATTTCCATTCAAGATATTTCCATGTGTACCGTTTCGAGGTTTCACCATTTTGATAATGGATTAGGAGGGTGTTAAGGAATGAAGGATTGAAAGTTTGAGAAACTATGGTTTCAGAAAAGACTCAAACAGGCTTCACGGTAGGCGCCAAACTATTGCTACTGAAAACTGGTTTAACCGAGTTGTAGGCCTTATGTCCAAGTTGTTCATGTTGTATCCAAGTTGGCCACATACAGACTGACTTCACATGGTTTAGTCGAGTTCAAGATAAGAACCTGAAAGTAAAAGAAATTTCACCAAGGGGTGGATGGATAATCCAGTGACCACTCCGATGATTAAGTTAGTTTACATAGCCAGCAATATGAAGCAAAATGAAAAAGAGAATTGCTTCTTTGAGAGTAGGGTAAGGTTTGTGTAAGAGTGGATGTAAATTCATCCGTCTTTATACCTTTGTGTCCATAAATATATATTGGAATGAATGACCGAAGGTGATGTTCGAATGACCCATCTTTTGGTTGTAGAACAGCCAACAACTGAGTCCTTAGTAGTTCATCCTTAGATGATGATCTCATCATAAGAGTAGTGGTTAGCGTACAGGTCCACTAAACACAGCTGGCATATGATAATTGAGGAAACGTTTCCCTCCAAATTGGAAAACGTCCTAGTTTGATTTACATTCAACACGTATTGTGTCATGGGTGTCTTCAGATTTTTGGACACATGCTACTTCACCATAGGCTGGCGGAATATAGTAATAACTTAAAGTTTACTAGAAATGCATATGTTTACAGTCACCCAAAAATAATTAAATTAACACAAAAATAACAACCATCATCCCCATCGTATTTTTTTCGTCTTGTAATGAACATGTACTAATCATATCCAATAATTAATGATGGATTATTGTACATAAATTTTATCCCTGCTGGCCCATAGACTAGATTCTTCTTTGTTGGTCATATTTCATAACCATAATCAACATTTTATAAATATATTCCTTACTCTCCTTAACATGGTTGAATGTGTCTAATTTATAATGGAGTCAAGTAATCAACTTTATCTTATGTCACACCTGAAAAACACATTAAATGCTCTAGAAATTATTTAAGAAAAAAAGGGGGGTGCATTTGTTATTCAATTCAATTATTTAAAATGTAAATCCAATGTGGGTTCATTGGATTACAGAGCTTCAAGAGAAAGAGAAGAACTCTTTAGTCTCTTCTACTCTTTAGCTTATGATCTCTAGAAGCAAATGGAACTAATAATGTTGGCTACTTGTTGCCTCTTGCTCAATCAGATTTTTAATACGGTCCACCACATTTTGTTGCCAAATCTAAAAGGAGGCATTATGGTAGGTATCACAGTGACACCCTATTTTGTTGTCATAAAAAAAAATGGCATCATGGTAGGTACAATATCGACTTTATGATGTGAAGATCATGGCCTTTTCAATGAAATTATCTCGAAATAGATTTGGTAGTCAGTCCAATTGCTCATGGTTTGTTACGTTTTCCTTCCTTTTTAAGTAAACCGGCATCAATGCTACTATGTTAGCATCAGCAAACAACTCGGTAGCTGTGGTCGAGTTGATTTGAGATAAGTTAATTATGAGCATGCATAGAGTAGTTGCCGTTCAAAAAAGATAGCTATGATTCAGCAGTTGGAGTTCCTCCAATGATAGGAGAGGATTTGAATCCGTCCACGTCTACATATATATTACATTGAGGGTGGGTTGCCTCCAATGTTTCCTCCCTTGCTGCTACAATTAGGGTTTCTTTTTTAAGAAAATTTACTCAGATATTCCCTTGACAATTTGTTTACTACATAGAATTACCCTCTCTTGACAAAAGTTACACGGACTATCCCTGAAATAATATTTTATAACAGTATAATCTACACCTTAAATTTTTTTAACACTATACTATCCTTATTCTATGTAAAATTACATAAATGTACCATCGTCTATCATTGGAATGAAGCCTTTATAGGTTGGAGAACTTGCAGAGGCCTTGTTCCAGAGATAGGTGAAGGTATATTTATCTAATTTTACATTGAATAACGATTGTATTGTCTTAAAATTTTTTTCGAAATTCCTCTTGTCACCTTTTAACGCCTGTGGACTATATTGTTATAAAACATTATTTAAGAGGTAATCCGTGTAACTTTTGTCAAGAAAGGGTAGTTCTGTCTAGTAAACTAATTATCAATGGGGTGTCGGAGTAAATTTTCCTTCTTTTTTTTTTATGATTTTATATTTGAAAGGAAAATTCTACAAAATACATTGTGATATATTTATTGGATGGTAAGAATTTTTTTTTGGTACAAACCCTTGGGGGAAAGAATTTATTCATCCACACCTGGGCAAAACCTATTAATACAGGTTCCTAAAGGATCTAGGAGTAAGGTGAGTGAATTACTGTTACCATAGGAATTTACGGTGAAAATTCTCAAAAAAATAAAATAATAATAATGTTTACTTGAATGATGGGAGGACCATTTATAGATCCTTCGGTTCTGGAAAATAGAAAGTCATATAGTCATTGGAATCGGCTCTATAACCTACCTTTTTAATATCAATAAGTTTGAGTTGTACTTGGTGTTGTTTTTTTTTTATTATTATTAAAATATTAAAATTACTTTTTAGGAGAAAGAAGGCTGTCAAGTTGGCATAGAAATCGTTTTCTGTGGTCCTGCCGTCTGCCAAGGGTCGGATTTCAATCGGTCCACCCCCAATATATTGACAGGCGGCCAGACTGATCCCCAAACCCTTGGATCAATCGTAGGAGCCTCCTGCCGCATGAAACGATCTCTTTCCGTCAAGTTGTAGAAAATTTGCAGATAAGAAGGGTGAAATGACCACCTCAGTCCTTATAAAATGAAAAATCACATCTTTGTTGAATACCTTTGCGTGTTCTCGTTGGGTCAACATTGGTGCGAGTAACATAGCCTAGCAGTGATTTCCTTCTCTTTTGTTTTTAGTACTCTTAGCCTTAGATAAATGTTTTATCAAAAAAAAAAAGAAAAAAAACCATAGATAAGTGACATGTGGCAATCAGACCTCTTGGAGGATTGATACATGTTAAGTAAGATTAAAAAAAAAAGTGATCAAATCCGAAGGCCAATTCGGCCTGGCTTGATCCGAGGCCGATCCTGATAATTAATGAGTAATCGGTATGAGATTGGTATTAGTCTCAATCGATATGATACTGATTACTGGAACAGGAGCTAAACCACACAAACTTGGATTAAGTTGAGTTTTGGTAGTTTTCTTGCATTCATTGCAATTATCAATAGATCGTTTTTGGATTCAATATGTTAGAAATAAGGATGTAAATGGATAGCTGAAAATTCGGTTTCGATTAGAATCCGCATTCGTTAAGAGAAATCTGTATCCGAACAATCGGATTCGGATGCGAATTCTGATAGGTGAGAGCTCGGATTCGGAGGCGGATTTGAATATCACTCTAACCGAACAGATATAATCCGTTCTGATCCGCTTTAAGGTAAATTATAGTATATGGCTAAATAAATGGGAGTAGTATAATAAAATAAAATAAGGTAGCTTGTAAGTGTTGTTGAATTACTGTTTTCTTAAAAGAGATGAGAGTTTGATTTGATTTACCCAATAAAAAAAAGAAGATGAGAATGACGTTTTGTCTCTCACACAGGTAAAGTGAGAAGGCTTTTGACGTTTTGTCTCTTAATAAAGTGAAAAGACAGAGGGTTTTTGTCTCTTAATAAAATGAAAAGACAGAGGTTTGTCTTTAATAATCTAAAGGAAGTAAAACACTGGGAGAAGAAGAAGCTTAAGGAGAAAGAAACAAGCCATGGTGCACCGGTGGTGACGAAGATGGTGGTGATCGCGACTATGAAAATCATGGGGATAGCGACTATGAAAATCGTGATGATTGGTATTCAAATCTGAAAAACTAGGGTCAAATGGGGATTTTTTACGTTGGATTTGATGGAGATATTTTAGGATTTATTTATAATTATTCTTCATGTTCCTGTAATGCTTGTGTTGCAAGATGAACCTACGCCCTTCTTTCCAAAGCCTTACACTTGAGACAAGAGATGCATTCCATCCCAGTACATCTCCCTCTCTCTCTCTCTCTCTCTCTCTCTCTCTCTCTCTCTCTCACCTACTCTTCCATGGTCTGAGATCAATCAAATTCGTCAGACGTCAATTAGGATTAGATCTAAGGAAATGCTACATGATTTCTATTGGGTGTTTTATGAAGTAAGATGGATATTTCAAACTTTCACAATTCTTCATTCTGAACAATGATCCATTCTTTCTTTGTTTTTTCCCATTGCTTTTAACTCTATTTTTGTTCTGTGTTTTAAAAATGAGTCTTTTGCTGTTTGTTCAATATTGTACCAAAACTATGCTAATTTGATTTGCAATTTAAGCTTCTGGAGAACAAAGATGATGGGGAAGAAGATGGAAACTAAATTGCTATTTGAGTTTAGGTTGGATTCGAATCAGATTTTAAATTTGAATTCCGATTTAATTTTTATAAATCCATTGAATGCAGATTCGGATTTGGACATGGTGATAAAAAGTGGGATTCGAATTCGGATAATAAGGTATCTATGCCGAATCCGATCCGTTTACATCTCTAGTTAGAAATTGAGCTAGACCCAAACCTGTTTGGTTCGCACAACTCAGGCATTCAGGCTACAATGAGGTCCCCCTTATATAATCCCATGTTGACGTACGTGAGGTTTCACACTTATTACGTGATACCCTCCAATCCTTTAACGTCCCTCTCTCTCTCTCTCTCTCTCTCTCTCTCTCTCTCTCTCTCTCTCTTTGGGTTGTTGTTTTTAGTATTAAGGGATCCCTATTATTAATTATTATTGCGTGATACCCACCAATCCTTTAACATCCCTCTCTCTCTCTCCTTAGGTTGTTGTTTTTAGTATTAAGGGATCCCTATTATTAATTGTTATCAATATTCAGAAAACTAAGATGGTGACTGATTATCAGTTTTCAAAGCATAGCTATGAAAACAAAATTATTTTGTATTTGGTGTAAAGGATGGAAATATAAAAAAATAAAAATACAATTTTTATGTTGTCTAAATTTGTTTGTACATGATCATGTTTTCAACCATTGGATAAAGACGAGTGGTCTCAAAACTACTTCTCCCTTATAAAAACGAAGGGTTGATACCTTGATCACGTACTGGCCAGCCCATGTACAAAAAAAGTCTCCTTTTATATATATTTATACAATTAATAATAAAATCTTCTTTTCTTCCACTACTTGAAGCCCAATGAAGTAAACATGGTGACTCAGATCTTTATTTCACTTATGGTGACTACTCGGGAACAAATAAGTATAACGGAATCGGTAGTTTAGATCTTAGTTTCCATAATCAAAGCAAAGAAAAAAAAAATTTCTTGATTGTAAATTGTATTAATTAAAAATATAAGAGATACCATTGCTTCTCTAGACGTCAATGTGGAGGAAATTTCCCATGCCACATCAATAATGATGCAGAAACAATTTCATCAACACGGTTCACATGGTTATGATGTAGGAGGGCATGAGAACGCATCCCCAGAGTGGCATTGTGGAGATCTTTTTCCATATGTTATTTGATTTTATCAACCAAAAACCCTAATTATTTGAAATGAAAAAATATCCCCAAAATGTTAGTAACATAACTCACACTCATTATCTACTCTCAGTCTTTTTCCTTTTCTTGTGATCTTGTGAGCTCCATTGAAGATAATGATTTCTGAATATTTATTTATACAGTGTAGAAGATTCTCCTATGGTGATACTATTTGTATAGTGTAGAAGATTCTCTTAAGGTGGCATTACGAGGAACCTTCTCTCTTATTTGAAATAATTAATAAGTTGAATTGCACATTTATGTCATAATAAATTATTTGTTTTATTACCAAAGACCTCTATGATTTTTGGAGATATTTCTCTTCTACATGCTTTTGTTTTTCAAGGAGCATGTTTATCCAAAAACATTAAGTTTCTAGATTATTTTAAAGAGAAATTTTCAGTTACCACCTAAAAAGAATTGACAAAATCACCTACCACCCAAGTTGTTTAAAAAAAAATACCTACTACCTAAATTAGACAAACGTTTATCAAAAAGACCCAAAAACAATTAAGAGAGCCGTTAGTTGCTGATTCAACCATTAGAAAATATGTGAATGACAATAATACCCTTATTGTAAGGGAAAAAGTCTAATTTACCTTTACTTATTTTTTAAGATCTGACGGACAAAAATGAAGTAGACTAGTTTTAAGATTATAGGTCAGGATACATGGGAGAAAATGACGGTCGTCTTCTTTGGTTTCTCTCCGAATCGTCTTTTCATATTTTCATTGGAATTTGTTTAAATTTTATCGCCATTAATGTCATTTTTTCTTAAACAATTTTAAGCAATGACACATGAATACGCATTCCGAGAGATTAAACGTACTATGAATGGTTGCAGAAAACAGAGAAATTACAACAGAGAAGGAGCGATGGCTCTCTATGTCCCTATATCTACCATTAAACTCCTACCTCTACTCAAGATTCCTAGATTCCAATACATTCAAAGCAAATAGTTCGGATACTTTAAACTTTTGATTTCTATTGCACAAATCGAAATTCCTTGATTCTTCAAAGTGCATTTGTCACTTTTTTTTTTTTTTAGATTTGTTTTTAATTTCGTTTACACTTTCCTTTCTCCTATCTGTTTTTAGAGTTTTCAATGGAGATCAACCTAATTTTGATCCATATTTTTTTTTCAATTTTCCCCAGACAGGCTATCGTTTTTATGGTCCAATCTAAAACATATAACGAGGAAAACTGAGGAACCTCATTTTTGATGGAGGAGTTCAGATCTGAATTTCGAAAATTTCATTGGATTTCCACTGGAGTGGTTTCATTTTAGGAAGCCATGGAAACTCTTCTCACCGACGCGGAGCACTTTAGCGTAAACGAGATTGACAAGCAGAAAGCATGGTATCTACTCGGAGTTTTGTTGAGTATAGGACGCCCCGCTCGTCCCATGGAACTCGCAGCGAGATGTACTCTTTTCTGTGCATACCCTGATTTTGTCCATCACCTCTGCTTGATCCATGCATCATCTCTATTCTTGACGAACAATTTGGTTGTCACAATCTCTTCGGTTGCCCTATCGGCTTTTAAAGAATTGGTTTCTAAGGCTTTTTATGATTTTCTTCCGCAGGTCACACTTGGGGTTTTTGAACCGAGGAGATCACGAGAAAATATTGTTAAAACGTATTTTCGTAAGCGGAAGGGTATAAACGCCCACACACAATTTTAATTTTTTTCCAGTTAGTAAATGCACTAACGTTTGTCTAACTTGGGTGGTAAGTGATTTTTTTAAACAACTTGGGTGGTAAATGATTTGGTCAATTCTTTTTTGGTGGTAACTGAAAATTTCCTTACTTTAAAATATTTTAGATCATACATTTTTTTGTTGAATTGAATATGGCAAAAGCTATGATGTAAATCATTTTCCTAGTAAATATGATAAGATCTTGATTATTATTTGATACTTTATTTTTTCACCTTCTTCTTAGTACAATATATTTATTTTCTTAATAAAGGTATAAATTATATCTTTTCACAAGTCTATTTGAAAATTATATCATACACGACAACTCTTGATAAGTCACTTTCAAAAATTTTTGTAAAAATATATTTTTTAAACTTGAATGAAAAAGTTTTTGGGAATAAGACAAAGGTTAATTAAAGAAGATATCAATGTTCTAAATACAACTTTAATGGTGTCGTTTAGACAATCCCACATATTAAAGGGTTAAAATTTCCAGAATGCTCATTAAGGATTAGCTTATGTATAGGGTCTTAAATATCCATCTCTTACACTTAAATTCAATGGATTGGTTATTATTAAATTTTTTTTTTTTTTAACATTGGACAAGTTATCCATGTCACCAACTCAAAATACTAGTACATATAATAACTTTAGTATTTTTTTGTTTGGTAAAACTTTAGTGATTTGATTTAAAAAGTAAGAATATAAGATGGGACCCATACAATCCTACAATGTTCATTTATTTTCCAATCTAGTCATGTGCATGTGTTATAAAAACTCGTCTTAATGTGGTTGTTTAAGGGGTAATTTTGTAAAACATTTATAAATTTGAATTTCTAATGTTTTCAATTTATAAATGTATTACTCCTCTCTCTCTCTCTTTTTTATTTTTTGAATGTATGTGTTGGGGTGGGGGGGGGTTGATAGGAGGAAAGTTACTCAAATTAACTGTAAATATCATGCATGCATTATAGGGAAAAAAAAAACATATTCTTAAGTTATCTTTGACCTCTAAATAAGATATTGAATTCCACAAAAATATTCTTAAGATATATTTGACCTCAGAATAGAAAATTGAATTCCACAAACCCCCCACCCCCCACCAAAAAATAAATGATGGAAGAAGGTATATATATATATATACACTCTTCCGTTTAATATGGGCCTCAAAGACCTAAGGAAAGAAAGTCAGAATAAGACTGCCCCTAGCCCTGATCTTTCTTTGATAAATTAAGTTGAAATATACATATATACAATTTTTTTTGGTAAAAAAAGTGAAAAAAAAGTAAAATAAAAATCGATACACTTGTCAATTGGCTATAAGCTTCAGAGAATTAAATTAACAAAATAAGAATTGAGACCCCCCCACCCCACCTACAGTCTTTCTTTCGTAAATTAAGTTTGTTGAAATGTATGCATACACAAATTTTTTTTTTTCGGTAGAAAGTGTAAACAAATTTAAGATTTAATTTTTTTTTATGCTTATCAACTACCTATGGACCTCCAAAAATTAAGTTAACACAAAAATAAGAACCATCATTCCCCATCCCCACTCTAGTAAGTAATGTGTTGCCACTGAGAACTGGTCTAGTCGTGTTGTAGGCCTTCTAGCCAAGTTGTTTATGTTGTATCCGAGTTGGCAAGGTACAAACCGATTTCACATGGTTTAGCCGAGTTCAAGATAAGAACCTAAAAATAAAGGAAATTTCACAGAGGGATGGATTGAGTGATGCGGTGGCCACTCCGATGATTAAGTTAGTTTACAGAGCAAACAATATGAAGCAAAATGAAAGAGAATTGCTTTTTTGAGAGTGGGATAAGGTTTGAGTGTAAAAGTTAATGTGAAGGTATCTATCTTTATACCTTTGTGTCTGTAAATATATATAGGAATGAATGACCGAAGGTGATGTCCGAATTACTCATCTGTTGGTTGTAGATTCACCGACAACTGAATTCTTAGCAATTCACTATTGGATGATGATCTTGCGGTCATCATGAGAATAGTTGCGAGAGTACAAGTCCGCTAAACACGACCTGCATACAGTAATTGAGGAAACGTTTCCCTCCAGATTGGGAAACGTCTTAGTTTGATTTACATTCAACACGTATAAGACATGTGTTGTGTCATGGGTGTCCTCAGATTTTCGGACACGTGTCATTTCACCACTGGCCGGCGGAATATGGCATCAACAGTTGCCTCTTACTTCTTCAGATTTATAAGATGTGAGGAAGCAACTGTTAGGATTGGGAGAACGCAAACAAGAAGAAAACACATGAAGAATTAACGTGATTCAACACCCCATCGTGGGATGCCTACGTCCACCAGAGAAAATATCAACTTTCTTCTATTCCCAAGAACAGTCTACAAATCTCTACCTGACAGACCTATCTCATCTGTCAGTCTTAAACGTTCCAGCTCTCCACTGTCAGAGGAGAATCCTCTACAGTCCACACAGAGACAATATATAGGGAAACCTAGAAACCCTAATCTCACCATAATTATAAGTTTACCCCCGTACATGTAATAGACTCATACCCTAATACAAATACTACCCTTATAATTTTGTGGACCCCACAGAATCAAGACATCAAACCCAACAAATTTTCACCTGACTTGGATTCTACAAACCACCTTGAAGAAAACCCGTTGATATTGATTCTGTAAACCTGTCTCTACCAAACCGTTACACCCAAACCAGCATAGCCCACACCCCATCCAAGTGTCCCGTACAGCTCATCACCGTACGATGTGAAGTGACTTCATCTCTCCCACTGCTGCAGCATTACCAGAAAGATCACTGTCATACACAGTCTTCCTGCAACTCTAGTTGCACCTGGAACCCGAGCCTCTCACAACTCACCTCCAATGCAGACCTTGAGAACGGACTCCTCATCCCAGGCCTCTGCAACTCCAATTGCACTTGGAACCCAAGCCTCTCACCTCTGCACCTAGTGTTCCCAATGAAATTAGATTCTTCCTTAAGTCTGGCACATGTCTAACCCCAGTTACAATTCGCACAATCCCATCAAACATGTGAATCCGTACAGTCCCAATCCCAACAACCTTGCTTTCAGCATTATTTCTCATTCTGATTGTACCCTTATCACATTCATGATATGTAGTAAACTGTTATCTAACTGAACACATATGAAACGAGCAACCTGAATCTAAAATCCAATCTGAAGTATCCGTACCTGATGAAGTAGTGAGAAGGAGATCTCCATCACTCCATTCTTCTGTGACACCAGCAGTAGATGATTTTTCTTCACTCTCCTTGTCTTCCTTTTTCTTTTTATCCTCCTTACGCTTTGGACAATCCCATCTTATATGACCTTCCTCATCGCAATAATAACAAATTATTTTGCAACCTTGTGACTTGGAGCGACCCCTATTCTTGCCATATTCTTGTCTCCCATTTGATCTTCTTTTACCCTGACCACCAACTATAACCAAGGCATTACCCTCATCTGACGTCCCCTCACTACTATTTTTTCGCCGTGTCTCATTCATTAGCAAAGCAGCAATAGCATCGTCAAGTTTGAGAGTATCCTTACCAAAAAAACAGTGTAGTTATAATGTGATCAAATGAATAAGGTAATGAGGCCAACAGGATAAGTGCATTGTCCTCCTCCTCGATCTTCACATCAAGAGCAGACAACTCCGTCAGAATCCTGTTGAACTCGTCAATATGCACCTCAAGTTTGACTTCATCTAACAAACGAAATCCATATAATTGTTTCTTCAAAAAATAATCGATTTGTCAACAACTTGGACTTGTACCTGCTCTCCAACTTCATTCAAACTTCTTCTGGATCCTCCAAACCAATGACCTCACGAAGAATATTATCCGCCAGAAACAACTGGATCGTACTATTTGCTAGATCCTTCAACTCTAGCCACTCTTCATCTGTCAATTTTTTTGGCTTGTTGGATTTCTTCTTGAGAGTCTTAACAGTCCCCTCCCGCGTAAGAATATTCTTCACTCATTGTTGCCATAAGGTGAAATCATTATAGCCATTAAAGAGTTCAATAGGGAAGTTTGAACCCTTTGCCACCATTCTATTAACTCGATCTTTACCTTCTGTGTCTGCCATCAACTTCCAAGAGTTTTAATTACCGTTGATCTTGCACAAGATTGCCCGATCGAAACCAAAGACATCGAATCTGCCTGATCCGTGTATTCCAATGAAACCGTAGCATCCAAAAACCCTTGGGACAACAACCTCTATATTTTCCCCCTTCTCTTTGGATAATACAACGTACGATCACCGAATCGTACGACCCTTTTTTTTTCTTTTTCTTTTTCTCACCCCATTACCGTACAAAGAAAGTAATTTTTTTCTTTTTAAATTCCTTGTAATGATTACTTTTCAAAAGTAATCAATATTCCTGCTACTTTTCTAAAGTAATGAGAAAAAAAAATTTGTACAAAAAAATTTATCCACTTTCTAGAAGAGAAAAACATCCGTACCTTCCCTCTTTTTTTTTCTTCGATCACGTGAAGAAAAATTCCTCTTTCTCTAATGTCCTTTGCGTACCTCCTTATCTCTTCCAGATCTGTGACTGATCTGTCAAACCTGGCTCTGATACCACTTGTTAGGATTAGGAGAACGCAAACAAGAAGAAAAACACACGAAGAATTAATGTGGTTCAGCACCCCATCGTGAGATGCCTACGTCCACCAGAAAAAAGATCGACTTTCTTGTATTCCCAAGAACAGTCTACAAATCTCTACCTGACAGGCCTATCTCATCTGTCAGTCTTACAGCGTTTCAGCACTCCACTGTCAGAGGAGAATCCTCTACAGCCTTCTAGCCTTACCTACGTTTTCCCACACAAAGACAATATATAGGGAAACCTAGAAACCCTAATCCCACCACAATTATAAGTTTATCCCCGTACATGTAATAGACTCATACCCTAATACAAATACTACCCTTATAATTTTATAGACCCCACAGAATCAAGACATCAAACCCAATAGCAACCGTAATACCGAGTTTAATATTTGATGCTTCTTTGGCCGACTTCAACAATCACTCGCAAGTCATCCAAATGCTCCTTTAGAGTTAAGATTTGATTTAAAGTCTGCAATTACCCAATCGCCTCTATTTTCGAAAGTCAAAACGGCGGTTACCTTTTTGAAAAGCTTTTGAGGGGCAAATCCTGAATTTCGTGTAAGACCCGTATCGAACTAACCGGTCTTACCACCTTGTACCAGGTCTACCTATCATGGTCGAGCCAAATGGATCAAGTGCTTGAAGGAAATAGTGAAACTAGGTATTGAACTGACCCAAAAACGGTAAAATGGAGGGCAGGGTCGGACCCCCCTCATTAGGAAGTCAGACCCCTGAAATTCTGACCGGGGGTCGGACAATTTAGACCTGAGGGTCGACGGGATCATCAACCTCCTCATCGACCCCCTCTTTGCCGACAGAAATAGAAAATAGAAAACTTTCTAAATTTCAAGAGGATTCTTTCCTAATCTCAATGTGACTTATTTTGGGAGGTTCTCCTCTATAAATAGGACGTCCCTAAGCCTCTTTCACTCCTTTTGAAACCCTAATTGAAAGTGAGAGAAAGAGAAGAAAAGTTGGAGAAGAAGAATAAAGAGAAGAATTCAGAGAAACCTCTGAATCTCAGCAAACCTAATGTATGGGAATGTTTCCATTAATGATTTAAGACCTTAGAATAGTTCATGAAGAGGGTATGACTTAGGAGAAACCCAAATCATCCATCCATGGGAGGATTTCAATGAAATCCATGGAGAAATCATAGTAGGCAAAGTAAGGAAGAAACCTAGAGTTTTAAGCCATAGAAGAAACATAGAATGGATTGTGGAAGTAAGCCATAGGACCCAAACATGAAAGAATAGACTGTAGGATGAAATTCTGGACTCAAACCACGGGGGGTCGCACGTGGAGTCGATTGGAAATCAACCCTACCAGACTATAGGATCGACCCCCAGCATTCGGGAAATCCAGGGATGTGGTGGTCGCACCCAGGGTCGATGGAACATCCGACCCTGGCATCGACCCTACCCCTGGGGGTCGCAGAAAACTGCTACTCTACCTGCGACCCACCCTGCGACCCTCACTTAACAGCAAGTCTAAAATTATCGGAATGACTTTTAACTAAAATCTATCGACTTGTTAGGTTCTCCTATTGATATAAAAGTGATTCTTAAAGCTTGAAAGAGGATCTACACTCAAGCAAAGGTGAGGGAACAAGACCTAAACTAATTGGCTAATAATAAACTATATTTATTTTCTTGAGTCCAATGCCATGACTGATTCTATGCCTGTATATGCTTGTAATGTGCATTCAACATGTCATCCAATATTCATGCTATTAATGTTCATGCATATTTAATTCTATTTTATTTATAACATGATGATGATGATGATGCTAGGAATAGACATGTGAATGTTTGTGTGTGGTTAGTGTACTTGATGCGAGTGGGGCATCAGGGGAAGTGTTATGCGGTATTTGATCCGGACACTTTAGCTCTATCTCTACTCAAGTCTTGTCCACTGACATCGTCGTATCGCCATTACCTTAGCAGAACTATTACGTCGTAGGGCATTAGGGGAGGTGGTCTCGGATCGTGTAGTCTTCGACTCTATCGGGGGGCCTTAGCTCTATCTCTATGGACGTATTGAGGGATGCTGGGGTGAGGCCTTGGATACATTGTTTGACATTAGGATTGGTTAGTTGCAAGCCCAGTTTGCAAGCCCTCGCCAACAGGGGCTTACGTGTTGGTATGGGTAGGGCATCAGGGGAAGTGTTATGCGGTGTTTGATCTAGACACTTTAGCTCTATCTCTATTCCATGTTGGGGTGGATGTTGATGACAATGGTGTTTAATCCGTTAGGTGGGCTTACACACCCTGTGTATAGAGGTGAGACGGCCATCGAACCTTTCTATAGCACATTGCAAACTTATATACCAGACCACAGATATGAATTGAATGCATGCATATGTTTGTTGCATTGTTTTGTTTGCTCACTGAGCCGTGATGTGTGCTCACCCTTTCGACGTCGAATATTTTTAGTTGATGATGCAAGTACCACTATGGAAGACTCTATAAATGCTTTTGTGTACATGCACGTTGTTGCAATGGAGGCTGAAGACATAGTGGAGACGCATGACTCCTCATACGAGTGCAACTCATGCGTTTTCGATTAGATTTTATTTCAACTATTAAGGAAATATAATTTGATATTTTATTTACTTATGTCTCGATTGATACAACATAATTTGATATTTTATTTATAATTATCACAGTTAGATTCCTCAGTTCATTTAATATTAAGACATCCGCTATTGTGTATTTATTCTGATTATGGTTGTGGATGTGTATGATTTAATTTAAAAGGACACAGTCTATTAGAGATCCTGATTGAACCGTTGGTTTATTAACGGTTCATCACACCATTCTGAATAGTATGGAATTGGGGTGTGACATTTCATGGGACATATAAGCCTGAATTTAATGTTGTCTTGATTTGTTGAGTAGTGGGGTGAAAACATGTGTAAAGTAACGTTCCTTTTTCATAATAAGATGCTGAAATGTCGAAAATGATGCGACATTTTTTGGGGTAACTTTTTGGCATATTTTTCACAGTCGGCTAACTTGGTCGGCCAGTAGTAATCCTATCACAGAATTCTATTGCATAGAGTTCTACCCCCCGAGAGTGACTACCACAAATTCCTTCATGTACTTCGCCTATTGCTTTCTCTATTTCTGTTGGTGTGAGGCATCGCAACAGTGGTCTTGTAAGGGACTTCCGATATAGGTGACCTTCATACATAGTATATTGTCGAGACTCAGCTTAAATTCGACATCAATCACATTTGTCTTCTAGTAGAATTTTGTCTTGTAAGGAAGACTTGATGGGATCAATCCAAGTCATCCCTGTGTTAATTTGTTGAATTTCAAACTCTTCCTTCACACTTGGACTTGCCAAAACATCTATGTACACCGACTTCTCCAGAGTGGGAAGATCTTCGTTTTGAAGTCGGAATGAAGCATTTGCTTCTGCATTATCCGTTCTATCAATATTCTGAATCTCGTACTCATTGAGTAGAGATAAAGTCGACTTCGCCTTTGCGAGATACTCTTGCATATGAGTTTATTTTGCCTCGTATTGGCCATTTATTTGTTTGACTACGACTTGTGAATCACTAAGGATGTCAAGTCACATCACCATGAGATTCTTGGCAAGTCAAAGTTCTGCTAATAGTGCTTCATACTCAGTTAGGTTGTTTGTTGCTTCAAATTCAAATCTTATGGCAACTTGAAATTTGAAGTCCTCTGGGCTCGTCAAGATAACTCCTGCCCCTAACTATAGAGGACTCGAAGATCCATCGACATGAAGAATCCACTTTGGGGATTGTGGGCTCTTTATCTTCTTCTTTGGCTACTTGGCTCTTTCAGTTTCCAAGCTGTCATCAATTTTTGAGCTATCTTAAGGAGGCATTTCTAGTATGAAATCGGCTAAAGCTTGAGCTTTAGGCCCCATTTGATAACACTCTGGTTCCCCTGGAGTTATTTTTGGTCTGGAGTCAACGATTGTTCTCCATTTTTATCCGAAATTAGTTTTGACTTCTGTTCTAGAATCAATATAATCATGTTTGATAAAAATGAATTTGGAATCGATTCCAGATCTAGTAGTGGTGGCGGTTGTTGGTGGCAGTGGCAGTGGTGGTGGTGGTGGTGGCAGCAATGGTGGTGGGTGGTGGATTGTAGTGGCGGCGGTGGTGGGTGCGGTGGTGGTGGTGCTAGTGCTGGTGGTGGTGGTGGTAGCGGTGGGTGGGTGGGTAGGTGGTGGTGGTGGGGTGTGGTGGCGATGGGTGGTGGTGGAAAGAAGCTCTGGAGCCACATAAACTACTTTTTTAGCTCTCAAATATCAGCTCCCTGAGCCAAAAAAGGCTGGTTCACTCCTAGGAGCTCAAATTCGAACTAGTATTATCAAAGGGGATTCTTCTCCGAAATGGTTCCAAGGAAACGGGAGCCAAAAATCCTGCTCCTGGAGTGTTATCAAACGGGACCTTAATAGCTGTCCTTAGCTGGAATTCTATTTCAAACTTGCTGAATTTAACTTCCTAATTCACCAAACAACCTGAAATACCTAGCCGCGCTAGGATCTTCTTGAGTGGTTTCTCGGTGAGCACTATAATGGTATGAGCTTGGAAGTAAGGTCGGAGTCTTCGAGTTGCTACAACTAAGGAGAGAGCCAACTTTTTGACAAACTTGTACCTGGTTTCTGCATCAAATAAGACTTGATTGATATAATAAATTGGCCCTGGACCTTCTCTAGTTCCTTAATTAGAACTGCACTAACTGCTGCTATTGAAGTCACCAGATACAGTTGTAATTATCACCGACTTGAGGCATGGTTAGTACTGAAGGAGTTGATAGGTATTTCCTTAACTCGTCAAAAGCTACTTGGCATTCTTCTGTCCACTTAAACCTTTTTGCACCCTTGAAAGTCTTAAAGAAGGGTAAGCATCGATCTATAGATCTTGACATAATCTTCCAAGAGCTGCAACTCTGCCAGTCAATTCTTGTATTTACTTTGGCTTCATTAGGTCTGACATCTTTATTATGGCCTCAATCTTAGATGGGTTGGCTTCAATTCCTCATTGGGACACCATGAACCCAAGGAACTTGCCTGAAAGTACTGCAAATGCACACTTTGTTGTATTTAATTTCATTTGGTTGTGTCGGAGGACTTCAAATGCTTCTTTCAAGTCATCTAGATGACTTAAACTCTTTTTACTCTTGACCAGAAAGTTGTCTACATAGACCTCAATATTCCTGTCAATCTAGTGTTAAAAAACTTTGTTTAGTAAACGTTGATGAGTTGCCCCGGAAGAGGAGGGGGCACAAAGCGAGCGAAGCGAAGAAATTCTTTTGCATTCTTCAATCCGAAGGACATTATTGTATGGTAATATAACCCATCCTTGGTCATAAAGGTTGTGCTCTCCTCGTCCGGCTTATTCATCTTGATTTGATTGTAGCCTGAATATGCATCCTTGAACGTTAGCATTTCATGGCCGGTTGTAGCATCAATTAACTTATCTATCCATGGGAGAGGGTAGTAGTCTTTAGGATAGGCTTTATTCAGGTCAAAGAAGTCAATACAGATGTGCTATTTCCCATTGGATTTAGGCACCACTATTGCATTCGATACCCACTGTGGGTATTTGACTTCTTTAATGAATCTTGCCGCTAATAGTTTGTCGACTTATTCTTTAACGAAGGCTTCACACTTTGGAGCAAAATTCCTTTTCTTCTGCTGAACAGGCTTGAACTTCTGGTTTACCGCAAGCTTATGCTCCATTAACCCCCTAGAGATGCCACCACGCAAAGACATTTAAGTTGTTTTTTAGGAAGGTGATTAAAACCTCCCTTTGCTTGCCCTGGAGAGATGATCCGATTTGGAAATATCTCTCAGGTTTTTCCTCCAAGACAGGGATCTAAACGAGTTCTTTAGCAAGAGTTCCTCGCTCTTGGGAGAGTTCATCCCTGAAGTCTTCCATGAGAGTACTCTGTGTTGGGAGCTTATTCCGACTTGACTCCAAGTAGGTTACATAACAACACCATGATAGCTTTTGGTCGACCTTGCAACTTCCTTCCCCATATTTTGTTGAGAACTTCATCACAAGGTTATAGGTGAAAACACAAGTCTTTTAATAAATTTAGGCCTGACCAACCTAGTATTACATTATGATCTGATGGAATATCCACTACCAAGTATGTCATTATAACCGTCCTTCTTCTTGGCTTTGTTCTATCTCATGTCTCAAGTTGGATTCCTCCTTTAAAATGAACTGAATTCCAAAAGAAGCTAATGAGAGAATAAGTGACAGGTTAGAATTTCCTGTCATCTAACTTCATGGCTTTAAATGCTTGGTAGTACAAGATGCCCATAGAACTTCCTGTGTCCACCAAAATTATTTTGACTTTATTTTCATTGCTTATCACCATTGTGATAAATACTGCATCATCATGAGGAAAATCGACATGCAACAAGTCGTCATCGCAGAAGGTGATGATATCTTTCGTGGTGTATGGGTTGTACGAAGTCGAGGCACTGCATATGCTCTTGGTGTATGTGAGTCTTCCTATTTTGAAAGTGTTACATACAACAAACCCTTTAATAATCGTCCCAGCATAGTGTTCAGGGATTGTAACTTGTCTATAATAGTCCCACCTAGCAAACTCATTTTCTACGAGTTCCAGTTAGTATTTTTTTCTTCGGCATTCCTATCTTTCGGAATGGAGGACTCTTACATCATTTTGGACAAATTGAGGGCCCAACAACCTTACAATCAATATAAGACAAGATTTTTTTTTATTCATATGAATTGGAATTTTAAAGTTGGCTACAGTGCAACTTTCAAGAGTGCATTTGGAGAAAATTTTCTCTAACATAGCTAGAGTGGTATAAGTCATTTGTTGATGAGTTGAAGCTCGTCCTCTTGTTTGACCCTGATTGGAGGGTGCTGTCATTAACAGGCTCACACTTCCTTTGGGATCGCCTACTTTTTAAGTGGTAGTGACTCCTTTAGATCATCTTTTGGGTCATCTTTGTTTAGATGACTTGAATGCTTGTCAGCATCTGTTTTGCAGTCGAGAGATTGCTTCTCCTTGTAAGCAACCTGCTTGTACGTTGCTGAGGGGCCATAATTTCGCCTTTTTGGCCAAGGGCCATCTACATACTCTTTCAAATGTCCTTGATTGATGAGGTTCTCAATTGTAACGCATAGTGCTCTACATTTGTCAATGTCCTGACCATGGTCACGATGGAATCTATAATATTTTCTAGTTGTTCTTTCTTTTGGATCCACCAACATCTTCGGCAGCATCGGAAGTTCTAATTTGGTATCTTGCAGATCATACATAATTTCAGACACGAGAGTATTTAGGGGTGTGAACGAATCCTGATCAAAATTTGATTTTGTCGACTTCCCTAGGAAGCCATCTTTGCCAGACTTCTATTTTTGTTTATTGCCACAGAAGCCTGCTTCTCTGTTTGAGGTTCAGTCCTCTTCTTCTCTAAACCTGTTGTGGTTTTTCTTTTCTGTTTTTCTAGCAGCATTGCATCATTTGCTGCCACATACTTCTCGCATCTAGCTCCCAGGTCGGCAAGGTTCACTAGAGTCTTCTTGTAAATTGACTTCAGTAGTTCAGGATCTGAGATGGTCGCCATCAATGCAATGTAGATCACTACGTTGTCCAAGTTCTTTATCACAAGAACTTTATTATTAAAATGATCCAAAAATTCTTGAAGGGATTCATTTGACATCTTTTTGACAGTCATGAGGTTGATTGTAGTCTTCTTTGGTGTTGTTTGAGATTGAAAATATTCAAAAAATCGATCACTGAGTTGATCAAAGTTTTGAATGGAGTGGATGGAAAGACTGTTGAACCAGAGTCATCCTAGGCCTTTCAAGGTAGATAGAAAGGCTCTGAATAAGATGGCATCTGAATCATAGTTCCAAATTTCAGTCAAAATTTTCAATTTCGGCCGAAATGTTTCGATTTTTGGCCAACCAAAACGAAACTATAGGTCAAAACCAAATAATTGATAATCAAAGAATGTTTTGAAATGTTGTAATAATAATATATAAGTTATATAACATTAGTTTATTGCTTTGTTTCTAATTTACTATCATTCTCACTCATTATGTATGTTAGCATGAAATGATGTAGACATAGAACTTCCATTTCTGATTTCTTCTTCTTCTTCTTTTTTTTTTTTTTTTTTTTTTTTTGTAAATGATTCAATGCATATGTTAAAAAGGTTAAAATTGCATTACCGAAAAAAATTGGACTAAAAAATAAAAAAAAAATTGCCACTGAAACCAAATTCGAAATCTGAGCATTTTTTTACGTGGTTTAGGCTAAATTTCGGCCATTTTTGGCCTGGCCAAAACAAGGTACGAAATCAAAATTTGAATCCTTGATTTGAATAGCCATGTAAAAGCATCATACTTGAAAAGTTATCAAGATGAAGTTTGGTATCGATTGTCCCATTGTAGGGATCAATCTTTGGCATGGTGAGATGCTTTGGCAGAGGAGTTTGCATGATCTCAGGTGATAAGACTATGTTGGCATGGTACCCCTTCGAAGGGATAGAAGATCCTGTCTGGTTCTTTTCTATATCATTTAGCCGAGTTCGAAGACATAACAATAAGTGCTCCAAACTTCCTATGGAACGGGTTGGTGTGCTGTCGTCGCTGAAAGAATGACTGGTATGACATCGGGTGTAACTGGTGCTAAAGTCGTCGCCGCAATGGCGGCTACAACTTCTGCATTTTCTGCTGCCACATTGGCTGTTGCTATTGAAGCAGCCAACTCGGCTGCAACTCTCTCTGATATCAACTTATCCGTGGAATCCTGCTCCGCTACAAATAGGTCAACAATGACTTTTGTAGCTCTGGCATCGTCTATGCATGCCTGGACACTTGCATGTATTGATGTGGTCCCCTAAGATCGCTGGAGTTCAACTTGCTATCCAAGTCGGTCATGAACCGACTTCCCAATTCTATCATGGACAGACACACGCTAAGAACGCAAGTGCCTGGTGGAGCTGCCCTAGCAGGAATCACTAGTTGAGAGATTTCTACCCACTGGGCGGCGAAGAGCTTGAACTACTCTTCAATTGCTTCAAGGTGAGGAGGCGGAAGCACTACAAGTTTTACTACCGGAGCCGAAGTGTTCAATGTGATTGTTCTTGCCTAGTTCTCACCATTACTGGCTTTTTAGCCAGCTACAGTTCTATCCTGCTGGGAAGTATTCCCATTCAAGGTATTTCCATGTGTACCGTTTCTAGGTTTCACCATTTTGATAATGGTTTAGGAGGGTGTAAAGGAATGAAGGATTGAAAGTTTGAGAAACTGTGGTTTTTGAAAAGACTCAAACAGACCCCATGGTTGGCACCAAAATGTTGCTACTAAAAACTGGTCTAGCCAAGTTATAGGCCTTCTGGCCGAGTTGTTCATGTTGTATCCGAGTTGGCCATGTATAGACTGACTTCATACGATTTAGCTGAGTTAAAGATAAGAACCTGAAAGTAAAGGAAATTTCATGGAGAGGTGGATTGGTAATCCGGTGGCTACTCCGATGATTAAGTTAGTTTACAGAGCAAGCAATATAAAGCAAAATGAATAAGAGAATTGCTTCTTTGAGAGTAGGGTAAGGTTTGAGTGTAAGAGTAGATGTAAAGTTATCCGTCTTTATAACTTTGTGTCCATAAATATATAGGAATGAATGACCAAAGGTGATGTCCAAATGACCCATCTGTTGGTTGTAGAACCGCCGACAGCTGAGTTCTTAGTAGTTCACCGTTAGATGATGATCTGATCACAAGAGTAGTTGTTAGTGTACAAGTTCGCTAAACACGGCTTGCATATGGTAATTGAGGAAACATTTCCCTCCAAATTGGAAAGCGTCCTAGTTTGATTTACATTCAACATGTGTTGTGTCATGGGTGCCTTCAGATTTCTAGAAACGTATTGCTTCACCTTAAACTGGCGAAATATGGTATTAACATAAAGTTTACTAGAAATGCATATGTTTACGGTCCCCCAAAAATAATTAAATTAACACAAAAATAAGAACCATCATCCCCATCATATTTTTTTCATCTTGCAATGAACGTGTACTAATCATATCCAACAATTAATGACGGATGATTGTACATAAATTAACCATTTTTTATCCCTGCTGGCCCATAGACTAGATTCTTTTTTGTTGGTCATATATCATATCCATGATCAGCAGGGCTTGGGTTTTCTACAGCCATGCAGCCTCTGTAGTCGCATCCGGACCATTGAAAATATATCTACATGTGCATTCAATGTAATCCAACGACCCATATGGGGTTACAGAGGTTGCATGACTGCAAAGGATCCAAGCGCTGATCAGCTATATATATATATATATATATATATATATATATATATATATATATATATATATATATATATATATTCCTTACTCTCCTTAACTTGGTTGAATGTGTCTAATATATAATGGAGTCAAGTAATCAACTTTATCTTATGTCACACCTGAAAAACATATCAAATGCTCTGGAAATTGTAAAAAAGAGGGGTGCATTTGTTTATTTAATTCAATTATTTTGTTTGGAAATGAAAACATCAAACATCAAATATGTAAAGTGGGCCCACAAAATGTAAATCCAATGTGGGTTCATTGGATCACAGAGCTTCAACAGAAAGAGAAATCAAGAACTCTTTAGTCTCTTCTAGTCTTTAGCTTGTAATCTCTGGAAGCAAATGGAACTAATTATGTGGGCTACTTGTGGGCTCAATCAGATTTTTAATATGGTCCACCCCATGTTGTCGCCAAATCTAAAAGGAGGCATCATGGTAGGTATCACTGTGACACCCTATTTTGTTATCTTTAACAAAAATGGCATCATGGCAGGTACAATATCGACTTTATGATATGGTGATCATGACCTTTCAATGAAATTATATCGAAATAGATTTGGTAGTCAGTCCAATTGCTCATGGTTTATTACGTTTTCCTTCCTTTTTAAGTAAACCGGCATCAATTCTACTATGTTAGCGTCAGCAAACAGCTCGGTGGCTGTGGTTAAGTTGATTTGAGATAAGTTATGAGCATGCGTACGGGCAGTTCATGTCGGAAAAAAGATAGTTATGATTCGGTAGTTGGAGTTCCTCCAATGATAGGAGAGGATCTGAACCTGTTTATGTTTACATATCATATTACCTTGAGGGTGGGTTGCCTCCAATTTTTCCTGCCTTGATTGCTACAGTAAGGGGTTATTTTTTAAAGGAAATTTACTTGGACACGTCTTGACAATTGAATTAATGTATAGAATTACCTTCTTTTGACAAAAATTACACTGATTATCCCTAAAACAATGTTTTATAACAGTAAAGTCCACATTGGACGTTAAATTTTTTTAAGACAATACTAGCCTTATTCAATTTAAAATTACATAAATATGGCATCGTCTATCTCTGGAATAAAACCTCTGCAAGTTCTCCAACCTGCAATTAGAGAACCTACAGAGGCTTCGTTCTAGAGATAGTCGATAGGAATTAGATACAGTGAAAATTTTCAAAAAATAAAATAAAATAATAATTATATTCACGTGGATGATGGGAGGACCATTTATAGATCCTCCAGTTCTGGGAAATAGAAAGTGTCTTAGGGGCTGTTTGTTAAAACTTCAATTCTGGGATTCTTACTTCTGGTTCAAATTTCTATTCCAATTTCAAAAGGATTCAAGAATATATAGGAGTAGAAACATGTTTGTCTAATTTAGTCATGAACTCCAAAATAGTGTTGGTGGGTGGTGGATGGTGGCACTAGTGGTGAATGGTGATGATTGGTAACGGTGGTGGTGGGTGGGAGGTGGTGGTGAAGGGTGGCGGTGGGTGGGTAGTGGTGGTGGAGGGTGGTGGCGGTGGTGGTGGGTGGTAATGGATGGTGGTGGCGGTGGTGGTGGATGATAGTTGGTGGAGGTGGTGGGTGGTGGTGGCGGTGGTTGGTAGTGGCGATGGTTGGTGGTGGATGGTGGTGGCAATGGTGGGTGGTTGGTGGTGGTGGTGGCGACGGGGGTGGTGGTGGGTGATAGTTGGTGGTGGTGGTGGGTGGTGGTGGTGGTGGTGGTTGGTAGCTGGTGGTGGTGGCAATGGGTGGTAGTGGATGGTGGTGGCGGTGGTGGGTGGTTGGTGGTGATGGCGACGGGGGGTGGTGGTAGCGGTGGTTGGTGGCTGGTGGTGGTGGCGATGGTAGGTGGCGGTGGTTGGTGATCGGTGGTAGGTGGCTGGTGGTGGTGATTGAGGATGGTGGTGGTGGTGGTGGTGGTGGTGGGTAGTGGTGGCAGTGGGTGGTGGCAGTGTGGTGGTGGTGGTGGTGGTGGTGGCAGTGGGTGGTGGCAGGTGATGGCGGTGGTGGGTGATGGTTGGTGGCTGGTGGGTTGTGATGGTGGTAGTAGTGGTATGAGGTGATTTTTACTTTAAAATTGTGCTCTGAAGTCGAAAAGCACCAGATGCTCCAAAAAATTAGATTCTAGAGCTCATTTGGAACCGGTTCACTCATGGATTCTCCAGAAGTCCGAATCGGGTTACCAAACAGGCTTCTACTCCATTTATGCTCCAGAAATCAGAATCCAACTTATGAAGTATTACCAAACACCCCCTTATAGTCATTGGAATCGGCTCGATCCCAATCAGTGGGTTGATTGGGATTGGTCCGGACTCCCAGATCAGGTCTTTAGTCCTAGTTGTAGTTGGGGTTGGTTTTTTATTTTTGTTAAAATATAAAAATTTGCACCCAGACACATACCAGGAAAGGCAAAATGATCACTTAGTCCTTATAAAATGAAAAATTCCATCTTCGTTGAATGCCTTTGCCGGTTCTCGTTGGACCAACTATGGTGCAAGTGACATAGCCCGGCAGTGATCTCTTTCTCTATTTTTTATTTTTTATTTTTTTTTACTATTCTTAACCATAGATAAATGACATGTGGCAATCAGATCTCTCCGTGGGTTGATACATGTTATGAAAGATTAAAAAAAAAAAAAAAAAAAAAAAAAGTGATCTGAATGGAATGCCAATTTCAATATGTTAGAAATCGGGCTAGGCCCGAACCTGTATTGTACACCCAAATCAGGCTATATAATCCCATGGTGAGGTGAGGTTTCACATTTATTGCGTGATACTCTCTCTCTCTCTCTTTCTCACTTTGTGTGTATGAATTTATCTTAAGATATCCACCATTGCTCTCGGATTTAGAGCGTGATCTCAATTTTAGTAGTAGAAAAGCGCAACAGGATCTCATCCCAATGTACCCGTGAGGAGTTTTTTATTGCAAGTTAGTATTAGAGACGTGGGAACTTCTAAACTTTTTTTGATTACGTGATCTAGATAACAAGGTAGGTCTAACTCTTTTGTTTAATTAACACAAAATATATATATATATATATATATATATATATATATATATATATATATATATATATATATATATATATATATATATATATATTATTTTTTTATTTTTTTATTTTTTGAGTAAAACTATATATCTAATTTGAATCCTTCATTTAGGAGGAATTTTTACAATAAAAATGATCTGACTATTCCATACGTTAGTTACAAGGATCGATATAAACACACCAGAAATACGGATACCTTCCTCCCCAAAAAATAATAAAATAATAAAATAAAAATAAAAGAAACATGGATATAAACATGCAATATGAGAAGTCCAATTCGTGAAAAAGAATACACCATTTGATATATTATGATTTATATTTTTCAATCATTAATACTGGAGACATTGTGCATTCTGATTATATTAAAAAATATATATTTTTTCAATATTTATGCATCCTTATCAGACGATCATATGTATTGAAAAGATGATAGATTTTCTCTGTATATTTTATTTTAATAAGTATATATATATATATATATATATATATATATATATATATATATATATATATATATACGGTTGGAAATTGTTTTGTCGATCTGCGATCTATATGACTTGTAGTCATAGAGATTAGAGAAAGGAGTTGGGTGAATAAGCCCCAGATACACTCCAATACTTAAGTCAGATTTTCAATGTAAATAGTCAAGAGGTAGTAGAAGGCTATCTCCAATTTAAAGAGAAGGGGATCGTAGAGAGAGTTTGAATGAGAAATGAAGTAAGTGCTTGGATTGTTCATATTTGTAGGCAGGAGCCAGAGTCGCAGAGGTACTTGGACTTTACACAATCGTATACACAGTGGAATATCAAATGTCACAATGTGAGACACCCAAATCATAGACTCCAAGTTAAAGTACAAGACCTTAACGATATGGACTGCCAAGTCCATAGGGATTAGGTTGATGGTATCACAACATGAACGATTCTCTGTGTTGTGTAATGTAGTCTGATAGGGATAGGACTCCCACACGAGTTGTTCGAAGTTCGAATGAATCACTCAAGGACACATGGCTCTAGAAGCCTATCTGATTAGACAATATATCCTAATAAGAGTCAATTGAAAAGAGATAGAGATCGAATGTAATTATGATAAGCCAAGTAGGCTAAGGCCGAATAGTGTGCCAAATGTCAGTATTATATATATATATATTGGTCCTCTTATTCGATTTTCATATTTGGGTTGTTGTTGTTATTATTCACTGTTATCAATATTTGGAAAAGTAAGATGGTGACTGATCATCAGTTTTCTAGGCATAGATAGGTATGAAAACAAAATTATTTTGTATTTGATGTGAAGGTTGGAAATATTAAAAAAAGAATACAATTTTTATGTTTTCTAAACTTGTTGGTACATGGTCATACTTTCAATCATTGGATAAAGACTAATCATCTCAAAACTACTTCTCCCCAACAAAAATAGAGGATTGATATGACCATGTACCCTCTTCCATATACGAAAATAATCTCCTTTAATGTGTATACAATTAATAATGAAATTTTCTTTACTTCCCCTCCTTAATCTAGTGAGAAGGCTAGTAGTTGAAGCCTAATAAAGTAATCATGGTGACTCAATATGGATCCTTTTATTCACTCATGGTGATTACTTAGGAACAAATAGATATATCGGAGCCGGTAGTTTATAAGATCTTAGCTTCCATAATCAAAGCGAAGAAAAGAAAATCTTGATTGTATATTGTATTAATTAAAAATATAGGAAATACCATAGCTTCTCCAAACGTCAATGTGGAAGAAATTTCCCATGCCTAATCAATAATGATGCGGAAACAATTTTATTAATACGGCTCAAATGATTATGATGGGAGAGGGCATGAGAGAGCATCCCCACAAAGGCACAAGGGGGATCTTTTTCCTATACATTATTTGTATTTTATCAATCAAAAACCCTAATTATTTGAAGTGAAAAATATCCCCACAATGCTAGTAACATAACTCACACATTATCTTTAGAGTTTTTTCTCTTTTTCTTATGACCTTGTAGGCCCTATTGCAGATACTAATTCCTACATATCTACTTGTACATTGTAGAAGATTCTCCTATGGTGGCCTTATGAGGAATCTTTTCTCTTATTTGAAATAATTAAATAGTTGAATTGCACATTTATGTCGTAATAATTATTTTTGTTTTATTACAACTTTTGTGATTTACAGAAACATTTCTCTCTTCTAGGTGCTTGTGTATTTCTTGGAGCATATTTATTTATAGATAATACATTTTTTGTTGAATTGGATATGACAAAAGCTATGATGTAAATCATTTTTCCTAGTAAATATGATAAGGCCGTGATTATTATTTAATACGTATTTTCTTGCCCTCTTTGTACGTTACATTTACTTCTTTATTTATTTATTTTTTGATGAAGGTATAAATTCTATCTTTTCACTTGGCTATTTGAAAATATATCATACAATGACAAATCTTGATAAATCACTTTCAAAAATTTGTGACATTTTTTTTAAACTTGACTGAAAATGTTTTTGAGAATAAGACAAGGGTTAATTAAATATGGTGTCATGTTCTAAATACAACTTTAATGGTGTCATTTAGACAATCCCACATATTAAAGGGTTAAAATTTCCAAAAAACATATTAAGATAAGCTTACATATAGGGTCTTAAATACCCATCTCTTACTCTCAAATTCAATGGATAGGTTATTATTTTTAATTTTTGAGAAACAATCAACATGTTATCCCCGTCATCAACTCAATATATATATATATATATATATATATATATATATATATATACCTCCTGAAAGACCTAAATTAACAGAAAAAAGTCAGAACAAGGCTGCCTCTTAGCCCCGGTCTTTCTTTGACAAATTAATTTGAAATATACATATATACAATTTTTTTTTGGTAGAAAAAGTAAAAAAATAAAAATAAAAAATTGATACACTTGTCAAGTGGCTATGGGATTCAGAGAAATAAATTAACAAAAATAAAAATTTGGACCGCCCCAGCCCACCTACACTTTTTCTTTAGTAAATTAAGTTTATTGAAATATATGTATTAATTTATATATTTTTTTTGGTAGAAAATGTAAAAAAAAATTAAGTTTGTATTTTTTTATACTTATCAACTAAATATTGACATCTAAAAATTAAATTAACACAAAAATAAGAACCATCATCCCCCACCCCCGCTCTAGTATATCTATGGTGGCCCATATACTCGATTCTTCTTTGTTGGTCATATGTCATATCCATGGTCAGCTTTATATATATATATATATATATATATATATATATATATATATATATATATATATATATATATATTTTTTTTTTTTTTTTTTTTTTTTTTCCCTACTCCCCCTAACATAGTTGAATGTGTCTCTGATTCATAAATGGATTCAAGTAATCAACTTTATCTTATGTCACACCTGAAAAACACATAAAATGCTGTAAGAATTAAAAAAAAAAGGAAAAAAAAAAGGAATGCGTTTGTTTATTCAATTCAATTATTTTGATTGGAAATGAAAAAATCAAGTACGTAAAATGAGCCCACAAATGTGGGTTCATTGGATCACAGAACTTCAACAGAAAGAGAAGAACCCTTTCGTCCCTTCTAGTCTTTAGCTTGTAATCTCTAGAAACAAATGGAAATAATAATGTTGGCTACTTGTTGCCTCTTTCTCAATCAAATTTTTAATATGGCCCACCCCATTTTGCCGCCAAATCTAAAATGGGGCATTATGGTAGGTATCACAGAGAGAGATGACTTAAATGGTATCATGATAGATATAATGAGTTCAATTCGTCTCCAATTATTGGAGGTTTCAATCGCCAATCCAATGATTAGAGTTAATTGGGCGTACCTATCAATACATAGGTAGGTGCGTTTGATTAACTCTAATTACTAGATGAGCGATTGGAATCTCCAATAATTGAAGAGGAATTCAACCCTTGATACAATATCTCTTGATCATTAGAAAAAAAATTTACCAAAAAAGGGAGGTACAATAGCTTATTCCAGAAAAAAAAAGTAGGTACAATATCGACTTTATGATGTCAGATCATGGCCTTTTCAATGAAATTATCTTGAAATAGATTTGGTAGTCAGTCAAATTGCTCATGGTCTGTTACGTTTTCCTTCATTTTTAAGCAAATTGGCATCAATGCTACTATTTTAGCATCAGCAAATAGCTCCGTGGCTTTGGTCAAGTTGATTTGATATAATTTAACTAAGTGCATGAGTAATTCATGTGGGAAGAAGATAATCGTGATTCAGCTATTGGAATTCCTCCAACGATAGGAGATGATCCGAACTCATCCATGTCTAAATATCATAATACATTGAGGGTGGGTTGCCTCCACTGTTTCCTGGCTTGATTGCACCAACTAGGGAATTTTTTTTTTTTTTTTAGTGGTCTTAGATTTGAAGGGAAAAATTCTAAAAAAAAAAACTTTGTGATATATTTATTGGATGGTAAGAAATTTTTTTTTGGGTACAAACCTTAGCGGTGAGAGGGGAGGGGGGTGGGGGGAGAATTTATTCATCTAAAATTGGGCAAAAAGAGTTAAATAAGGGTTTGTGAAGAATCCGGAAGTAAAGGTGAGCCATAACCCATAGGCAGGGATTGCAAGGCCCACTTAGCTATCCAATGAGCATAAACATTTGAATACTTATTTACAAACAAAAAAGAACAAGAAGGAAACCCTCTCCTTTATGATTTATGGAGATCTTTTTCTTCTACATGCTTGTAAATTTCATGGAGCACGTTGTCTAAGAACATTCAGCTTCTAGACTATGTTAGAATATTTTAGATAATATGTTTTTTTCGTTGAATTCGATATAACAAAAGCTATGATGTATATCATTTTCCCTTGTAAAAATGTAAATCTGTGATTATTATTGATACCTTATATTTTTGCCCTCTCAATACAATACATTTATTTTTTTTAATTATGGTATAAATTCTATCATTTCACATGTTTATTCAAAAAATATATAAGAAACAATGACAATTTTTGATAAGTCACTTTCAAAAAATTGTGAAAAAAAATATTTTTTAAATTTGACTAAAGAAACTTTTGAGAATAAAATAAAGAACAATTAAAGAAGTTGTCATGTTCTAAATACACTATTAAGGGTATCATTTACACAATCCCACATATAAAAGGGTTTACATTTCCTCAAAAGCCAATTAAAATAAGCTTATGTATGGGGTCTTATATCCCCATCTCTTACTCTCAAATTCAATGAGAAATTGAATTCCAAAAAACCTCAAAAAGCCAAAAAAAAAAAAAAAAAAGGTAAAAGATATATATTTTTGTACTTATCTGTTGAATATGGGCTTCAAAGACAAAAAATTAAAAAAAAAAAATTCTGAACAAGGTTTACCCCCACCTCGGACTTTCTTATTAAGTTGAATATATATATATATATATATATATATATATATATATATATATATATATATATATATATATATATATATATATAATTTTTTTTTCATAGAAGAAGTAAAAAATATATATTTTGATTGGTACACTTGTCAACTGGCTATGGGTCTCAAAAAATTAAATTAACAAAAGTAGGAATTGAAACCGCTCACCCCACCTACTCTTGTTCTATAATTAGTCAATTAAGTTTGTTAAATGCATGTATACACATATTTTTTAGTAGAAAATGTTAACAAATTTAAGCTTGTATTTTTTTATGCTTAAAAATTAACTATAAACTTCCAATATTTAAAGTAACACAAAAATAAGAACCAGCATCCCCACCCCACACTGTAGTAAATAATGTTTGTTAGAGATGCACATGTTTACAGTTCCCCAAAAATGTATTATATATATATATATATATATATATATATATATATATATATATATATATATATATATATATATATATATATATATATATATATTAATGATGGATTATTGTACACAAATTAACCATTTTATATCCATGGTGGCCCATATACTAGATTCTTCTTTGTTGGACATATGTCATATCCATGGTCAGCCATATATATATATATATATATATATATATATATATATATATATATATATATATATATATATATATATGCTCTCCCTAACATGGTTTAATGTGTCTCAAATTTATAATGGAGTCAAGTAATCAACTTTATTTTGTCACACCTGAAAAACGCATTAAATGCTCTAGGAATTATAACAAGAAAAAGGGGTGCATTATTTATTCAATTCAATTATTTTGATTGGAAATGAAAATATCAAGTATGTAAAGTGGGCCCCGAAACGAAAATCCAATTTGGGTTCATTGGATCACTGCGGTTCTTTGGTCCCTCCTATTCTTTAGCTTGTAATCTCTAGAAACAAATGGAAATAATAATGTTCTTGCTCAATCAAATTTTTAATGTGGCCCACCCCATTTTGTCGCCAAACCTAAAATGGCATATGGTAGGGACAACATAGACACCCTATTTTGTTGCCATATCCAAAAATAGCATTATGGTCGGTACAACATTTGACTTTATGATGTGAAGATCATGACCTTTTCAACAATTATCATGGAATAGACTTCGGTAATTAGTAGTTGCTCGTGGGCTGTTAAGTTTTCTTTCCTTTTTAGTAAATTGACATCAATGCTACTATGTCAGCGTATTGCTCGGTAACTGTGGTCAAGTTGATTTGAGGTAAAGTTGATTTGAGGTAAGTTAACTATCAGGTCGAGTAATCTATATAGAAAAAGATGACATGATTCAATGGTTGGAGTTCATTCGATATATATATCGATTGCTGAATTACGATTAGAATCTTTCCAACGATAGAAGAAGATCCGAACCTGTCCATGTCTACACATCGTATTACAAAGAGGGTGGGTTGCCTCTAATGTTTCCTACCTTGACGGTCTTATGGAAATACATGGATATATTATTATTGGATGGTAGATTTTTTTTTTTTTGGTACAAACCCTTGGGCGAGAATTTATTCATCTACAACATGGGCAAAAGATAACTAGGGTTTGTACAGGATCCAAGAGTAAGGTGACCGATAAGGCCCACTTAACCACCCTATGAACATAAACATTTGAGCTTGATCCTATTAACAAACCAAAAAGAACAAGAAGAAACCTCTTCTAAAATTTCTTGATGTAATGAAGAACCGTCGAAACTTCAACCGGTGGATGATCTTTGTCACCACGCAAATTCCAAATAAGAGTCAGAGTGTGAGTGAATTATTGTTTCGATATTCTTTTTTTTTTTTTTGGTAAAAATGGTTACAATATTCTTGATTATTAGAATTATTGTTGAATTATCACATCAAGATCTTTTAAAAGTCTCTCTAACAAGCCTTTCATAAATCCTCTACCCTTTTACTCTCTCTCTCTCATACTTACTCTCTCTCTCTCTCTCTCTCTCTCCATGTCTCAAAGAAAAGAAAAAGATGAATATGGGTTTTGTTTTTGTTAATTTATTTTCATTTACTTCAATTTAAGTAGCTTGTCTCCATTTAATCTACCAAAAAAATTTTTTTTTCTCGATTTCTATTTCGGCCCGGATCTGTCCTGTGGGTCCTTTCCGAGCTGACTGGACCTACAAGACAATGAAAAGCAAAGGGGGGAGGCGGGCTGGATGCCCCGGGTCCACTACGATGCCAAAGTCAGGCTCTGTGAACAGTCAATGGGCTCGGTGTTGAGCCCACTAAGATATTGTAAAGTGTGGGGTGAGGTGAGATTTTTCGACCGATGTGTCAGAGTGTGATTCTCCAAGAGTAATAAGTGAGCAATAAATGTTGTGTGTTAAAAACCTCGGGATTTGCCCTATTTATAGTGAATAGTGCGAAACCCTAAAATACCGAGTTTACCCTTTCTTCCTGTGCTTGAGGGGTAATACCGTTCCTATCCTTTGTCAAATGGTGAATCTCCACGTGGCGCTGATATTGTGTCCTACGTGTCGAGGGAATGATCCCAGCGTGGCATAATTCCCTAACACTTGCCTCATTGCCTTGCCGAATCTGTAGGGTTCGACTGAGCAAGAAATAGAGAGACGGTTCCTCCCCCTAACAACTTGCCTCGTTGCTTTGCCGAATTCGGAAGAGTCGGACCATGTATGTAGTAGACCCCACCGAGGGAATAGGGCGCTGTTTGTTTAGAGCGCGTCAGTGTTGTCGAAGAAGGCGGATCCGGGGCCAAGGTGGCCACTGCGGTTGGGCCACGTCGGTCACTACTGGAAGTCTCGGATCCGGGGCCGATGTGGGCACTGCGGTCAATACACATCGGTCGCTTTGAGGATGGTGCCGAGGTCGTCACGTGCGAGTCACGTGATCCGAGCCCACCCGATCGATGTGGGCACTGCGACCAATACACATCGGTCGCTTTGAGTATGGTGGCGAGGCCATCACGTGCGGGTCACGTGATCCGAGCCCACCTGACCGATGTGGGCACTGCAGCTAATACACATTGGTCATTCTGAGGATGGTGCCGAGACCATCACGTGCGGGTCACGTGATCCGAGGCCAATTGACCGATGTGGGCACTGCGGCCAATACACATCGGTCATTCTGAGGATGGTGTCGAGACTATCACGTGCGGGTCACGTGATCCGAGGCCACTCGACCGATGTGGGCACATCGGTCATTCCTCAAGACGGTGCAGACGACCGCCACACGTGCGGGTCACGTGATCCGAGGCCACTTGATCGATGTGGGCACTGCGGCCAATACACATCGGTCATTCTGAGGATGGTGTCGAGGCCGTCACGTGTGGATCACGTGATCCGAGCCAACCTACCGATGTGGACACTGCGGCCAATACACATTGGTCATTCTGAGGATGGTGCCAAGACCGTCATGCGCGTGTCACGTGATCTGAGGCCACTCGACCGATGTGGGCACTGCAGCCAATACACATCAGTCATTCTGAGGATGGTGCCGAGACCATCACGTGCGGGTCACGTGATCCGAGGCCAATTGACCGATGTGGGCACTGTGGCCAATACACATCGGTCATTCTGAGGATGGTGTCGAGACCGTCACGTGCGGGTCACGTGATCCGAGGCCACTTGATCGATGTGGGCACTGCGGCCAATACACATCGGTCATTTTGAGGATGGTGTCGAGGCCGTCACGTGTGGGTCACGTGATCCGAGCCCACCTGACCGAGGTGGGCACTGCGGCCAATACACATCGGTCATTCTGAGGATGGTGCCGAGACCGTCATGCGCGTGTCACGTGATCCGAGGCCGCTCGACCGATGTGGGCACTGCGGTCAATACACATCGGTCATTCTGAAGATGGTACCGAGGTCGTCACGCGCCGGGTGGGTCATATTCGGATCCGGATACTGGGTGCGGGCTGGAAATGGATGCCGCATTGCGGGACTCGACCAACGGACCCGAGTGCGTCGTCGGTAATAAATGCGCCGATGGCCTTGATAAATGGGGGGCCGCCACGTGGACAGAAGAGAGGTTGATGCTTTATAAAAAGGGGTGGTGGGGTATGAGGTCCCCCACTTTGAAAACACTGTTTTATCCGCTCACATCGGTCCTGTCTCCACATCGGTTCGTCGCTTCCACATCGGCGCGGGTATCTCACAGCGGCTCGGTCGGGTGACCTCGGTGCGGATTTGCAATCAGTAAGTATATCTTTATCCAGGTACTCCTGTGGTATGGCTGACGAGGGTAGGGAGGCCGAATTTCAAGTAGATATAGAGGGGATGGGTACATCCTCCAGTAGTAGCAGTAGTAGTGGTAGCTTGGCCTCATCCGACAGTGAGTCGACATCGGGCTCATCGCTGCCAAGTGATTTCGGGGGGCGGATATCCGAAGGTGGTCCCAAGATAGAGTTGGCAACCGAGGATTACGGTTTAGTAACACTATTAGGATTAGGAAAGTGCAGGCATTAGGGATTAGGAAAGTTCAGGCATTAGTGTTTAGGAAAATGGGACCCACAGAGATCAAATTCCGGATCTCCGTAGTCAGCTGCGCAGAGCTGACCGGTCGACCGGTACCAAGACCGGTACCATCGACCGGTCAACATAAAATCATGTTGACTTGATCGTCTTTGGTCCGATTTCGTACCTATTTGTCATCCGCTCGTCCCGTCTGGCCCGGTGATGATCGAAAGACTTGCTACGACACAAAACCAAGGTTTAGACCGGGTTTACGGAGTGCGGGTCTTACACACACCACTGGGGGAGGGGACTCTCACATTAAGCTATTACAAACATGAAGCGAGAGATACATCACTTGAGGGTGGGGATACATGCAATGACTAAGTATGGATGTGACTAATTAAGCCTGTGATCATATTAAATTAAACACATGGGGAAGTCAGCCAAGCATATGATCGAAGCAAGCAATTAAACCAAACCAAGTACTTTAAACCAAGCTAAGTACTTTAAAACCAAACCAAGTACATTGGTTGAACCTAGTGTATGGGCTGAATTAAGTTTAAGCCTATGGTATAAATCAATCAAACCAGGCCCATAACAATTACACCAAGCCCATTATGGCGTTGAACCAAATCAACCCACTTAAGCCAAACCTATTAGTAGACTGAACCAAACCAATACAATTAAGCTGACCCTATCAAAGGGTTGAACCAGCCTAATACAAATAAACCAAACCCACTATGAGGTTGAACCCAATTTGAGCCTATAAGTCCAGTATCTAGAATGGTCTGAACTCTAAACCATGGTCCAATGAAGGCACAAAACCAAACCAGATTTATAACATTCGTAAATGATGTTAGATCAAACAACAAAATCAGACAAATTCAAGCACTATCGCAAGGCAGGTTCAAGTATGGATTAGTCCAAACATGGTCTGGTTCAAGAATGGGGTGTTCAAATGATGCGGGTTAATTCAAGCATAAAACTGAACCAAATTATAGAAAGTCTTGAGAATGGACTACAACAACACAATAAAATCAACCAATCCTATACTTGGTCCAACATGCACCCAAACAACCCATGACATGCAAATTGAGGAAAGAATCTCATCCAAAATGTGCATCAAAGATTAAATGCTACAAAAGAAACATCATATGGAAAACCGGTTTCCACACAAGGTTAACCCAAGTTCTATCACAAATTGAGAATCCATGGAAACGTAGACCGGGTCAAACATCACAGCAAATAAAAAAACTAAACTGAGAACGAAAGTAAAATTTCAGGTATGAAAGATGATGTTCAACAATCAAGCATCATCGACAAACCTATCGCAGATTTAACATTGATTCAAGCATCTAACATGAAAATCCAGAAATGGTAGAAAAAAGAAATTCAGGACACAATCATATTGAGAATGAAAATTCCAAAACAAAATCTAACCTTGAGGGTACCCTTGCATGCGCCCTTGTTTTCTCTATTTCCAACAATCCCAAATAACATTCACTTCACCAGCCAAAGAAAAATCGATCACAGTGATCTATCGCAAACACTCTTGGGATTCTGTAAAAGTTTTTGAAGAAGAAAAAGAGCCCCTGAAAGCAGTGAATCTGGAGGAGAAATCGGCTCCAAGAACACTCTCCAACTCCACCTCCTCTTTACTTTCTCCTTCTGACGCTCTTCTGGCAGTCGTAACTCATTCTTTCTTCTCTCTGTTTCTTCCTTGCGGCAGCGGCAGCTCTCTCTCTCTCTCTCTCTCTCTCTTCAATCTGGCCAAACCCTTATTCTCCTTTTGCAATCTCACTTTCTTGCCCTATTTCCCAGCCGCCTCTTTCTGTCTTCCTCTCTTGTACACAGCTGTAACTGCCCTCAGTCCCATTCTTTTCTCCTTGCTCCTCTAATCTCTCTCTCATTTCTCTTCTCTTTTTTTGTTCTGAAATTATATCTCCCGCATTTTTTTCTTGCATAGCCACTATTCACTTTCTTCTTCTTCAGTGGCAGCCTTCCTCTAATTTTTGGTCTACATCGCCTCTTTCTTTTTCAATTTTCTGCTCTTTTCTCTCAGTCACTCTTTCCCTCTTTTGATAGCCACCATGCCTCAATAGTTCATTTCTTCTCCTTGCTCACTTCTTCTTCCTCCCATTTCGCTCTTCATCCTATTTCTTTTCTATGGCTCCATTCTCACTGATTTCCCCTCATCTCTCTTACAGTTTTCTCCCTTTACGGCTTGCTTCCACCCTAACTCTCTCCTCAACCCCTTTCGCGAATCCCCCATCTGAGTGACGACCTCCTCCTTTTGTTTCTAGGGTTTAGGCTAGGTTTTAACAAACCCACTAAATGACCTATACGCCCCCTGCCCATTAATCTAATGGCTATTGACACAATCTAAACCCATTAAAAAAATAACATAAAACCTAAAGTCCATTTAACATAATTAAAGCCCAATTAAGAAAAACAATCACAAACCAAAACCCACTAGCATAAAACCTAAGCCCAACACTCTCAACATTTTTTTTTCTTTTTTTTGCATTTTTACATTTTTTTTTTTATTTTTAGTGATTTTTTCCATTTTTTTCCCTTTCATAATAACCTAAAATGATAGGGAAATTCTAACATGACCTAAAAATAACAAAAATGTCCTTGATAAGAAATGGGCCAAAATGGGGGTCTTACAGAATGCCCCTCTTCGGCAGAATTTCAAAGTGAATGAGGGCGAAGAAAAGAAAAACCGCATTTTGGTCCATGGACAATTGCACAAAACGAAAAGATGGGGAAACAGAACATTCTGATTAGATGTTCCGTCAGAAGAATCAGTATACCTGACTGGCATTGACGAGGAAAAAAGAATTTAATCGGAGCGCCTGACTAAGTGTTCCGATGAAAAAGGTGCAAAATCGGAGTGCTTGACTAAGCATTCCGATGAGAAACAAAACATTCTGACTAGATGTTCCATCAAGGAATCAGCATACTTGACTAGGTGCTGATGAGGAAAAATGAATCTAATCAGAGCACTTGACTAAAAGTTTCGACGAAAAAAGGAGCAAAATTGGAGTGCTTGACTAAGCATTCCGACGAGAAACAAAATATTTTGACTAGATGTTCCATCAAGGAATTAGCATACCTGACTAGGCGCTGACGCGAGAGAGATTAGATTAGAACGCTTGACTAAGCATTCTGATAGGAATCAAAACATCTAACTAGGCATTTTGACAAGCTCAAATCACCCGCCAAGGTGTTTGAAAAAAAAAACGACCAGATCACCCGCCAAGGTGTCTGACGAACACAATCAGAGCACTTGACTAAGTGTCCCAACGGTAAATAGAAATCAGAATCATCCCTCAAGGTATCTGACAAACACAATTGGAGTACTTAACTAAGTGTCCCGACGGTAAATAGAAATCAGAATCACCCCCTCAAGGTATCTGACAAACACAATTGGAACACTTGACTAAGTACACCGACGGTAAATAGAAATCAGAATCACCCCTCAAGGTATTTGACAAATACAATCGGAACACTTGACTAAGTACTCCGACGGTAAATAGAAATCAGAATAACCCCTCAAGGTATCTGACAAACACAATCGAAACACTTGACTAAGTACTCTAATGGTAAATAGGAATCAGAATCACCCCTCAAGGTATCTGACAAACACAATCGAAACACTTGACTAAGTACTCTGACGGTAAATAGGAATCTGAATCACCCCTCAAGGTATCTGACAAACACAATCGAAACACTTGACTAAGTACTCCGACGGTAAATAGGAATCAGAATCACCCCCTCAAGGTATCTGACAAACACAATCGGAACACTTGACTAAGTACTCTGACGGCAATGAAATGGAATCACCTACCAAGGTGCCCCAAGGAATGTGATGTCTGTAGACCATAAAATTCAGATAACCAATTCAAGTTAGGGCATCCGCTCATGACAGCACAATCACAAAGATTCAAGGCACTTCAAGACTTAAAAATCTGATATTGATGAACTTTAAAATCATTGTTAATAAGTCAAGAACCCAGTTAAAATTATCATCTAGAAAATAAACTGAACCCTCCACAAAAGGTATTGATAAAACAGTCACATTTCTTTTCAAACATTTTAGGTTCCCAAAACCCATAATAGAATAGCCAAATATGGATGGGTCCATGGTAGATCTGACTAAGGACCCGAGCTGCTAGCAATCTCTTCAGTAGATGCTACTGTGGTCATTAGGGTGGGGGCTGGACGATCCCGATAATGCCACGCATCTGCAATGCTCCAAACAAAATATTTGGTTAATTCCTTACGAGGGGAGACATCTGTAATATCACCGACCACCCTTGGCAATCTGTTCAACTGACGATACAAGAAGGATGGTACATAGAAGGATGAGTGAGTCAGTCCCATAATTTGTACACATGAATTTCCTCGGGTTTTCAACACTGGACATGGGGTTGACATCCACTTGCTCCTCCATGTGATATCGTCGACCTTCAAGGCTCTCAATCGCTCAGGCCAGTTATGTTCCTTGTAAAAATATGAATTCTTAGCTCTTTTCATATAATAGATGGGCCGAAGTACTGAAACCTCTAAAGGCGCAAACATACTCAGTTTCTCAGTCAACCAGATGTGTAACAGATAAGGGGAGCCGTTGAGAGTATCCATATGAAGACGACCACCCTTCTTGGCCCAGCTATCTAAACCCTTTAATGTCTCGGCTAGGATTGTTGGTATGATATCAAAACTTTTCTGGAGATGTTTAATGACATCAATGATGATTGGAGAGTAAAGGCGTTTATGCGTGTTCAAGAAGTACCTTGCGATCATACAGAAATAAAAGGCCTTCCTTCGATACTCACGACCCAAACGTGAGCAAGTCTGTTGGTGGGCATACTTGGTAACCATGGCTGAGATAACAATTTTGCCAAGATTGATGATTGGTAGAGCCTCCTTCTTGGTCCAACCAAAATATTCCCGGATCTCATGGTCTGAAGTCTCTTGCAATGGAGGGCAAAAGATCCCTTCTCGCGCAGGAAAGATAAGACATCCACGGAACTCTTCGTATGTAGGGCATATCTCTATGTTCCCAAATTTGAACATGTGCATTGTAGGATCCCAGAACCAGGAAGCCACCCCCAAAAGACCATGACAGATTTTAACATGTCGAAGTTGGTAAAGGGCTTCTATATCAAGACTGGCCAGAGCTCCTTTATCATTCTGGGACATATCTCGGGCCCACTCATGCAATTGCTTATCCATTTCTGCACAAGTTAACAAATGATAGCATTCGACTAAACCAAAAGCAAACTTAAAGAGACACAACCTCCACATTAAGGTTAAGGAATATTGATGGGTCATGTCGACCATACTGAGGGCATCCAAAAAAAATCCATGTATACCTCCACAAGCTGCACATGGTATGTCGAAACGGACATGACTCTGTCTGGGTCTAAACCACTAGATTCGTAAACAAGCATGATGCTGGAGGTCCAAGTGGACTGATAAGAAACTACCCATATGGATCCACCATTGGGGAGAATAGGGGCTTATCATGTAGAATGGTGGATTCACTGAGGAATCACCATCTATGGCTTAAAATAAGGGTTATTGAAATCTTTGGACGTCACCGAAGTGATGAGTGACAGATAGAGATTTCAGCCAGATTATAAACCCAATACTCACATAAAATAGTGACATGTTCACAAGAAGCAATATCACAAAAGCCAATAAAATGATGTGAAATGAAGGGCTTTATGATGGAGACTCTTGGAAAACCATCAGATTGATAGACGGGAGAAATAGTCTATGCCAAAAAAGAAAGTCCTCTTCCGACAATGATCAAGTGATGAAACCAACCTTTAGTGAGGGGGTAGGCCTAAATGAATGTTAAGGCCAATCACGCTGTAAGGCTCCAAGATGATCTATCATCAAACCAACCAACATTCTTTTTTTTTTTCCTTTTTTTTCTGTTTTTTTTTTATTTTTTTTTTATTTTTATGTAGAGGTTATACAAAGTACTTTTTCACCTGGTCAAGGTTGGTCAGATATTGTAACTCATCTCCATCTATATCTGTGAGACGAACAGCCTTTCCTGGCAAGATCTCCTTCACTACAAAAGGTCCACTCCAATTGGGATGGAACTTGCCCCGGGGTCATGTACTGGAGCTCTCTGCTATTTGAGCACCAAATCTCCGATTGCCAAATGGCGAAGATGAACTTTCTTATTGAAAGTTGCAGCAATTCTCTGTTGATATTTCTTCATATTATCTATAGCTTTGCTTTGATTCGCCTTTCATCTATCAGGTTCAACTCTTCGTATCTGGTCCGAAGCCACTCAGTTTCTGGGACTTGACATTCCATTAAGACCCTCAAGGATGGCACCTCTATCTCAACTAGAAGCACAACCTCCATGCCATACACCAATGAATAAGGCGTTGCCTTAGTTGATGTTCTAATTGAGGTCCGATAAGCCCACAAAGCAAAAGGCAACTTGTCAACCCAATCAGCAGTTGTCTCTGCCATTTTCTGAAGGATGGTCTTTACATTTTTGTTTGCTGGCTCAACAGCCCCATTTGTTTGTGGACAATAGGGAGAAGACCTATGCCTTGCAATATGAATCTTATCGCACAACTCTTGCACTTTACCCCAAAAATGTTGCCTCTGATCAGAAATCAATTCATGAGGCGTCCCATGTCGGCATATGATGTATTCTTGCAGAAATTTGGCAACCTTGGCTTCCATGAGCTTGGCGTAAGATTGAGCTTCAACCCATTTGGTGAAGTAGTCTATAGCCACTAAAATAAACTCGTGTCCATTCGATGCTTTCGGGGAGATCTTGCCTACTACATCAATGGCCCAAGTGGAGAAAGGCCAAGGAGAACTGAGTGTGTGCAACTCAGATGGAGGGACATGTATCAAATTGGCGTAAATCTGGCACTTATGGCATTTCTTTACGAATTCCACGCAGTTTGCCTCCATTGTGTTCCAATAGTATCCTAGGCGAAGGATTTTTTTGGCAAGCATCCGAGCATTCATGTGGGGTCTATAAATCCCTTCATGGATCTGTTATGATATTCTATGCTTGTTCTTCGTCCACACAGACTAGCTGCACGCCATCATATGACCTCTTGTACAAAATGTCTTCATGCAAAATAAACTGAGTGGCGTACTGCCTAAGGAATTTTTTCTCCGCTGAAGAAGCTTCTGGAGGATACTTCCTTTCTCAGATAAAATCCACTATTGGCGCAAACCAGGGCCTTCCATCTATCGTTAAGGCATTCAACTCCTCCAGGTACGCTTGTTGCGTTCTTCTCTCTATCACCAAGGGCTGCATTCTCTTATTACCCTCAAAGTTGATCATTGCAGCCAATGTTTCCAGTGCATCGGCGTATCTATTATAATCCCTTGGAGAAAACTCAAATCTAATTTCTATGAATTGTTGTGCCAAGCTCACAGCATACTGCCGGTATGTTTTCAATTTCTCATCCATTGTCTTCCATTCTTCGCTAATCTGATAGATCACCACAGAAGAATCTCCATACACCTTCATCTTCTGAATTCCAATGGTCAAAGCTTCCCTTAATCCCATGATGCAAGCTTCATATTCAGCCATATTATTGGTGCATTCAAAGTCGAGCTGGAATGAAATGGGTACGAACATCCCGTCAAGACTAATGAATAGGACACCAGCTCCACATCCTCTATGGTTTGCAGCGCCATCAAAGAACAACACCCAGGGATCCACCTCTCCTTCTTGGGCTTGGACAACCGCCACCTCTTCGTCCGGGAATACATCTTCCAAATTTTTAAAATCATCCACCGGGTGGGCAGACAAATGCTCGGCGACGACACTTCCTTTGATAGCCTTCTGGGTGGCATAGATGATCTCAAATTCAGACAAAAGTAGTAACCATCTTGCCAGCCTTCCCGTTAATGCTGGCTTCTCAAACAAGTACTTTATGGGATCCATCCGTGAAATTAGGATGATCTGATAAGAGAGCATATAATGCCTCAACCTCTTTGTAAACCAAATTAAAGTTGTATAGGTTTTCTCCAAAGGTGTATAGTTTGCTTCATAACATGTGAACTTTTTACTCAAATAATATATCGGCCGCTCTATCCGACCATCTGAATCGTGCTGTGCAATCATTGATCCCATAGAGTTTTCCAGAACCGATAAATAAAGCAACAGTGGTCTCCCTGGTTCTGGAGGCACCAAAATTGGTGGATTCGCCAAGCATGCCTTGATTTGGTCGAAGGCTAACTGGCATTGTGGATTCCAAGTTTTAGGCTGATCTTTCCTCAACAACTTGAAGATTGGTTCGCAGGTGGCCGTCAAATGCGCTATGAATCGACTGATGTATTGGATTCTTCCCAGAAATCCTCTAATCTCCTTCTCAGCTTGGGGTGGAGGAATTTCTGTGATGGCCTTAATTTTGGATGGGTCGATCTCTATCCCCCTTTGACTGACCATGAACCCTAACATTTTTCAAGCAATAACTCCAAATGCACACTTTTGCGGGTTCAACCTCAGATTGTACTACTTGATTCTTTCAAAAAATACCCTCAAGGATTGGAAATGGTTCTCTCTACTGTTCGATTTCACTATCATATCATAAACTTCAACCTCTTTATGAATCAGGTCATGGAGGACCGTGGTGGCCATCCTTTGGTACGTGGCATCGGCATTCTTCAAACCGAAGGCATCACCGTATAACAGTAGGTTCCCCAATCAGTTATGAAAGAAGTTTTCTCCTTATCCTCAAGCACCATTTTAATTTGGTTATACCCTGAGAAGCCATCCATAAAAGATAGAAGGGCATGTCTGGAAGTATTGTCCACCAATATATCAATCTTGGGCAGAGGAAAATTGTCCTTAGGACTTGCCCTATTCAGACCTCTATAATCCATACACACACAAAGCCTACCATCCTTTTTCTGCACAATGACCACATTGGCTAACCATTCAGGGTAATTGCAAACCTCAAGAAATCCTACACTCAGCTGCTTTTCTATATCTTCTTTAACTTTCAATGTTCACTCGGGCCTGAGGCATCTCAACTTCTGTTTGGTAGGCTTCACACCAGGAGAAAGTGGAATTCTATGTTATACCATTTCAGGGTTAATATCGGCATGTCGTCGTATGACCAAGCGAAAACTTCATGGAATTCTTTCAATAGATCATACAACTGGGTAGTCTCATGATCATTTAGATTTATGCCAACTTTTATTTCACGAGGCTGTTCAGTTATCCCTAAATTGATCATCTTAAAGTCTTCACAGATAGGTTGGGCCTTTTGTTCCTTTACAGCTTTAAGAGATTGCAAAAATTCAGGCGAGGGTTCATCACAAAGATCATTATCAGAATCAGAATTAATAAGGAAAAGGGAAGTGGAAAAAGAAATATACTCGGAAGAAGTCATTTCATTAATATCGTCCAAAAGAAGTACAACAGATGAGGTCTTAGCTGGGACAACAGACTCAACATCAATGACAGACTCTGTACTTGCTACAGACCTAACAGACTCAGGCCCAGACATGGCCAACCCATCAACTTCCTGGCACAGCAGGTTGGGACACATAAACTTATCTGGATAACTCCAGCTAGGGAGGACTCCAATAGTAGGGGTAATGAATTGTTGTGGGGTCGGAACTCCATTCAGGTTGCCACTGGTGAGGGTCATCACGCCGTCCTGGAAAAGGTTGCTGAGGTTTGCAATTTCTTCTTCAGACACTGGCTCTTTCATCTGACCTTTTTTCCAAGCACTCTCAATTTCTACCCAGTCAAGTGTACAGTCAAAGAAAATTTCAAACCCTGGGAGGCGCTTCTGAGTAATCTCATCAAACCATGGCCCTGGAAATCCACAAAAGGGGAAGTCTTCTCCTTCCTTAAGAAAATTTCCATTGAGAGTCCGAAAGTACGAAACTGGTTCTCGATCAAGACTGCCCCACTATAACTAATCACAGGCCATAACTGAATCTAGCTGTTGGTCGTTCTGCCTAGATGTTATCACCTCTGAAAACTGCACTCTCTTCACTTCTTGATTGCCCTTTCTGTTGGGTGACCTTCCTGCCTTAGATAATCGATCATTGTTCTTGTATTTCTTCCTTTCTGCCCAGATGAAAGCGCTCTCTGCCTTTCACTTTTTATGTTCGATGAGTTTCAGGTCTTCTTTATTTGGAACATATCTCACACCAAACCCATGCTCATTGATGGCAGCAGATAATGCATTGACAACCCCTTGTTGGTTTTTGCCCAAACCCATTCCAGGAAAGTAAGACATCTTAAGGAATTGCTCGAGGAAGAACGAAAGCTTTACTGATGATTCTTGATCCAAGGTAGCATTGATGGTACTGATTTAAAAGCCACTCATTCGAGCATCAAGGGTTAGACCGCTGTCGTCTCCAGTTTCTGACTCAGTGGGAGCCAACATGTTGATAGCCCTTGGGTCAGCCGCCAAAGTAACTGTTACACCCTTGTGCAAAAATTTGATCTTTTGATGTAGAGAGGAGACAAGTACTTTAGCCACATGTACCTTCCCAACAGCATATTGAATGAGGCAGGGATATCAACCACTTGAAATTCAATCTCAAAGACAGCTAGCTCAATAGTGACACTGATAGTAAGAACACCTAGGACATCTCGCCTAGTGTTATCATAAGCTTTTACACCATGCTTCGGAGGTGTCAAATCCGACTTCGAGAAACCCAAATGCTTGAAAGTCTAAAGGGGAAAGATGTTCAGAGAAGATCCATTGTCAATCAGGACCAAAGGGATTGTGTTGTCCCGACAAGCAACTGTGATGTACAAGGCTTTATTGTGACTTTTGGCCTTCTGGTGGTAGGTCTAGATCCCCAAATGTTAGAGAGTTCACCGCTTGAGACCTGGTAATTAAAGAGACCAGATGGTCAGGGTCAGTAGTGATTGGGACTTGGATGCTAGCCAGTGATTTCAGAACGGCTTCCTTGTGAACTGGCGATGCCATCAGGAGACCCCAAATGAAATATTGGCCTGGGTCTTTTGCAACTGTTTCAAGACTACATTCTCGGGCTCTGGTTGTTTGCCACCCTGTCTTGTTCTTTCTGCCTTGCTTGCTGTGCCAAAATTTCTGCCCTCAGTGCTGTTGGTGTATATGGCTTGCCAGATCTAGTTTCTGCCACTGACTCCTCCCTCCCGGGGATGTAGATTTCAAATTCTTCTTCATTCACACCTACTTACGCAATATCCTGTTCCTCGTCAGACATGTAAATGATTATGGGCTTTGTTTTTTCTACTCTCATTACATTCTCCCTTGGAGATTGTAGAGCGTAGCTTTCATGATCATCTATCCCTGCACCTGCTATTGCTTCCTCCGAATACCCTGGGACGAAAATCTCATACTCCTCTTCTGCAACAGCCACCTCACTTCCTGAATATTGAGGGATCAAAGTTTCGTACTCATCTTCACATTCCTCCTCCTTTGCCGTAGCTATCTCATTCTCTGAAAGACCAGGAACGAAGATCTCATATTCCTCTTCTTCTGCAACTGCCACTCCTCCCTCTGTTCGTTGTGACATGAAAATTTCATATTCATCCTCATACTCTTCATTTGATCCGGTCATGTTGACATAACAGTCACTCTCCTGATCGAAGCTTTGTGGTCGTCCTCTGGGCAGATGATCTTGACTATTCAGCGGGTTAATGAGGCTCGTTGGATTAAAGTGACTTCCATCAATTTCAATGGCCCCGACTGTATGGTGAGGCAATGGGTTGGTTGCCACAGAGGGGCGCTTTGTCCTGACCTCAAATTTCTCAGCATCGAGTAGGTCTTGGATGGCATGCCTCAGACGAGGGCAGTTTTCTACATCATGTCCAGCCTGATTGTGGTATTTACAGAAGAGTGCTGGATTAAACCATCTCGGCTTGTTTTCTGGCAAGGGTTTTGCTTCGAGAGGTGCCAACAATCCCACTTTGCATAAATTTTCAAAAGTCGTCGTCCTCGACATACCAAGGTCAGTGAATTGTCTTGGTTGTTTCTGAGGGTATAGCGGGGCAAAATTTTCTTCTCTTGTGATCAGAATTGAGGCTTGGGTAGCTACTGCAACAACACCCTTAGAAACAGGGGTAGGATTGGGATTGAACGGTCTTGGGGAATAGGGCTTCTTGCTGTTACTACTGCCAGCTTCAAATGTACCCTTCTCTTTTTTGCTAGGGAGCTCTTCCCCATGAGCAATAATGTCTTCCACCTATTGCGCTGCAGCAATGAGAACCTCAAAGGTATGGATGCCCTGACCAAAAATATAATTCTTGTACGTCTTGTGGAGCCCCTTCATCATCATGACCACCTGTTCTCTCTCTGGGGGACGGTCCCACATTTGTGCAACCAATGCTCTAAACCTTGTAAGATGGGCAGTAAAGCTCTGACCTGGCATCTGAACCAAAGTTTCTAATTGCCTTCGAGTGGTCTCAATCTCAGTATTGTACGAATACTGCTCGATGAAAGCATTATGAATATCTGCCCATGACCGGATTTGGCTAGGCCTTAGGTTCATTAGCCAGCGAAGGGCACTTCCCGTTAGGGAATGTTGGAAGGCTTGACCTAATTGCTCATCAGTAAGGTTCTTGCCCCCTTTTAACAATCCAGTAAATAACCTCAGGTGGGTTTGGGGATCCCCAGTCCCGTCAAACTTCTCATCTTGCCACTTAAACTTGTTCGGAAGTCGAGATTTTGGGAAGAAAAAGAGGCCTTCTATGTCTACCATCTGATTCTCAAACCCCTTCATACCTTTCAAAGATTGCTCTAGGAGCTCTATTTTGCTCCATAGCTCCTGAGTCTCTACAGTGGTCTGTACTACTGCTGGAGGTAGACGCTGTGGGACTTCCCCTCCCCCATTATACGCACCATGAGCTGGTGGAGGAACATGTAGAGGATTGGGGGGAGGAGTCTGCATCCTGCTGCCCTGATCTGGCTGTTTAATTGGCAAAGGCGGTGGTAGACGAGTCTGTATGAAATTAGTCAGATTGATCATCATATCTTCCATTCTGGCTATTCGAGCATCCATGGCCTCTAAGGAATTCTGACTGTTGTCTGGATTCATGGTCTTAGAACTTGCCGCTGCTTGGGAAGGTGTAGGGACTGATGGAGGATAGACAACCCTAAAAAGTCTCCTAGAACAGGGGCTTCTAACCCAGGATGGTCCTGCTCTTGAAGATATGGTGACTTAGACGACTTGACTGTAACCGAAAAATCAATAAGTTTGAAGAATGAGAAATTGGATTAGGATTTGGAATAGACAAACAGGCCCATTTACAGGAGACTCGACCAAACAAAAGTTAGTTCACTTGTAGTATGAGTCAAATCAAATATATTTTGGTTGGATTTTCTTAATCAAACGGCGTTGTATCCTTGGATAATGGACAGCATGCACATTTACCAAGTTACACTTTTGTCCTAGAATCCAAAGACACAAAACTGGTTCGACCTAGAAAATTCGAACAAAATATGCTGATTTGAAAGATAATACAAGCGAACAGCAAGCATAAGGTCACCAAGAAGGGACAAAACTATGGACAGTTCTTCTATCACATAATCAGTTCATGATAAATTACTTGGTTTGCTCTTGAGGTTGATACTCCAAACATAGAAGGTACGACATATGGGTGACGAAAATATACCGAGTGATCAGCATAGTTTCGCATACCCACGTGTTGTGTCATCTATGAAAGTGAATCAACAAGGAGAACGAATCATGTTTCGGTTATCACAAATTGGGTGTGATAGGCGACATAAGTCTATAGCATTATTCTTTCTTGTACCCCAAGATGATGTCAGTGTAGAGACCTAAGTGTAGGTTCTATGTCAAATGATGCATGATAGGTGGTTATAGGACCGGCAAGCTACCTTGACGGGATGCAAAATATACCTATCATCCGTATAAACGGAATGAGTCGCAGGTACGGGCATCCTTTTATATACCCAAAGGTACTAGATCAAGGTTGTGGCTTCGTCGGAGGGCTGCCCAAAATATTCATAATGGGTCCGTTCCAACTAACCACGAGGTTTGGTTGATCTCATCCTCACAAATGCAATGCAAGATGCAAAAATGGAAATTAACAAACAAGTATTTACAACCACCTAACATCCAAGTATTTACAACAAACTAAAACAATTATTTACAACATGTTATATACAAGTGTCTACAACAAACTAAACCACAAGTATTTACAAGAAGTTAAGACATAAGAATTTACATCTAAACAACATACAGGTATTTACAACATGCTACGAGTATTTATAGGAAACACGAAATGTAAAAATTTAAGCTAAAATACATGTATTTACAAGAAATTAAAATACAAGAATTTGCATCAAGTAAACCCACAAAATACATCGACCTAAACATACAAGAGTGTAAGGAAAGGAAAGGATAAGATTTGGAGTCTAACATGATCTCCCCAACGGAGTCGCCACTGTGAGGACAACGGATTTTTAATATAATCCTTCATGAAATCAAAATTAGGCTCTCGCCTTGGTTACTTTTATCCATCCATGTCAATAGACGGTGAAAATATGGAGTCGCCACCTAAATAAGGTCTAGGACCTATAAATGGTCTCTCACTTATAGAGACACTATGACTTATGCTCAATGGATTGGCTTCTAGTCTTACCAGAGAAGGGTAAGTGTCAAGTTATGAGTTGGGAAGGTGTTAGGCACCCAACTCGCCCAGTCAATGGACCGGTCTCCTTCTGTCCTATTCTTTCCTACATTCTTGAAATTTATGTATGTTCAGGTCGTTCAATTTAGCCTAACTAGGCAAATGGGGAACCCAGGACCAAGTTTCTAAGTTGTTTTAACTTAGGGTGCCACTACATAGATTTGAAAAATAAAATACAAGTCAACAGACAATAAATTGATCAATGAACAAATGAATGGATAATAAAAAAATGAAATAATCATGAATAAGCAAATAATGAATTAAAAGAATGAATAACACAGAAAATACAACAGATAATGGATGATCGAGCTCGAGATCAAGCTGCCTACGTATCCTTGTGCGGTGAAAATCAGGCCAAACATAGTTCGTGCGGAGTTGTGGTTGTGTGTGAGGTGCTCCCTTAACAAAGGAAGCACGTGTGACCGTGCGCGAAGGGTGAACTACTCAGAGTTCTCTCTACTTCTCGCTGCCTACATATCTCTTTAGAGAATCAGGTCAAACGTAGTTCCCAATAGTTGACGGGCTATTAGACCCCACATGGCATTACTCAAGAGGTTCTCGGACCTCAACTCCTTGCACTCGGCAAGGCATCACTCAAGAGGAACTCGGACCTCAGCTCCCCGCACTCGACAAGGGTAAACTAACATTCTGAAAGTGACTGGTCCACAGACCAACTCCCAAACATGGGAGACGAAAATGCCCTCAGGCTATAGAAATAATTGGATAATGGCTAGGTTGGAGATCAGACGTGATCCCAACCATCGCTTGAAAACATGCAAACATGACACTTTTTTGTATTTTTTTATTTTCTCTCTTTTTTTTTTGATATTTTTCTTTGAGAGGGGGGAAAACAATTATGTGACGAACCCTAATGGTTGAGCAGGCCCATAGCCTAGGCGGGGCCCATCCTAATCGGCATGGAATTTGAAAATTCCAACAAGAATGGACTCATTGGAGTCATCCTAAAGTTTCACACCACTGGGGGAGGGGACTCTCACATTAAGCTATTACAAACATGAAGCGAGAGATACATCACTTGAGGGTGGGGATACATGCAATGACTAAGTATGGATGTGACTAACTAAGCCTATGATCATATCAAATTAAACACAACGGGAAGTCAGCCAAGCATATGATCGAAGCAAGCAACTAAATCAAACCAAGTATTTAAAACCAAGCTAAGTACTTTAAAACCAAACCAAGTACATTGGTTGAACCTAGTGTATGGGCTGAATTAAGTTTAAGCCTATGGTATAAATCAATCAAACCAGGCCCATAACAATTACACCAAGCCCATTATGGAGCTGAACCAAATCAACCCACTTAAGCCAAACCTATTAGAGGACTGAACCAAACCAATACAATTAAGCCTACCTATCATAGGGTTAAACCAGCCTAGTACAAATAAACCAAACCCACTATGGGGTTGAACCCAATCTGAGCCTATAAGTCCAGTATCTAGAATGGTCTGAACTCTAAACCATGGTCCAATGAAGGCACAAAACCAAAAGAAATTTATAACATTCGAAAATGACGTTAGATCAAACAACAAAATCAGACAAATTCAAGCACTATCGCAAGGCAAGTTCAAGTATGGATTAGTCCAAACATGGTCTGGTTCAAGAATGGGGTGTTCAAATGATGCGGGTTAATTCCAGTATAAAACTGAACCAAATTATAGCAAGTCTTGGGAATGGACTACAACAACACAATAAAATCAACCAATCCTATACTTGGTCCAACATGCACCCAAACAACTCATGACATGCAAATTGAGGAAAGAATCTCATCCAAAATGTGCATCAAAGATTAAATGCTACAAAAGAAACATCATATGGAAAACCGGTTTCTACACAAGGTTAACCCAAGTTCTATCACAAATTGAGAATCCATGGAAACATAGACCGGGTCAAACATCACAGCAAATAAAAAAACTAAATTGAGAACCAAGGTAAAATTTCAGGTATGAAAGATGATGTTCAACAATCAAGCATCATCAACAAACCTATCGCAAATTTAACATTGATTCAAGCATCTAACATGAAAATCCAGAAATGGTAGAAAAAAGAAATTCAGGACACAATCATATTGAGAATGAAAATTCCAAAACAGAATCTAACCTTGAGGGTACCCTTGCATGCACCCTTGTTTTCTCTATTTCCATCAATCCCAAATAACATTCACTTCACAAGCCAAAGAAAAATCGATCACAGTGATCTATCACAAACACTCTTGGGATTCTATAAAAGTTTTTGAAGAAGAAAAAGAGCCCCTGAGAGCAGCGAATCTGGAGGAGAAATCGGCTCCAAGAACACTCTCCAACTCCTTCTTCTCTTTACTTTCTCCTTCTGCTGCTCTTCTGGCAGTCGCAACTCATTCTTTCTTCTCTCTGTTTCTTCCTTGCGGCAGCCACAGCTCTTTCTCTCTCTCTCTCTCTCTCTCTCTCTCTCTCTCTCTCTCTCTCCATCTCTTTCTTCAATCTGGCCAAACCCTTATTCTCCTTTTGCAATCTCACTTTCTTGCCCTATTTCCCAGCCGCCTCTTTCTATCTTCCTCTCTTGTACACAGCTGTAACTGCCCTCAGTCCCATTCTTTTCTCCTCGCTCCTCTAAAATCTCTCTCTCATTTCTCTTCTCTTTTCTGTTCTAAAATTATATCTCCCGCATTTCTTTCTTGCATAGCCACTATTCACTTTCTTCTTCTTCAGTGGCAGCCTTTTTCTAATTTTTGGTCTGCATTGCCTCTTTCTTCTTCAATTTCTGCTCTTTTCTCTCAATCACTCTTTCCCTCTTTCGATAGCCACCATGCCTCAATAGTTCATTTCTTCTCCTTGCTCACTTCTTCTTCCTCCCGTTTCGCTCTTCATCCTATTTCTTTTCTATGGCTCCATTCTCACTGATTTCCCCTCACCTCTCTTACAGCTTTCTCCCTTTACGGCTTGTTGCCGCCCTAACTCTCTCCTCAACCCCTTTCACGAATCCCCCATCTAAGTGACGACCTCCTCCTTTTGTTTCTAGAGTTTAGGCTGGGTTTTAACAAACCCACTAAATGACCTATACGCCCCCTGCCCATTAATCTAATGGCTATTGACACAATCTAAACCCATTAAAAAAATAACATAAAACCTAAAGTCCGTTTAACATAATTAAAGCCCAATTAAGAAAAACAATCACAAACCAAAACCCACTAGCATAAAACCTAAGCCCAACACTCACAACATTTTTTTTCTTTTTTTTTGCATTTTTAGATTTTTTTTTTTTAATGATTTTTTCCATTTTTTTCCCTTTCATAATAACCTAAAATGATAGGAAAATTTTAACATGACCTAAAAATAACAAAATTTCCTTGATAAGAAATGGACCAAAATGGGGGTCTTACAGCTCCCAAATGCAGACCAGATTCCAAGCATTTACTACAACCGCACAATCCATTGTTTAGGGCAAGTAGAGGGCCAGAATAGCAGCAAAAGCAGTAAATCATAGTAAAGTGATATGTATTTTATGGATTGAGGATATTATAAAATAATGTCAGGAACAATATTTTGTATGAGTAGTTATCATGTGGGTTATTCTTTAGTTTTTCAAACAATGGTTTGTAGTGATTTATGTGGTATGGTATTGTTGGTGAATCAAGTTAATGATATTTGATGGTTTCAATTAGGTTTAGTGATGTTACTTGTAAATGATATTTGATGGTTTCAATCAGGTACAGTTATGTGATTTGTTGATGATGCAAACAAATTCATGCCCAAAATTTTACTCTCTATGTGATTTGTTGATGGTTTCGGTTCAATGATGTTCACTTATGTAATTAGTTGATGGTTACAAATAGATTCTTGACTAAATTTTCACTTTTACATAATTTGAAGATAGTAATCTGTAATCATCAACATTCATATTATGAGGAAGTCTCCAACAATAGGTTATCTTTCTTTATGATTACAAACAGATCCTAATTTCCATGGCACCTGATAAGTGTGTAAATTTTATATTTTTATTCCATTGGTATTATGCTTTTTAACGTGTTTTATGCCTTATTTAGCTGATTAGAATGAATTTTATAAGTTTAGCATATTTTAGAGACTGAATTAATTGTTAAAAGATAAGAAAAATCTAGCCTTAACGTTCTGTGCTTCATGCAGATTTTTGATGTAGAAAGAGTTCCCAAATTGAAAAGTGTTATTCATTAAAGTTGTAGAGGACGTCTCAACTTTTTTGGAATGATATTATAGAGAAAAATTTGAGTTCGTTTGGACCTTCAGACGTTGCCTCAAAGTTTGACATGAAATCTGATCCAAATCCGAATCGGGCAGCCGTACGATCAGATTAAAGCACTCAACGATGGATGAAATTTTCATAAAAAGTCTCCTACTCAAGTTAGAAAACCTCTAATAGAAAACTCAAAGGAGGAAGAAAACTTTACAATTTCATAATTCTAAAAGGAGAAGAAAACTCTACAACTTTAGGAGTTCTAAACAAAGAAAGAATCCTAAGCTATAAAGAATTGCTATTTTATATATAGAGCACTTGTGTTGAAGATAATCTCTTTCTCCCTTTTGCTGAAAATTCCCGTCTCTTTCTCTTTCTTTATGATTTTTCTTTTCTCTTTCTCTAGAAGATTGTAACGCTTAGCTAGTTTATTCATTCGGTTCATTGAATTCTATTGTAAATTTTTTTTTTAGTTTTAAAATTTTATTTAAGAGAGAGTGTTCTTCTTGCTTAATTTCTTTTCTCAAGTTTTAATTTCAGATTTAGAATTCTATAATAGGATAAATCAATATAGATAGTATTCCATTACTATTTTAATTTAGGGGAGAAAGCTCCCTTTATAATAGTATGCGCATTGCCTTGGAGTGACAACGAGATGACTAGCGACGACGGAGAAATATTTTCAAGATAAGTTATTTTTTTACTCTTTTATTTCTAATTTTGTTTCCTTTCATGCAATTGCTAGTTGTTACTTTAAAGTTAATTTAGGTCGCCTTAAATTTTTGTGCAATCAGGAATCCATTTTATTATTTTTTTTGCTCGATTAAGTTATTATTAGAATATTTTAGGTTGCCTAATTTATTCAAATCACTTGGGTACACTTTGCCCTATTTAAGTTAAAAAAAAATAACGTTTTCTTCCTGAGTTCGACTCGTTACTGCACGATACCGTGCCACTTGCGATTACACTTTTAAATCTCCATCAGCACCCACGTTGTACGAAAATCAAGATACGTTAACAATATAAAGAAAACATAATTTATTAACGATACATGGAAAACAATACCTAATGTTATATTGTCTTATATTGTCTTTCAACATAACAAAAATTTCAGAATTTTATAATCAGTACAACAAAAATAACTAAAAACATAAGTAGTATTAATTGACAAATAAACTTTTGCGATACAGCCAACTTCTTTAATCGCCTTAATATTGTTTTTAAAATGCATATCTCATCTCTCAAATGTTGTAACTAGGCTACTGTCACACAAAATGTTTCTTAGTACATCTGTGGGCAAGCTCACAGGTCTTGGTTCTTCCATTGACAAACACCAACTGAAATATCTATATATGTTGTCTTCACAACAATGATACAACCTATTATTGTTGTGTTTAGACTCGGATATCTTCAGTGTGGCTCTTTTGTTACTCCCACATCTTACATTCTAAAACTTTAAAAAAGTGGTAGTGTTAACATCGAATCTACAAAACATGAAAGTATTGTTAGATTTATGTGGGCTTAATTAATTACTTAAATCAGTTATTTAGTGGGAGTCTGATTGACACGATGGAACCGATTTAGTTTGGTTCATCACATGATATGAGATTGATTTGGTAACCCTAATTCTATTATGGAAAGAGTTTTAAGATTACAGTAGTATTTTATAAATACTAGATTAGGGTCCCCACAACCACGGTTAATGAAGTTCTCTAGGCACCCATTAGCAAGAGACATAAAGATATCATCTGGAGGCTGTGAAAGATTATAGTCGAAGAATATCGATCAAAGCTTAGAGACTCATGGAGCATAGAGGAATCAGCCTCCACACATAGGTATGTCTTTATTATTAATTAATTATGATTTTTTCATTATATTCTAAGGTTCTTATATGGATTAGAATAGGTTTGGTTAAGATTTTAATCGAATAAATATCTAACAGTTGGTATCAGAGCCAACTATACAGACCTAGGATCAATGGGGATTGATTGTAAAAACCTGTAAGTGAATGGTTGAATTGAAAAAAAAAATTTCTTAAGTTTTGGATTGAATTTGGATCGAATCTGTCAGAATTTTCCACTGATAATAATTTTTTGACGGAAAAAATATGTTATGCCATATACCATTGGAAAGGTCTCAGAGAGATGGCTTCGGTGATATAAAAATTATCGGTGACAAAAGCGAGTGAATCTCACTCGCAAGGGAAAGATTAAAAAAAAAACCTTGATCTGACAGTGCTGATTCGTTGCAAAGTCAAATCGACGTAAATAGAAATTCTAGTGGATTGACTCAGTGTCAACCCAAACTAATGTTGAACTGATTGAAGCGATCCAAGATTAGATCCCTGGGCACACTTGTGGGTCAGCATGTGTGACCCAAGTACCTAGTCAAAGAACCCGTTGACTTGACTAGGAGGGTAACTCGACAACCCGACCCTTGAACCCAATGGATTGCCCCGAAATGAACCCGAGAACCCGACCCAATGGCCCATATATTTTGACCCAATGACCCATTTTATGAACCGGGTTGGACCGATGGGTAAACCGTTGAACCAACTCAGTGGTTCATCCTGGTTAGACCAAGTGGTTCGGTCTAAACTAAAGAACTTAATTAAAAAAAAAGGTATATTTGATTTAGTTCGAACCGAACCAAGCTGAACCTGACCTAGCTAGCACAGACCAACCCAGACCGAACTGAACCTAAACTGACAGGATTTTGAAGGCCTATTTGGCTTCTGTTTTTGATAAAACAACATTAAATCATGATTTTGAGAGCTAAGAAAGTCAGATTGACCTCTGGTTTGTTCCATTGAATTCTATTTTTGATGCTCTTCAATTTGGTATATATTTTGATACATATAAATACATTAAAAAGCTTGTTATTATAGAAAATATCCTATGGGAACCTAGTTTGTAGTGTTTCTATTGATTTTTCTTAAAATTATTGTACAAAATTGATTGTTGAGCTATTTGTGCATGATTATTTGAATGTTTAGACATGTAAGGTTGTGTTAATAAAACATTCATGGTATTCCACGTGAGCTTCAGGTTATAATTTATTTATATCATAGTGGAACTTGGTGTGACCACCAAAGTAACAACCTTGTTTCATTATGATGTGTTCAAATTCAAGGGTCTGTGTTTGTAAATGTTTCAGTTTGACGATGTTCATCCAAAGGTGACATTGTCCAAGTTTATTCAAATTAAGGTTTATAACTATTGTGTAAGGATTTTGAGGTGATCACCGAAGTGGTAACTTCGATTTTATTATAATATATTCAAATTCGATATTTATGTATTTACCAACTACAACAAGAAAGTGCAGTACTCATCCAAAAGTAACACTAATATAAACTCTCACATTTATGAATGCAGTAAAGAATGACACTGTCCACCCAAAGATGGTGTTGTTAAAGATTATAAAGAACTCATGCACATGATTGAAGGATCTTAGCTTTAGGGATTTTCATCCATCTAAAAGTGGTGAGATTTCTAAGAGTCATTATCTCTTCGTAGTTATTGCACAGTTATTGAGAAGACCAGTGCACATATTATTCCAAAGGAAATGTGTGTAGCTTGATTGACTCTCACGGAGATGATTTGCCTACATATGTTCAAATTATAGGTGTTTTACTTCATGTGAATTAATCATGTGTGTCTCATTATTTGAATTGTATTATTTTGAGCTGTTATCATGATTGTTAATTCAAAAAAAATAATATAAAAAGATTAAAAACTGATCTAAAATTACTTGACTTAAATGTATTCTTTTGAGAAATGTTTTCTGCCTATGTGGTGTTCTTTCCTTGATGTTTTGTGTGGTAACATTCAGATGGAGTTTATTGTAAAAGGATTGTCTAAGAAAAATCCAAAGAAAAATTTTAATATTTCTAAAAAAGAAAAAAAATATAGTTTAATGGTTTAGCTCTCTAAATATTAGTTTTGATAGAAATGATAATGTGAGAGAGAAGTGAAACTTAAATGAATTTAACTCCATTTACTTAAAGGAAGAACCTAAATATTATTGAATAATCCTGAGACTTAATAAATAGTGAGTTATTGTCGATGGACAACAAAGTGTGAAAACTGATAAATTTTTTAAAGGGCTTAAGCAGTCCCATTAGTTCATACCAGTGATACAAGACATAATGTGACCCATATGACATAATGTGAACAATTAAATAAGCTACACATGTAAGAAAGAGTTAATTAAGGAGAGGATTAATGATGAATTAATCTATAATTGTAAAACCAAATAGTGTTGGAAAATAAAAAGGTTCTGAAACTGAGTAAAAATTGTTCATGATTGAAAATAATTAATTAGGGACTTGAGTAACCAAATGTCTAGGGATCAGTGGGACTCTCTTGATATACTTAATCAGTAAGAGACTTTTTATGTTTGTATTTTGACATTGTTTGTCTATGTTTGATTTTATTGCTCATGGTTTGATGAACGTAGTTTTGTAACCATGATTTTGTTTACATTACCATTTGTATTATTGCTATTTTACTCATATAGTTATATGTATTTGACATGTCAAAGAATTTAGACAATATTCAGCTGTTATAACAAGACAGTATTCAGTCGAGGTTACTGAGGCAATATTTAGACAAAGCGTACAAGACGGTATTTAGCCAAAGAGTACTAGACGATATTTAATTAGAAAGTACAAGACAGTATTTAGCCAAAGAAGGTAGTATTTAGTCAAAGAATGAAGGCGATGTCTAGTCAATGTGTGGTATTTTACTTACGCTCTAATTAATACCATGATTTATTACCCATAAAGGTTTTGGGGTATTTTGATTAAAGGACTTTAATCAAAGTTTGGACTTATATGAGAGCTTATTTTCATGCATTATCTCAGGCGATTCATGTATTGAGTAGACCTCTGTTATGGTTAACAGAAGGTTGTACACTACATACTGAGGTGTATTATCCGTTATTGCCCGCATTAGTAGGCTTGATGGATGTTTCAAAGATAGTGACTTCTTAATGTATTGAATTTCATGACCACACTGATTAATGATGATTTTATAATTATATAACCCAAGTGGTTGATTGTTAGATTTATGTGAGATTAATTAATTACCTAAATCAGTTATTCAATGGGAGTTTGATTGATAAGATGGAACCAATTTGGTTAGATTCATCACATGATATGAGATAGGTTTGATAACCCTAATTCTATTGTGGGAAGGATTTTAGGGTTACAATAATATTTTATAAATACTGGGTTAGACTCCCCACAGTCATAGTTAATGAAGTTCTCTCTACACCCATTAGCAAGAGACGTAAGGATATCTTCTAGAAGCTGTGGAAGACTGTAGTCGAAGGATTTCGATCAAAGCTTAGAGACTCATGGAGCATAAAGGAATCAGCTCCCATACTCAGGTATGCTTTTATTATTAATCAATTAGGGCTTTTCCATTATATTCTAAGGTTCATGTATGGATTGAAATGGGTTTGGTTGAAACTATAATCGAATAAATATCAAACAAGTATAACCAAAATCAATTTTTATTTTATTTATTTTATTTATTTATTTATTTATTTTTTTAAGTTTGCATAATCCAAAATTATACAAACCATAGAAGTAAGCAAGATATACAGACTTGGCTTGTTTATCTAGGAAAGAGGAAAGAAAATAAAAGTTTTTTTATTTTTTATTTTATTATTTTTTATGTTGCTTTGAAGTTATCCATAGAGTTATTTGCTCAATCAGGTAAAATATCATGCTAGTAACATGAAGGTCCCAGGAAAGGTTTTGTATTACAATTGCCTTTTTACTAATTAGTTGGCATGAGTCTTAGTTGACTAGAGTTGAGTTATATCGGTTTTTATATGTAGTTTTCAGGTGAAGAACCTCCAAAATCATTGTTCATGAAAGAAGTAATGAGAAAGGGAATGACTACTGCTTCACTGCTTAGTTTATCTTGCAGTAGCAATTCCTACAGTAACAGTTGTCAATGATTTTTCTACTAGCATTATCCATGGGAAGTTTGCCAGGCCTTGGAGAAAAGTGTTGAAGGTCTTTTCATAGAGGATGAAAACGAAGATGAGAATGAAAGGAGAGGATGAAAAGGGGGAAAATATGGTTAAAAAACTCACCAAAGCGAGGAGCTACAGTCGTCGTCAGAGGTACTTGCCAGAGATACATGCTGGAAGGTGTTCGCTAGACATGTTGTGGAACTTCAAATTGCGGAGGAGTTCCAGCTTCTGTTCGTTGTTCATTAGAATAAGGTTTGGGAATGAAAGAGTAAAATAAAATGATAAGGAAGGAAGGGATATTTGATTTCCAGTGATGTTTAAAATTGTCATTTCTATTTTTTTCTCAGCTCCTAAACGTAATAAGGATAAAACTGTCTTTTAATTTTTTATGTTTCCCCATTAATTATATGGGAGTAGGAGTAATTGTTAGAAACTACTAGGTAGTTGGGGAAATAGTCCATAGTCCAAGGGAGGTATGAGTACTTTGCCCTAAAACAAATAACAAAAAGAAAAGGTAAATTTCGCCGATCTTCCCCAAACTATACCATAATTTCAGGCCCCACCCTGAAGTTTCAATACAATTACAACCACTCCTCTTTTTGCTAACGGTGTTAAAAATAAAATATAATTGATAAGTTTAGCCTTCTCTTTTCTTCAATGATAATAATAACAAAAAATCAAGAGAAAGAATATTCCCTCCTTCCCCAAAATAAAAGAACAACTTTGTTAAGGTTCATTTTTCATGACCAATGAACCTGTCAAAAGCCAACCGATGAACCTGCTAAAAGCCAACCAGTGACCTTGCCGAAAACTCATCGGTGAATCTACCGAATACCAACAACGCTCTTTCTTGATTAGGTTTTAGGTATTGATGCATGCCAAGCGCAACCAAAAATAAATTACTCTACTTACAATTAATAGCAATGGCAAGTAAAAGTCGATCCACAAAGACTAATCAATCAAATTATCTACTTACTAAGAAAAAAAAAAAAGGGGGGGTTTCTTCTACAAGTTAATTGACACAAGAATAATTTCTAAAAACAAAATTGAGTAATAAAAATTCAATCGAAGACGACATCATGTAAGAATCGTACTCTGAAAACCTGGTTTAACTCATGATTAACGTCGTGACAGGTCTCCCAATCATAATCGGATCGGAAGGAGAGGCCGGCTGACAAACCACGATATCCAAGTATGAGAAACGATGTGTAAAAATATAATTTTTATATACCGGTCTTAGTACCAGTCTCACTCAGAGTGAGACCGATATGTGCAACCAGTATGTATTTCTCGAGTGGAGAAGAACTCCAGTGGGTCCCACACTCTGAATCCATGTTTAGAAAATCTTTTAGATGTAGGAGACCTTCCTAGAATGGTCTCCCACTATATATATGCATCACTCCTTCTCTTTAGATCCTTTCCAAACACTCTCAAACCCTGGAGCCGTCTGGAAGAGATCTGAGAAGGAACAAGGAGGAAGGAGGCTGTGTGAGAAAGAGATCTTGTCACACCCTAATTTCGGCTGAACTAGAAGTATGAGTGAACCGTCACTGAACCAACGGTTCACATCAGGATCTCAATAAGACCGTGTCCACTCATACAAATCATTGCACATAACCACAATCAGAATATAATAAAATACAACGAAAATCTTTAAATAAAATGAACTGAGCATCTATTGATAGATTTAAATAAATATTCAATTATCTAAATTCTCAAACATAAATAAATATCTCTACATCACCTAAATGTCAACCGAAAATAACTGAAACAAATAAAGAAAAATCCTAGAGATACACGCAGAAAGGGCACTCGCATAAAGCGTCATGCTCGTCCTCTCTTGTCTGCACGTCCAGAGTAGCCACACCTCTGTACGCCGACGCATTCACGTAGTCATCCACCATGTAACCTACATCAACATCTAAAAATGGTGTGTACACAAGGGTGAGCTCACAACTTAGCTCAGTAAGACAATCAGACAATGTAACATTTTTATGCATGAGTAACAATCATATTATATTATGGTCTGGTTTAAGTTTGCAATGTGATATAGAAAGGATTAGCGGCCACCGCACCTCTATACACGAGTGTGTGAAGTCGCCCAGTGGATCACACCACTGTCATCCCACATGCACCCACCATGGAATAGAGATAGAGCTAAGGCGTCTGGATCAATACCGCCAACACCTCCCCTGATGCTCTACTCATACCAACACGTAACCCCCTATTGGCGAGGGCTTGCAACTGGGCTCGCAACTAACCAATCCTATATGTCATCACAGTAGGCCCTATCCTAGCACATCTCCCTACGGCATAGAGATAGAGCTAGAGTCTGGTGGCCAAACCGGAGACCACAGTGCCACGTCCTCCCCCTGATGCCCTACCAGCACCAAGCATGCTAAGACAGAACGATACGAAAGGTAGACCCTATCCCAACATAGCTCCCTACGGCATAGAGATAGAGCTAGAGTCTGGTGGCCAGGTCGGAGACCACAGTGCCACATCCTTCCCCTGATGCCGTACTCGCACCAAGCATGCTAAGATAGAATACTACGAAAAGGTGCTAGTGTGAGGAATGATCCCAGACCCCAGACCCTTCCCATTTCACACACCAACGAAAACAATCACATGCCTAACAATCACATCCTAGCATAGCGAGTATGCATGAACAATAATAATAACTGAAAGTAAAGGATGACATGCGAGTATGCACAAACATCAATCCACAGAGTCATAGTTATTAACAACGGTTTACTATCCATTAGATTATTAGGGTTTAGGTCTGATTCCCTTATCTGATGCTCGTTTGATAGCTTGCTCCACGTTGCAAGATCCAAACGTGCCACACAAAGTCCTATACAATATTAGGGTTTAGTTAGAATAGTTTTCCTTAGGTTTCATGTTGGTCGGAAAACCAACGATATTACAAAATATATCTCACAGAGCTGACCGGTCGCAAGTACCGAAAGCAACACTGTGGGGAAACAAACGACCGGTATGGTCAGCCGGTCCCCATAGACCAGTCCCCGAGAGGTACTGGTAGCAGTACCGGTCGCATATGGTGCGACCGGTATGGTCGAACGATATGCCTTCGAAAGATCATACGTCCGGTTCTCGACTGCCGTCGATCATCCCCTATTGATCCTAGGGTTCCTCCTACACATTCTAGGTCTGAATACTGAGTTAGAGTTATTTTCAACTCCATTCAAGTCCTAGTTTCGACGATCTTAACCTAGAACTCGAATATAGGGTTTATCGACTAGATTAGGGTTTGTCGGTAAAATAGGGTTTATCAACAAAATAGGGTTTAGATCAATACCTACTTTGCATGGTATTGATCAAATCAAACTAACCATCTTAGAGTCTTAAGGTAAAAGAAGGTTTAAGCACTTACCGTTGACTCGTGGTATTGTGTTCTTCGTCGAACGGCAATGGTTGCTCTTCCTTCTCCTTCTTCAATCTCCTTCTCCTCTCTAGGGGTTGTGAGGATCAATGGAAGGGATTCTAGGAGGTTTAATAGGGTATCAGGGGGAGGATGTGGGAGTGGCTCCGCCTGCCCACCAGACTCGAGCCCTATTTCTATGTCATTGAGAGCTGTGTTGGGGTAGGGCCATAGATATTGTGATGACATATAGGACTGGTTAGAAACAAAACCTACTTACAAGCCCTTGCCAACAGGGGTTTAGGTGTTGGTGCGATGTAGGGTATCAGGGGGAGGACATGGGATGGTGGCTCAACATGCTCGCCAGATTCTAGCTCTATCTCTATATCGGAGTGAGTGATGTGGGACAACAGCAGTAGTGTGGATCGAAGCCTGACTGTTGGGTGTGCTCACTCTCTCGTGCATAGAGGTACAGTGGTCGCCACTTACCATAGCATTTTACAAGTTATACCTGATCAAATTGTAATGTTATCTCATGTATTTGTATGTTGCATTGGTCTTGTGCTTTATTATATATATCTATATATATATATATATATATATATATATATATATATATATATATATATATATTTAGATATTGATGTAGGTTACACCGTTGAGGACTTCATGGCTATCCCAGCATATGAGATAGTGGCTGCTATAGATTTAAGATAGTGGAGGACGAGCATGATGCCTCATGCGAGTGCTCTTACTGTGTATTCCTTTAGGGTTTTTTTTTCAGTTGGGTATAGACAATGTAATAAATTATTATTTATGATTGTAGATGATAGAATAACTGGATAATTATATTACAAATAGTAAACTCAGTTCATTTATTTATTTAAATCCGTTGCTATTTATTACTCTCTGATTATGGTTGGTTTGCTTAGGATGGTTTATTGACACGGTCTATTGAGATCCTGATGTGAGCCGTGGTTTGAAGACCACTCACACTTCTAGTTCAACCGAAATTGGGGTGTGACATCAATTCAAGAAAAATTACCCACGACTGTAAATTGATCACTAACCTCATATATATATATATATATATATATATATATATATATATATATATATATATATATATATATATATATATATATATATATATATAATTCTCTATTCATACATTTAATCAAAAGATTATCAAAAAGTCAGATAATCTTTGTCTTTCTTAATTTCATTAATTTGAGCCCAACACATAAATTAATTTTTATTAATAAATCAATTAGTATTAAACAATACTCATGAATCTACTGATAGCATTACACTCTCGGAGGGAGTTAAAGATGAACAACAATCTAACAAGCGTCAGATTATTTAATTCATTCTATGTTTCTTTTAAATAAGTAACAAAAACTTTGATCATAATTGTTCTGTTTAATTGCAACTCTTCCTAAACACCATAACGATTACGGATTATAGATTCAGGTTAACTACAAACCATGTAATTCAATCAATTAATAAGCATCTTAATTAATTAAATCATGCAGTCATTAACATGAAAAATTAAGAAACATAGATATTGAATAGATAAAAAATAACTAAGATTAAGAACAGAGTCTTACAATTTTACTAACCAGATTGAAGTTCCCTTGAATCGACTAAAGAACTTAGCCAGACATGGTGGAAAAGAAAGGCACAAAAAACTAAACCCTCTACTGTTCCTTAATAATTCTTGGGTGTCTCTATTACGTAGACTTTATATTGCTTAAATAGTCAGAATAGAAAAGACTAAAACTTGTATGTCTAAAATTGACAATCTTATTACATGAAAATAAAGACTAGGTAAAATCTTTTTGCCTAGATTAAATAAAAATCATTCCATTATTAACCAATGCCATCTCAAATCTATCAATCTTTGTGAGATTTCATAGTGGTGTATGTTCTTCTCAAGATTCTAACAATCATTCAAGACTTTCCAATAGTGAACCTTCCATGTGTGGTAACCTTTCTTCTCTGGTTCGAATCAGATCAGCTTTCCAAATCAAATTTTGAAATCACGTTTAATTTCTGAAACTTTTTTCACATAAAAAACCTGCATGAAGCTCAGAAGGTCATTATTGAGAATGTTGAAATTTTCTGATTTTATACATAACTTACTAACACTCTCCTACCAATGTCTTATACATAAGAAACCATCACAAATGAGTACCATAAGACATAAAATATGTTAAATAAACTAAATATAAGGAGAATAAATATATAAAATTATGAGTATATCAGGTATGCGTACAAAATGCATCCTTAATTACTCTTCATGCCCATCTCCTTTCTCCAGTGGACTTGTTGCTTGCAGGCAACTCCAAATGCCCCCTTCCTCCACCACTGTCGACACGACCATCCTCACCTGCAATCGTATTTCATTATTTTTTTTTCTGGTCAATGAGTAAATTGTAGCCAAATTAATACCAAAGATTTGATTACTTGCAATGAAGTTTGTGTTAAGTTTCTATTTTAAAAGTTCAAACTTGTAAGTGGAGGGACTTTCACATATATAAGGCACCTAAGGTTCTAGTTTCTAAGCAATATGGAACTATTCCCAACATTTTCCCTCACGTTTTGCTCATCTTCTGATTGACAATACACATGGCATGTGGTCCATCTTTTGGGTGACTGTACAGAGTGAACCCAGAGCTCTGATACCATGTTAACTTTTCAACTCAAGAATTCAAATTTATAAGTGAAAGAAATCATATATATAAGACACCAAAGATTTTAGTCTCTACACAGTATGGGATTCTATTCCCAACAGTTTGATTCTACCTAAAACCAGGATTGATTTGCTTCTTCTGACATGATGTTCTCCATAAAAATTCGTCCAGACCAGCTTTTAATAAATGGATTCTATCAATTAATTTCATGAAAGAAGCCATTTCTGTGATCCAAGCCTATTAGAGAAGCAGCCAATCAGATGAGCAAGCCAAGAATTTATAGGAATTAGGAAAAGAGAAAAACGTGGAAACATATAATGGTTTAAGATCTTGTGAATCCTCTCAAAGTCCAGATTAAAACTTGTGCATAATGGTGGTTGAGATGAGCCTCAAAATAGAGAAGCAATCGTTACCAATAGAGGCAATAATGCCCTGTCTGATGATACAAATGTAAAGTTCTAAGCATAAAAAATAAATAAATAAACCTTACCAGTAGAGGCAATTTAGCCCCAATACGAATCATTCATAGATAACAATCTATAAAATAAACGCATAAACAAGGTACCACTAGACTATGAGGAATGATTGTAGCAGTGTAGATTCAGTTTGGGTATTTAGGAATCAAGATTGAATTCTTCGAGAAGAAAAATCGTGATTGTAATTGCAGAGTGAAGGAAGATGATGATGATGAGGTGGTGATGGTGCTTTGTCATTCTTTGAGCTCTTGAAGTGTTTCACTTTCATGGTCAAATGAGAACACATCTAGGGTTTTCTGAATCAAAGAGATTTCATGTTTGACCAGCTGCAGCATTAGTTGTGGCAGTTCTAACGACTGTCTGCAACATTTTTCCTTAGTAATGGTTAGTAATGGTTTTGCCTTCAGTAACCACTGAACATTATTTTCAAAGGATGAAGAAGACCGAGGTTTTATGGATGGTTAGAACTCGGAAAATCAATCCAACTCAGAGGAATGAATGTTATTGATCTGAGTGTATGAGTTAACTGAGGCAAAAAAATAAAAAAAATAAAAAAAATAAATAAATAAATAAAAAAATAAAAAAATAAAAAATCCAGAATCAAAATCCAATAAGGATAATTTCATCATTAATACATTGAGGACGACGTGAGAGCATCATCTAACAGAATAAGCAAACGGGACTAGGGCTGCCTATAACAACCTTTCCAAATAAGAGAAAAAATGTTGTAATTGTCCGAAATTTTAGGATAGTACTTGAAATAATGACAAAATTTAGGGAAAATACAAATAATTTACTAAAATGTACACTTAGAACACTTCTTAACAATTGAATATGCAAGTGAAAATCTGTAATGCCGTGTTGACCATACATTGAATATGCCCCAATTTTATAAGGACAAATACACGGTCCCATCTTTCCATTCAACACTTTCTTCTTTTTGGATGCTAGTCTCATTCGACACTTTCTATTTGATTAGTTGGCATCTCATTATTTACCCCCTAAAAAAAAAAAAAAAAAAAAAGTGGCTTCCACCATTCAACACTTTTTGTTAATTTTGATTCTCATTGAATTGATTTGATTCGTTTCAAAGTAATATATTATTATTATTATTATTTTATTATTATTAGATTAATAGGTTCAAAAGAGAGTTGCATTCGTGACTTTTTAAGGTGTTTGATTTATACCAACTGTGCTACCAATCTTGGGATTTCAAAGTAATATATTTTATGTAGGTCGTTTCATATATTTTATTATCTAATTTAAAATCAGGGTTATTATTATTATTATTATTATTATTATTATTATTATTATTATTATTATTATTATTGTTTTTACTGTACAAATTTTATATTGAATTATGACCCTAATTTATAAATTTTTTTATGATAGGCAAACATGTATTTGGGCAAACACATAGGTTGTGTTTGGTTGCAAGGGGAACTGAAGGCAAGGGAAAGGAAATCTTTTAACTTAAAAATGAAACTTTTATTATTGTAACACAAAATGATTGTATAAATTACATAATTTTCTTAATATATTTAGTAATGATACATGTAAAATTTATTTTACTCTTTAAATGCAAGGGATTTAAATACAAAGTGAAGTATAAGTTAATAACTAAATATGGAATGATTTAAAATTAGTTTCGTAACAACATGATAACATGTGTTGTAATCATTACAAAAGTTTCCTCTTTAAGTTTAAAATTTTCACTTCCCTTCCCTTCAATTCCCCTTGAAACCAAACACAGGAACATGAATTTGCATGTCCAGAATAACAGAACTCTAAATTATCTCTCTTATTTTTCTTCTAATTCTCCCTTTCATCAGCATATTTCCATTCTTTATATTATTTTATAAAATTTAATACTTAAATTTTGAGTAGTTTAGCTATATAATTGTTATATAAAAGTATCTTTGTTTTTATTTCACAACTTAAATTATAGGTTGAAAAATATTTTTTTATTTCCTATGTATCACACGTGTTTCATAATATTTCTTAATTTCCTATGTACCACACGTGTTACATGTTAGTTAAGTATTTATTTAGCATTCAACAAGGTTTATTAATAAAATTTGATATTCATATTACACATGATTTCATTCGAAAGATCAAGAAATGTACTTTATGCATTTGTTTTCTCATTTGTTTCTTTGAGCATATACTTGTATGAGAGAGGAATCCATACGATAGCTGAGTATAAATCTTACATGTTAACGGAAAAATGGGAATACAAGAATGATCAGTAGCCAATCACTTGAAGGAGAAAAAAAATATCTTTATTTCAAAGAAGTGAGAGATAAAGACGGTACTTCTTTTTCCCAACTTGTATATTTGAGATTTCTCTAGATTTTTATCATATCAATTTCATTTACTCAATTTCATTTACTTGCTTTTTAAAAAAAAAAAAAAATCTACCCCCCCTATAGGCGCCACCACCCGCCATCGTTGCTATACCCTAGCCCTACTTAGATTACACGCCCGGCTCGGCGGGTTCGCCATACCAACTCATGGAATCCGAAGAGAAGAAAAAAGAAAAGGTAAGTTATAAAAAAGGGGTCATTATATTTGTGCCGGGCATATCTAGGAGGCGATGGGCAAGAGGGGTCTTATTTTGACGATGGATGGTGTTACGATACTATAGGTGTGGAGATATTTTTCCTAATATATATATATATATATTGATCAATTATTGCTATTGATAAAATTATTACTATATATTTCGTCACAAGAAGTGGTTCTACAAGCTTAAAGCTAATGGGCTATATTAGAATATATATATATATTGATCAGTTATTGCTATTGATAAAATTATTACTATATATTTCGTCACAAGAAGTGGTTCTACAAGCTTAAAGCTAATGGGGTATATTAGAATCTTATATATTGATAGAAAAAATGGGAATACACAAAGAATCAGATCACTTAGAGGAGTGAGAAAGGGAATCCAGATTTCGAATCATCTTTTGTCGCTAGAGAGACTCTAGTTGTGATCTGCCACTGAAGTTCACTAAATACGCATACCTATACAATGATATGTTCATCAGGTGAACTCTAACCGCTAGATCACGACTGAATAGATTAGACAACAAGAGAGGATTTTTTTCCAGCTCAGACAGTGTACTTCCTTATAAGTGTAATGGTGCGGGATCAGGATCCCATATGCACGTCAGGTGATCTCCAGCTGTACGATCTCAGCTAAAAGAACTTGGCGACTGAGAGGATTTTTATCCAACGGTGGGAAAAAATCCTCTTATGTCGGCCAAATCCTCCAGCTGTGGATGGATGGCAACAGGAAGAGCGCGAGCGATGGGAGAGGATTTGAGTCCATAAATAGTGACCTTTATCTAAAACGCCAGTATTTCTCCCTCGCGATTTGAAAATCAGTTGGTTGTGTCGCGGCAAAACATGGTGACCGTTATCTTTCCCGCCAAAGGCATTACAAACGTGAATCAACGTGAACACGCCCCAACTAACCAAACTTCAAAAGCCCAAAGGCCGGCCGATAGTCTTCTCTTTTACTATCAAACCCTAAGCGAAGGACGCTTTCCCAACAAACGCACACTCATCTTGGCCATAAAAGCCTGCACTTTAGTCCATTCCGTGGAAGAAGGCAAAGCCATCCACGCCCAAATCATCAAAAATGAATCCAATTCCGATAGGTTCATTGCTAGTGCTCTTGTTTCCTTCTACTCTGCCAGTGGTGAATTGACCTCTGCTCGACAAGTGTTTGATGAGATCAATGAGAAAGACACTACATTACGAACCACCATGATGACGGGCTATGTACAAAATGGTTCTATAGATATGGCTCGTCATCTGTTTGATGAAATGCCTGACAGAGATGTTGCTGCTTGGAATGCCATGTTAAGCGGGTATGCAAAAAACGGAATGCCTAGGGATGCAATCCAACTGTTTCGAGCTATGCAAATTAACAACTTTAGACCTAATGAGATCACACTAGTAAGTACCCTATCGGCATGTTCTCAATGGGGATGTCTGTCACTGGGAGCATGGATTCATGCCTATGTCAACAGAAATGGTGATATTAGCTTTACTTCAACTTTAATTAATTCCCTCATCCATATGTATGCAAAGTGTGGTCGATTGGGTATTGCTTATGATGTCTTTGCTGAGAACGAGCCAAGGAACTTAGAAACTTGGAATACCATGCTGACCAGTTTTGCCATCCATGGACATGGTGTTGGTGCTCTGTCGCTTTTCTGTCAGATGATGAAGATGGGTTTAATGCCTGATAGGATTACTTTTCTTGCAATTTTGATGGCATGTAGTCATTGTGGTATGGTAGATCATGCCTATAAATGCTTTGACTGCATGTGCCGAGTGTATGGTCATGAACCTCAGGCTGAGCATTATGGTTGTCTGGTAGATGCTCTTGCCCGCAGTGGCCTTTTAGTAGAATCAATGATGGTCATCGATGCAATGCCCTTTGAACCTGATAACAGTGTATGGGGTGGCCTACTAGGTGGTTGCTTGACTCATCGAAATTATGAACTTGGCTTACGCGCTGCAAATCACCTTCTGGAGCAGGAACCATATGAAGAGGCTCGTTACATAGCCCTTTCCAATCTATACACCATGGCTGGGAAACTTGAGGAAGCTGTCAAGGTGAGGAAGGTGATGAGAGATGCAGGGATCAAGAAGTCCTCTGGAAGTAGTTCAATTGAAGTTGATGGTATTATTCATGAGTTCTTATCTGGGGACAGATCACATTGTCTGTCAATGGAGATATACTCCATGGTTGAGATAATTGATAGATCACTTGAGTTGGAAAGTAGCAAAAGTTTTTTGAACCAGGAAGCTAATAAAAAATCAGTGAGATTAAGATAGTAGAGGATAGCCGCTTCTGAAGATATTGAAAAAGCTCCTTTTGTCTATGCCAGGCCTTGAGTTTTATAAAATTATGTGATATGGCTTGGTTCGATGCAAAGGATTACAATTTAGGTTTTGTTAACCTCACAGGTACATCATCATCTTATCTGAACAACTCATATGGGATTTTGAGCATCAAAAATCACCATAAGATAAGGTGGAGAAAAAGGAGAAAAAAAATATTTGCTAACATGTGATTGGAAGTGTCTTTACAGAATTTCTGTGTGTTAAAAACTTCTTCTTCTTCTTCTTCTTCTTTTATTTTTTATTTATTTTTTAACAGTTTTGCACATGGCATTGCATTTTCAACATATTTCTGTAGCAAGGACATTTTTGCTAATGAAACAGCACAGAGTTATTTATTAGGTTCTCCAACTTAGCTTGTTAAGTTAAAATTATTTCTTATGTGACAATTGTTTGAGGATGGCATGATGCCCTTGTACTTAGGTAAGGTGTCGTTCCCCTTCAAATGCCGTAGTCGTCTTTCTAGGTGTGTAACTAACTACCAGTTAAAACATAAGCCCCCCCCTCCTTTTTTTTGTTTTCAAGGTTCCCCTAACTTATTTTTTTTCTTTGAGAGGGGGTACTCTCAGTTCACATAATTTATTCCTAACGATATGTAACTTCAAATTTTCTTTAATTAATCAGCAATTTTACACTTCCAAACTGACAACTTGAATTGAAATACATACCTTTCCAAAAAATATAATGTTTCAAACAATCTTCTTTAATTTTTTTTATTTTTTTTTAATTCTCCTAAGTATCATTCCTTATAAGACTCTGCCTTCCCATCCACCTTTCTCCCTCAAAAGGGACAGAGTAGCATAAACAAAATGCATTCAGTCTCCTTTTATTGTTCTATTGGATGGCTTCCACTTTTCAAGTTCAGCTCCTTCAATTTGACTACAGCTAGAACCAAAACAAACAAAATGGCTAACTTCCAGCCCACCAGTCAATGGAAACAGAGAAGCATCTCATGAGAGGGAATTGTACAGTAGATTATGTTTGCCAAGGTGGAAGGAAAAAATTGATAAGTTCATGAATTCATCTGAACCCTCACTCTGTGTTTGCCTTGAGGCCTGAGTACAAGGACGAAAAATGATAAATAAATATCTTTAATTGTTGTAATATGTATGTACATGAAACATCTAATGTTACGGTGATCATGGCACACTTCAGGTTCCACAGGGGCAGGGAGTAAAGCTAAGATAGTAAAAGTCCTCTGTAGAGTGTTGGTACATAATAAGGTAAATCTTTCTCATGAAGGGAAAAAAGGGGTAAATTTTATAGTGTTCCCTGGTACTCATTTTATTGAATTTTTCCTGTGCTTTTGATATCTGTTGTTTTGTCAACTCATTGGCATGTGATAGTTATGTAGTCAACTAATTAACTTAGATATTGAGGCTGCAGCCAGGAAGACCTAAAGACAATTGTTAAATAAAAAAAAAAAAAATTTTTCCCTAGTTATATTCTGTGGTGTCCTTATCATTAAAGTCTAATGGTCCATCTGTGAGGGAAGCTTCATTATGCCATTTCGTTTGACCCCGATAAACTATTGAAACAATCAGACTCATCTATCATAGAAAGGAAATAAAAGACACTATATAATATATCTGTTTTTCAAACAACCGGCTTGGTCACTAATCTAAGGCTCAACCAATGTCGATTTTCGTTGCACTTGTCATTGCAGATTATTTCGATTGTGCTATTGGCTCCAGGCCAAGTTACTAAGATATTAGTCTGTGGTGATACCACTGATTTGGCAATTCTTGTAAATGATCCTATTCAATGGAGAAACCATATGTCATTGAAGATTTTTGAATTTCTGGATGTTATAATCTTTAGCTCATTACATATTCTTATCCTAGCAGTCATTTTGTTTTGCTTTTGTTCATATTCATCTCCAACCTTTCATGGTTCTTCTGAATGCATGCATCACAAATGACTCGCCAGGAATAAATTATTGGGTTTTTGTGGGAACTGCTTACTATATGGTGCCAGAGGTTCTGCGCTGGATCTATGGGAAGGAAATAAATGTCTGCAGCGCTGGAGTGATCTTATATATTCTTCTAAGTGGTGTACCTCCATTTTGGGCTGGTAAGGAAAAACTCTATTCCCCCTGCACCACTCCAAGTTTAGGTGCCTTTTGAGAAATCCATAGTCTGAAAATTAAATAAAATGAGGTAAGCTGTTAGATCATAATTATAGTCGAATAGCGTAGAGGTAGTTGTGATGTGGATGCAGACATTCTATTCTTCCACCCATCTGCTTGTATAGCTTGTCTTCTGTAATAATATTGATGTGTTCTTTTCCATTTTCAAAACAGCATATCTGGCTAGAATGTTTCCAACCCTTAATGGATTTTGCATGTGTGAATAAATTTATTTCAGAAACTGTTTTACACTAGTATGGATAAAATTACTTCAGAAAAGGAAAAATAGATAAAAATGAAAATTTTAAGGTAAAGTCAGTTTTGCCCATGTTTGTTTTGCACCTTGTAAAATTTGTATTCATGAAACATTTTCCAATAATTCATGTATTTTCCGGAAAACTCCACTTGATTTACCCGTAAAATATTTTCAGAAACCATGTCGGACATTTGCTCGACATTTTCTTAATTGCTCATGAGTCTCGTAACAACAGTCCTGTGGAGACCGCACACCTACAAACAAATCTTCATTCCATTTTTCTTGTTGTCAATGGTCCTGGAAACTCCCTTACCAGCATCTACAACTTTGCTCCTAGAATCTCATCACCAGCAATTCTCTCTACAACTATGACAAAGAAGAGATGTGGTTTACTTCTTCATCATCTTTCTAAATTTGCTTCAATGAATGTTTTGGAAAATTCTAGGTTTATTGTTGAAAAAAAGGAATCCTGATCTCCATTTGCTAAGTCAAGGTCGATTGGAAAATCTTGGTAAGATCTCCATTATTTTCCCCTATCTCTCTCTCAAGTTCGTTTTTTCCAATAACTGGATTTGCAGAGTACAACAGGTTTTTTTTTTTTTTTTTTCTCTAAGCTATTGGACATTAACTAAATCTGCAGGTTGTTCAGTGTTTTCGATGAGGGATTAAGTCAATCTGCGAAACAGGTAAGAATCCGATATTTGTTTTTGTAACAAAATAGAAAAGAAAGAAAGAGAAGGTGGAGAGAACGGATAAGAGAGAATCGATGTTTATGTCCTCTCATTATGTCCTTGTATTTATAGAAAAAATAGTAGCCAACTATTACAAGAAAGTCTCTCAAATTAGAAGAGACAAAAAAAAAAAAAAAAAAACTAACTTAGGAAAGAAAAGATAGCTTAGTCAACAAGACTAAGACTTATTCTAATTACTAACTAGACAACTAAACTATTTAGAAACTATTTTAACACCCTCCCTCAAGCTGGAGCATGGGGAAATGTAAGAGCTTTAGCTTGGAACAATGTAGTAGTGGAAGTAGCAACAACAGTCGTAGCAACAGTAACTGTACTTGTGGCGGCAGTAGTAGTAGTAGCAGTTTAGATCACATCACATGCAATAGAAGTAGAAATTGCATCACGTGCAATAGTAGTAGGCTCCAACAGGAGCAAAGTAGTAATAGGCTCCAACACAAGCAAGGTAATAGTAGGCTCCAATATGAGCAAGATAGAGAAAAGTGTCTCTTCCATGAGTTCTACGAACCAACTGATGACTTGAGCAAATAAGTAATCTTCAACTGATTACTTGAGCAGATAAGTCTTCAACTAATAACTTGATCAGATAAGAATCTCCAATCTCCCCCTCACGTGGAGCATGCCACGTGAATAAATAATACAAAGGATGCAAGTAAAAAAATAATCCATGATCATATGTAGTAGTATTAAGCAGCATATCGAAGGATGCACAACACAAAAAATCCCATATGCAAGAGCAACTGTAGTTAATATCCAAATTTGAAGTCGATCCGACGGTTGGATCCAAAGTTATAAGGTATTCAATTTTGTTTGGGACATCTTGGAAAGGTAAACTGACCCTTAGAAAGAGAACATATGGATTCAGTGGCAATATGATAATTTCTGGAATACTGCAAGGTTCAACCACGGGACTCAGGCAGTTAACATGGGAGGAAAATAATAATTGATGTGGACTTACGTCGTAAGAACCCAATTTGGGTCACTGTTGGCCCCTACTCAAGTAATAGAATACTTCGATAGCAAAATAATGGCAAATAAGTAAACATATTAAGGTTTATTGAAGTGAGGGGTAGTTATGTAAATTCCAGCAACAATGTAAGGGGTAAAATGCAGGGGTAAAAATGGGAATTCAGAAAAATGGGGCTTACACTTAAACACGTTCAAAGAATAAAGGTCTTGCTGGAATTTTTATAATTGGGCTGAGCCAAAATAGATATACCTTGTGGTGACACAAACCTTGTGACAAGGCATGGTGGCAATTAGAGATACATGATATTAGAGTCACCACAATCTTCTTCTTCTCGTTGAAAACAGGAAACAGCGGAGACCACTTCTGATTCAAAGAAGGTAACTCCCTTAATTTGATTCCAATCCAGCCGAAATTTCGGGATTACCATCCTAACTCATATCACTCAGGAATTTACCCAAAAGAAATCTCAATCAATAGGATTAAAGTAGAGAAAAATTCTGCAAACTAAGGCTGGCGGTAAAGAAAGATGAGTTGCAGGTTTTTTTTTTTTGTTCTCAATATTGGAAGGTTTTTCTGATCATGGGTTCTAAAAGTATAGGTCAGATATGGAAGAGAATCTAGATTAGATTAACAAAAACTTAACCCAGGAACAGTCGTTCAATGAGCACAGCAAATAGAAACAGAACCATATCTCGAATTGAAACAGACATTAATGGAAGAAAGCAGTAAACCAGTACCAGATTCAGATATTAGAATAGCAGAAAATAACAGACCATAAACAGATTCAATTCAAATCTGAGATCAGATAAGAGCTCAAGTAGAGGTTCAGATCCAAAACTCAAATTTGATTTCAATGCAAAGAGTAACCATGGCAGATCAATTAAAGTAAGTAATTGCAAATCTTAATGGTAGAACCAGATCAGAGAAGTAGTATTGATGGCAGTAGCAGGGGCTTTAATAATGGTAGCAGATTAGAAAATTGGTACATCAGTCATGAGAACAGCAGATTAAAATGGGCAGTAAGGGATCAGGGACACTTCAGATCAGTAGTAGTATATTATCACCATAACAATCTACTAGTAGTAGTAGCACGGAGAGGTAGTGGTAGTGGTGAGGGAAAAAAAAAACTAAAAGGTCTATGAAAACAGCAATGAGGGATTACCCGATACCATATAACAATTTACAAGAAAAATACCCGAACAGAGAACCTTACACGACTCTCAAAACGGCATCCGCTCTAATACTATGTGACAAAATAGAAAAGAAAAAAAGAGAAGATGGAGATAATGAATAAGAGAGAATCGATGTTTATGTCCTCTCCTTATGTTTTTGTATTTATTGAAAAAATAGTAGCCAACTATTATAAGAAAGTCTCTCAAATCAAAAGAGATAAAATAAGAAAGAAATAAACTAACTTAGGAAAGAAAAGATAGCTTAGTCAACAAGACTAAGACTTATTCTAATTACCAACTAGACAACTAAACTATTAGGAAACTATTTTAACAGATTTATTTTTTTCTTCTTCTAATTTCTTCATCTGTTTGTTATGTGTTTGTGTATATGGGTGAGAGAGAGAGAGAGAGAGAGAGTGGTTAAATGAAGGGCTACTTAATGCGGTAATTATACTGTTAGGATTATCTACTAGAACCAAATCAACTTTGTGTTTATTTTTTAGTTATAGCCATCCTAAAATCAGAATCTGTGATGACAAGACACAGTGTTGCAGAGAGGTGGAGACCTCTGTGAGCATGAGCCAGTCCACCTTCACCAAGACTGAGTTAATTAGGTAAGCAAACTGGGCAATTGACAATTTTGTAGATGTTAGAAAGTACGGATGGGTTATCAATCTAGGTCCGTTGTATGACTGCTTGAGGCTTTACTGACTTCTTCTAGGAAGGAAATTCTCATGTTGATTTATGCTGGTTGATGGTTTGACCAATGTAAACTATTTTCAAGACGACAATTTCATTGCACAAACTGTTGCTCGAGCATGCATGTTTGCCTTGCTTCCATGTTCTTGAGCTGAGGACCTCATGGTAGTGATGTGTTGCGAGTTGGAGACTGGAGGTGTTAAAAGGTCACGGGGAAGGCTAAATGGTCAAAGAGGATGTAAAGCCTCTCACAAAGTCCCCAGAGCTTTCTATATGAAGAAAACCAGCTGATGATAAAAACACTGAGTTCCCTCAACCACCAAATGTGGTCATTTTTTTGGGCTTCTGTCTGTATGTTTCTCTCAAAGCTAATGAGAAGATTTCATTTGGGCTTCTGTCTGTAGAGTGTTTTTTGACATGTTTATATCTGAAATTGGAAGAGGCTGGAAGTCATCTTTTTTATTGTAGTTTCCAGTTGTTTTCTTTTTAATAGCTTCTTATCTTTGGGGCCTTGTAAAGTACAGTGAGTTTTTTAATTAATATTTTCTGACTTTTTCCAGAAAAAAAAAGAAAAAAAAAAGAGGAGCAACAATTTTGAATGCTATATTGGTGAATGAGGGGAATAACTAAGGACTAATTTCTTAATTTGCTGATCACTCGGTATTTTATGAATGTCTAACAAAGAAGTCATTAGGATAAGATTTTGAATAGAAATGACTCCTATGATGGATGCCCTGTTTTAGTGGTGGCTATCTATGCTTTGGCAATTCGATCCTGGACCGAGGGCAAGACCCTCTTCTAGATCTTTAAAATCCTTTTTAGACCCCTTTAGGTATGTTTATGCCCGAAGCTGCCTGAGCCATGTTGTTGGCCTCTTTATTATATCCCCTTGGGATGAATCAAAGTAGGCGCGAGTGTTTGGATGCACGTGTTTTGTTCATATTCCTACGCAGTTAAGAGAAGGATCCCCGAGTTATCTATTTTTTTTATATTAAAAAAGGGTCCGGGAGTGTTTTCAGAGAAGGGGGGGAGTTGGCCAATATCATTAAACCAACTATCGAAAAAGCTAGATTTAGTTTCTTTTCATGAAATGATTTTGAGGTTTCATGATCCAGGTATTCCAGATAAAGTGGTTGTCTTAAGTATTTTAACGGATGGGTTGATCTTATAGCTATTAGTCTTCATTTCTTAGTTTGCTAAACTTTGGAATGATTATTGTTCACAAAATCTATAAAGTAAAGCTGTTCTAGGATTGGAGGTTAGAGACAATTGTCCTGGTCTAACATCCTCAAAAGCCATTAAAGGGAAGCACATATGTGGTTGCTAGGTGAAGTTATAGTCTATCAGTCTATGGCTTTCGGGAATGTGTATTTGAAAAAATGGAATGAATTGGTTTTGTGTCTTGCTACAATGGGCACCAATAGACTTCTTGATAAAATAATGAGGATGTACCTGGTTTTTGGTTAATTGATTTGAGATGATACTTGCATGTATGCTAGCGTTGCTAGCGTGTTTTATTCTTAGGCTCTGCATTTGGTATGTTTTTGGGAATGCATTTAGGTCAATAACACATTATAAGATGACAAAAACAGAGTTTCGTATGCATTCTTGATCTTGGATCCTAGAATGCGTTATAGAATGCTGCCCATTCTGGAATGCGCTCTTTAACTCATTCTGCATTCTAAATCCATTCTAGTGTTTGATGTGGCTAAACTTAAATCCATCGATTGCTAGGTTACATTTTCAGAGGTAGCAGGCATTAAGCTTATAAATTTTCTTACATAAATAGAAGAAAAAGTTTATCTGAGTTCATTCTTTTTTCTCCATCTTCCTTGCGAAAACTTTTTGGACTTTGGTGCTCCTCGTGTAGGTTTTTATTGGCTATGTTGAAGCCAAGAAAAGAAAAGATGCAAAGATAATGTTGAAACAATAATTAATGTATATGTCTATCTCTCTCCTCTATTTAAGAAAAAAATTATTTTCTTTTCTTGGCTTTTAAACATAGCCAAAAATTGCAGCTTATGCACTAGTTATTTCTTAAGATTTGTAACGATTCTCTGGCTTTTAGGGCTTTGAGAAGAAGATAAGGGAGAGGACCAAGTGTCTGGCGAGAAGAGGAAGCATATGATCAAATGAAGGATTAAGACTAAGAAAGTTTATTAGGAGAAGTTTGGTTCTCAATTAGACATTCTTGTTCCAATTGAATATTAGTGTTCAAATATTTTAGTTGTTTTTCAGAATTGATTTGGTGACACAATATCTGATTTTTTTTTTTTTTTTTTTGGTAAATTTGGGATTGGGATAGGGAGTTGCCTTGTTGGTTTTGTTCAATATATTTGTTCAATCTTTTGTCTGTTTAGCATTATCTCTCATGCATGTAGGATTATTGCCCATGGTTTAAAGTTCACGAAATCAGTTAAATATAGGTCGTATCAATTTGTATCGGTCTGATTTGTTGAGTCAGTATATCTTTTTGCTCAGGAATTTGGATAAAAATCAATTCAAATTGCTCTATCCGACGCATTGAGTCAACAGTGGCAAAAAGAAGTTAGCTTTATTGAAGAAGAAGTGGCAAGCCAGGTGCTTGTGAGCCCCCTCTGCAACAATGTTGGACTTTGACCTTCGTTTCCCGAGAGGGGGCTCAACAGTTTTTCCCCAGCGGCTGACCAGTGACGATAGAAAATGATCTCGAATGCGTTCTTATAATAGTATCTTGTAAGATTATTTTAAATAATTTGTTATAATGGTATTTTAGTTAATTACTTTAAATAATTTTATCATGGAAAATAAATGGTACACAAACATTGGAAAATTTTATGATAGTATTTTATCTCTTGGAAACAAAATTGGAAAAATTTTCAACATGTAAAATTTTCAAATGTAGGATTTTACATGTGTAAAATTTTGTGTAAAGTCCTACATCGAAACAAAAAGAACCTAACGATCTCATCAAAAATATACAACACATGACCTAGGGAAAATGATTACTGGTGCCCAAGCCCTCAGTGAATAGGTAATTGTATGTCAGAATTCAATTATCTGGGCCAACTACAGAGTCTTCCTTTGAGTTTGTGAGGTCTACTTCTTGGTAGATTATGTGGCAAAAACCTTACTGACTGATTTTAAATGCATTGGATGTGGTCTTCACTTCTTCCACATTGAGTGCATGCGAAACCAAGCAGGCACCAGGAAAGTTCCTGCCATCCAATTTGCCGGAAATTTTTTTTCCATTTTGCTAAAACTCACAATTGGCCGACTTGCCTATCTGAACACATCACATGTGATCCTGGTACTGGAGATCCAAAAAGAATGGGATCCTAGTACTGGAGATTTATAAGATTTTCTAAGCCATGTTGAACTATGATGCAACATCCTTTTGAGGTCACCTAATCGCTGTTTTCACATAACAGGGAAGAGGTTCACAAGTTCATGACATGCAGAGGATGAGTCATGAGTGGCTCTTGCTTGTTCTATCCTTCCCTGTGGATACAATCAAGGTTAAATTAGTAACCTGTATCTCATATGGTATTGGCAATATCGATCTAGATCAATTCCACAGCCAATGAATACATGCCAAAACAGAGGTATGCAATCTTGTTCTTGGATCATAGAATGCACAAAGAACATGACCCCATGTTGGAACACGTTCCTTAGCCCATTCTGTATTATAAGCCCAAAACGAAAATGCCTTGCTCTTTAGCCTGTTCTCATTCTATTTTAAGAATGCATTCTCCATTCAGAGTGCATTTCTAAGAATGCATACCAAAAGCAGTCTTATATTCACACCATAGAGCTTTATGTCACAATTTCCTGTTCATTGAAGTTGGAAACACCAGGTTTCATTAAAAGACCTGCCATCTTTTTGCAACTACATGTTAAGGCTCAATTACAAGAGATATTATTGGACATCTTTGGAAATCTTTTCACTAAATTACAAGATACATTGTAGGACATCTTTTCACAACAAAACTGTGGAGCTGAGAGTAGTACTCAGCATTTCTCCTCACTCATTCTTCTGCTTCTTTTATTAGTTCTGTGCAGTTATCTCTCAGCCATAGCCTAGATTGAAATGCTGGAATCTTCCATTCAAAAGGCCTCCAATTGATTTACGCAAACCACTAATTTCTTTAGACTTCAGTTCATGAATGATGTGATGTGAGCAGAGTATCATTTCTGCAGTTCAGGCTGCACAGAGGACATTAATTATGAGGACAGATTACAGATAATGCTACAACAAAGAAAGCAAGGCATATTGCCTAATTAGGAGAAAGGAAACACGAATTCTATAATCAACACCCAACAAAGGCATTCTGCCCAGCATTCTGCCCAGCCTCTTTATAAGTGGCACATCTACTGTCTTAAGGAATGGGTTTGAATTTGATATATGGTTACACGTTTGAATTCAAACTTATGCTAGACTTGTTCAACCCTTATCTACAAATCAACCACCCTGAAACATAATCTCCCCGGCTAGGTATTTGAGTTTTAAAATGTACAGCTCATACATGTATCCATTTGTAACTCTACATGTAAAGAGTTGATTATAAATATAACTCTTACCTCAACGTAAGATGATAAGAGAAAACCTTCAAGCTTTCTACTTTTACATACTGAGCAGCCCACATTTTTTTATCACTACTGACTACCCACTTATATTCCCATTCTTGTACAATCTGGGAAGATTATGCATGGCAGTCATGGCTATAGTGAACAGAGGAAACACTGGAATAGTGTTGATATCCACGTTTCTTTTACCCTGTTCCATCCATGTGGTCCACATGCACAGAAGGTAAGAACCATATAATTGGGGTGCTATGTCGTAGACAAGCAGAAACCCACAAATCCACCTAATCAACTGATCCAACCTGTCCAATAAACAGGATGAAAGAGATATAATCAGATACTTATGATCATCTGATTAAGTTAATATTTATGCTATGGCAGTCCGCAAACATCTTTTGGGTAGTAGATGGAGTATATGATAACTGCACATTTCTTTTGTAAGGCCAGGATTGAGAGAAGACTTACCTTTTGGGTGCCAATATCACGAAGAAGATTCAACACCTCAGCAAAGTCATCAGGGGGCAGGCATGAGAACTGCATGTTCTCTCCAGTATGTGGGTGCTTAAAACTACAGAAAAGCAGAACATAAAAGGAAGAAAAGGAAGGAGCAAAGCAACTAGTTTGAGCATCTTCATAAGGTTACTGGGATTTAAAATGAAACAGAAGCAATCCGTTGAAGGTTAAGGTTCCTTGTCTCACCCAAGAGCAAGAGCATGGAGGCAAGGTCTCCATAATTTCGAAAATACTTGCTGGAGGTGACCATGCAAGCTGGAGGGGGTCCTAGGCCGAAGCAGTGAGAGGGCCATGCTCTTGGTTCCTCCATACACTTCATCACCTAGAAGAGGAATTCCCAGGTACTTTGCATGTGCACGGATCTACATCAAACCAGCAGCACAGGTAGATGTTATTATCATGTTACAATAGACCAAAAGTATATAATTGTACCAGTCAACCAGCAAAGTCTTAACCCCACTACTATGCGGCTAGACACAAAAATATTTGAGGGCCTAACCACTAAATTGGTTACAGAAACTTGGATATATGAAGCACATACCAAATTACCTTCTTTCAAAAATAATAATAAGAAGAAGCATGTCCAACCAAGCACAGTAATTAATCTAAGTTGATCCTCATTACACTCGAGCAGCAAGCCACACCTCAACTACTAAAAATTGGCCACACAACAGTAGAATGAGTGCCTATGTTGCTATTGTTTACTGAAAATCAGGAATGAGAAGCATATCCCGACCAAACAACTATTTTTTCAGTCCTTAAAAACAGAAGAAGATTCCACCAGATATAATATGAGCTATAGGGTAGTGATTGGACCTCAAAGAGAAAGAGACAGGTTCATAAGTTGATTGGCCAAGTGGCTCATGGAGCAGGTTTGCCTGACATGGCTAGAAAAAAGCAACAGCGAATTTGAATATGGTTTCTTTTGTGGTCTAGCGAAATAAATGCAACATTCTTCATGGAATCTGAAGCTGAACCTAATAAGAGCACAAAAAGGTGGCAAGATGGACCTAATCAGGAACCAGGTAACAAGGTATACAGGAGCAAGTGCTGAGAGGACACCAGCTGAAATAATTGCATACACTCATTCAGAAATAGAACCTTCTGTTTATATGGAATCGGACATTGACTGTCAGACAAGAGAGAATATTGGAAACTGAAAGGGAAAAAACACACAAACACACACACAACCGGAATTGTGAGAAGAGAAAAAAAAAATGGAGAACCAAAGATTCAATACGTACAAAGTTAAATTAACAGTCACTAAATTTCTTTGCGCTTGTTATTTTACACAATTACCTATCACAGTTCAAAGTCTGAATCATGAACTCATAATCACTTGGAGTACCTGATGAGTTCGCCCAGTTTCTAAACTCCATTCAACAAGTGCAGAGCCACCACAAGCCAAAACTTCAATTACCCTATACCTGGTGCAATTTGTAATTCTCCTTAAGATTAAACCAAAATAAGAGAGGGAAAAAAATACAACAAGAAGGACGGTCTTTAAATTCTGACAGCATAGGAACCTTCAAACTGTCAATTAGGTCCTGATTCCTAACACACATATAAAACTCTATTGTACCACCAAGAAAATCAATAAAACAGAGGAAGTGTGCCATAAAATATAAGGAATATTTAGGTTAGCCATAAGCATCATCAATCATCACATATTAGAAGCTGCTTTCCATAAAGTGTATCTAGCGATTTAGTCAGTATATTACAACTAGAAGAGATATACACTTTTAGGGGTCGTTCTGAAAATAATTTCAATTGGTGTCCACTGTACTTCTAATGACGTAGGAGGAGGTGATCAATGCATATACACAACATACATGTAATCATGCATAATTCACACTTCCTAAAACCAAGTTGGATCCAAAGATCCCTAAATACTATACCATGCATCTAGCTGAATGAGAATGCACAATTGCCAAATTCATTAGCAGATAAGACTTTTTGAATTGTTAGATTAAAAAGGCAAAATTTCGTTTAGACGGCATACTGTCCACATTACCCTTGATTCAAGTGGAAATGTTCAGCCCAAAACAATTTCATCACATTGAAAGACCAACAGGTCAATCCTTGTCAATATTTTGACAGCGAGGGAAAAGATTCAACCAATGCTCGACCATATATTTAAGTTTCACTTTGAACTTGACAGATGGCCAATCCACCAGATGGTAGGTCATATGGTTAGCATAGGCCACGAAATTAGACATGTAAACCATCTAAATGTTGCTTGACCTATCCAATGAATGAATCTGGTAGAACAGACCTCCACAAGGCACAAACATGGTGGACTGTTTGATATGCTCATCTGAATAGGCTGCGTGGAAACATCTGCCCTAAGGGCACTAAAACTACAAAAATTTCACTGAAATTGCGTTCATGGTATTTTCACAAGTAGCAATAATGAGTAAGAGAATCACAGGTTATCATGAAGAATCATAGGTAGACTTCTTTTCAGATACCAGAGTTTGATTTTATATTACAAACAATCAACAGCAGCCACAATGTTCAAGATTCAATGTTAAGCAGTATTCCCTGCAACCCATGTATGCATGAAATGAACTCGATATGGTGCATAATAAAACTTCTGGTACTTATCATGTTCTAATAATTCAGAGCAAGAACTCTTACTTGACTGCAAGAAGCACCTTGCTACTTGCCTAATTAAACCCAGAACACTGCACTAGACATAACTTGAAACAGCAAAAACAAGAAAATTCATATTGTACTTATATGATACAAAAAAAAAAATTCTATGAAGTGCCATAAATCACCTACTAGCAGCATGGCGTGCCTGTTTACTCTTACTAGCGCCAGGTATAGCAGCCATGCGAATCCGATTATTTGAATCACGACCTATTGGAATCTCAATACGTCCAGAAAGTGGGGAGGGTACTCCTGAAGTAAGACTCAAGTACACTCTATGAATGGTGTGAAGCTTGAATTGTGCAGACAATTGAGCATGAGAATGCTCATCCTGCCATTAAGATGACAACGTAAGAGAAGAATAGTAAAACATATTTTATTCTTCTCAAACCTTTAACTAATAATATAAGAAGAGCTAAAGACTACTTCCTCATGGTGATGCTAACAGGAATGAAGTTTCATATCACCAATTCTTTTGAATGAATTCTCTTAAGACTAGGGTTTCCTTTCTTTTTCTTTCTTTCTCTCTTTATTTATTTATTTATTTTTATTTTTTTTTTTGGGGGGGGGGGGGGGTTGGATTCAACACCTTTGCAACAACAAGCAATCCACTGGTTCCTTTGTCCAATCTGTGAACAATGCCAGGCCGAACAGAAACCCCATATTCTGTGGTACTCATCTCTTCCTTGGAACTTTGGGCACAGGAATAGCTACTAAACTCATCATCAGAACCATCTGCTGTTTCAGAAAATATCTTACTATCTGGGAAACCAACTGTTGGAAGACTGCAATGATGAAGAATTCCATTTACAAGAGTTCCACTAGCATTACCAGGTGCCGGATGAACAACCTAGAAACCACACAACATAATGGTTAAAGGGAAAAGCAAAGTACAAAAATTGAATAATATCAATTATGAAGGCATGGTGGTTCCCTATGCATAAAATTAGTTAAAGAAATCCAGGAATCACACTATGAAACAAAATAAGGCCCTTTCTTTCATTGAAGATGTTGCTTAAAGGGAAAAAAAAAGCATCACATACTGCCCTGATAAATAGAAGCTAAAGATGATGTAGAAAGCACAAGTTCAGATAGAAGTACACATATCCAGCTAAACGGTCCTACAGTCATTGTTCATGTTAGACACAAATAGCCTGTCCAGAAACTTGAACATTTGAAAAAACTAAAAACTGCATCAGTTTTTTCTAGGAAAATGTTTGTTGTCCATGACAAACACTAAAGGGTTATTCTTTTTTTTTTTTTTTTTTTTTTGGGGGGGGGGGGGGGGGGGTGGAATTTGGATGTCAAGACTCATCAATGCGGCCACCACAAACTCCGCCCTAAGAGGTGTCAATTGTCAAAATGATGCAGTCCAAGAAGGCCCAAGGCCCAAGCTCAAGTCGGTAATGGGTCAGCCCAAAGAACCAGTCGGTATTGATCCATTAGACCAGTCCAAAGACCAAACCACCAGCTGAACACTGTTCACGTGGTACTGTTCACATGAACAGTGCCAATAGATTTCCTTCCTATTTTATTAAGTTATTTATCTCCTAAATATTTGATTCAGTATCTTAGAGTTAGTTTCCTAAATATTTGGTTTGTTAGTTTGGAAACTTTCCTAATCTTATAAAGGGAAGTTTCCTTTTAATTCTTGCCTCAGTTTAAGTTAGGAGAGTCCTACATGGAGTTAACTTTCCTTGTTTTGTTTCTACTTCAGTTTTGGAATTCCTATTATTTTTGTAACTTTTCAAAGTTTATAAATAAGAGGTAATAAGAGTCTGGTGGCAGACTTTTCAGAAAAAAAGAGATATCGAAATTTTTTTTTTCTGGTAGAGTCTCCCACGGTTGTGAGACTCAACCACAAATCCTTCTTCTCTTGATCCTTTGCTCTTCATTAAATCCTTCTCTTAATATTGTTGCTTACTGTTTACGACTTTATCTACTGCTGATTCATTCAAACACAAATTGGAGAATTGGAGATCACAAGCAGGCAGCAGCACAGTCAGTTCTACCCAGACTGTAGCGGTAGTCAGTTCCAGCAAGTTTTCGAGACACATAGTTCCTGTAGTTCTTCTCGGATGACTTCTAAACTTCAGAGTGTGTTCACATCTATTATAAAGACCATCTGCTGCAAGTTTCATGGGGTTCTAAGGGTTAGATTTCCAGATAAGTGAATTTATTCATTATTTTTTAATTCTGTTTTTTTGGATTTGGACTGTGAAGATCCTGCAGCAAAGAGGGATCATTGATTTGGTTGTTTTAAATTCCTCTTTGCCATCACAAAAGCTTCTCTGCATATCAGCCAACAATTCTAATGGTCCTCACCCAATACACTCATCCTTAGCCAAGTGGCAACTGCATCCACCTAATGATGCAGTTCTCATATAGAAGTGACAAATCCTAAAATTCACATTTTGCCTCATAGATATCAGACTCACACATCCAACAAAGCCAAATTTCACAAAATGCTGTTCTGAAATACCTCAAGCTACAACCTACATAGGAGAATCATTGGGTAGAAAGCAGGATTTCATCCATTCACACAATCGGATTCTAGCTAGCATATAATCAGACAATGTCCATGAATAACAAAATAAAAGCCAAAAATTAAGCACGTGAGGTAATTGGTAAATGTATTATTAAAGAATTTACCATATCTGGAGGTTTGTTTACAACTAGAACATGGGCATCTTCATACACTATATCCAGAGGTATATCTTCTGGGTCAGCCCTCAACGGTTGCAACTCCATTATTGTGCAGTTAACCTTATCCCCAACTCTGACAATGTGCGAAACCTGCTTACACACACATGGTCAACACCACAAACTTAGCAAAAGACACTGCACTACAAGTATAACTTGGAAGACATTCAAAAGAGGTCAAATAATGTCGTAACCAACATTTTTACAGTCTTTTATTCCACTGCCACATTTGAGGGGTCAAAAAAGTTCAGTCATAAATTCATATCAGATGGTGATTCAGTTCTCATAAGAAGCACAAAAGAAAAGACCATCACATCCAAAACCCTTAATATCTACAAGACAAATTTTTGCTTCAAATGCCACCTCAAAAGTACAAACCAACATATGATAAATATTAAAAAATAAATAAATTTCTAGTTTGGCAAGACTAGGTAACTAGAGATTGACACCAAGTTTCGCCACATGGAAGGGTGATATGGCAATCTTGACCATATGATTTTCTAGAAAATAGTCAAGGTTGGCCACATATCAAATTCCCATGTACTAGCATATTCCCTTATATATATAGTCATCCATCTCTTTTTAGAAAGGTTTCATTTTTCCCCTGGATTTTCAAAACCTTATTTTGCCACTTCGCCGACACAATTTTGGCTGAAACTTGATATGTAAGCAGGGGATCTTTGGATCCACCTGTCCACAAAATTTCAGTTTTATCCAATCTACTACATGGCAGACACTTGTGCTAGTTTAGAGAAACTTTATAGACCTCTAAGATAAGGCACATTCGGGTATTGATGTTAGTAGAGTAACAAACTGGGGATGAACGTCAGTTGGATTCCGATATGATAGTTTACAAAACCATAGAGTGATGCAGTATTTTTTTCAGTCACAAGAACCAGCCGGCAGCAACTTGTTCCAGCCCTACCAGTGGTCCATTCCAGCTTGCACTGTTCATGAGTTACTATTCACATAAACACTACTAGTGTTAGCTGGCTTAAGTTATCCTAGAAGCTTCTATTAATGAAGTGTGTCACAAGCAAAGCCAGCAAATTCCATCTTCTAGTAGCCTCTTTTTTCCTTTCATATTCCAAGGCAGCATTAAGTGCCTTCCATTATCAGTTTTCAATATTTTGTTTGTAGTTCCCCATGTCTTGGGAACAATTTTCAATGTGCTGAGAACAGTTTTCTAGTCTAGAAATTGTTATCTATGTATGGGGAATTCCAAAGGGGCTTTTGAATTATGAAAGTGTTTTTATTTATTTATTTATTTATTTATTTATTAATTATTCAATATTTCGACCTCATATAATACAAGCATGTTTGCTTTCAAATGCACCTATCAACATATTACAGCATTCTCTCTATGAAAATTCTATCAGAATATTGTTTTGCTGGTGTGACTCAAGTGGGCTTAGGTGATACTCCTACAGCGAGCACTAGTGGGATTCTAGTTTGCCGGGGTTATCTACTATCTTCTACATTCAACCATCAATTTGACCCCCCATCTATGTGGTAGATATTTTGTGTTACAACACAAGCCCAAGGGAGAGCCCAACCCAAAAGACTAGTCTATTAGGTGGGAGAACCCCAAGACTTAAGAACCATACTTGGTAGGTATGGGATTCCAATGTGGGATCATAACATTGCCACCCCCTTTTCAAAGCCGACGCCTACGTCGGCCCACTCTAGATTGCCCACTCTGGTCGGATTTCACTCTGTTTCACCAGGTAGCCCTTTCCCAAATCACTCCGCCCCTCCCGCAGCATCGGTCTCTCAATAAAAACACCAAAATGTTACAACTCAAGCCCAAGGGAGAGCCCAACCCAAAAGACTAGTCTATTAGGTGGGAGAACCCCAAGACTTCAAAACCATACTTGGTAGGTATGGGATTCCAATGTGGGATCATAACATTTTGTTATTCACATTATCCCCATTCTGGTCCTATCTAGTTCACTTTGATTCTAGCAACATTGGAATCCTTTTCTCATCATAGAACCATTATTCTATAGGCCTTATTCTCTAAAACAGAAACCTAAGGGATTCACCATATGGAAAATCATGTGCTGAGCCTCACGACCAAGCGTAACAGGCCTTTTAGAAATATCGATCCAACTTTCACCTCACGCTAAACCTAGAGACATTTATCTAAAATGTAAAATCATGTAAAACAATGGATAAAATACAGTTCACAATGTTATAGAAGCTACAGTACTTTGAAAATATTCAAAAATGCATCATCTGAATTACATAGCACGAACACAATCGAGAAGAATGCTGCTTAAATAATTAGTTAATCAAGCTTTGCGAGAAAAACACAGAACAGGATGATTTTGTCTTAGCCATAACCTAAAAGTGTAGAAGTACAGGATTTCTCAGACACTACCACTGACATGAAAATTGAATGAAATCCTAAAAAAAATGGAAGCAATTTCTCCTAAAAAATGGGGGAATTTTAGATAGCAACTAAAAGGGCACCTTTCTTTAGTAAGCACGAAGAAGACAAAATAAACCACCGACCCTTACGAGAGAAACATGATTTGACCGAAATTACCTTGTCAATAATACGGCCATTAACGGTAACAAGACCCGAACGAATGGTCGACTGAACCCGAGCTCTACTGACGCCAGAAATACGGGAAGAAATCCAAGAGTCAATCCTTGATTTCTCAGAGCCAACCTCAACGATCTCTTCCAGACGAACGCCGGCGTAATTGCTTCTCTTGACGACGTGAGGTTGTGGGGATTGATCGGAAACCGAGTCTCGAGTTGAAGCAGATGAACTGAAGGTTCTAAGAACCCAAGGGAATCTAGGACATCTATGGAGGAGGTAGAGTGAGGATGAAAAACAGAGACCTTTTGCTGAGGGAAGTGGGGAGCAATAACCACAGCTCAACGACAGCATCCTAACGTCTTTTCTTCGTTTGCTCGGTTCGTGGCTCGTACTGGTATTAGAGCTCGACGAGGAAGAGAATCGATAGGGTAACTTCGTCATTATAAAAGGAGGTAAGGGCAATTTCGGTCACTTAAACTCAATAACATGAATAGGTTTTTTGTGAACGTTATTCTGGAGGCGTTTTATTTTCCAGCAACCCAAATTTTATAATATGGGTAATTTATACTAAAGGTATCCAACATTTAAAAAAATCATATCAGGCGTATTTCACGTTTCAAAAATTATACCAGAGGTATCTCTTCTTATATTTTCAACATTAACTTTACCTAACGTTAGATCCATCTCAAAATTTCAGGGACTGGTCGTTTCTTATTGAGCTATACTTATTTGGTGCCTGATCATTGGTACATCCGTCGGAAAAATAGCAAGTTGGGGTATGGAGTTTTTACCGGAGATGTGTACCATAGTCGAGATCTATGACTCGTTGATGAGCAACCGTTGGTGAGGAAGGGTCACAGGAGAGGACAGGGGCAGAAGAGAGGGTGGGCAATTGAGACAGCGATGAGTATATGGGGAATTTGAGTGGTGGGTTCTTGCGACGACGGGATGATGAAAGCAAGAACCAAAAGGGGACCAACAAAATCATACTAAACATGGGTAAATTTGAAAGTACAAAAATAAAAAGTACCCCAAACGTAATATGTACGAAACATGAGGTACCTCAAATATAATATGTATGAAACGTGAGGTACCTCTTGTATGATTTTTGAAAGAAAAATTTTCAAATACACTTCATTAAGGATTGGAAACCTCATCTAACCCCATAGGATTGCAAAAACCTCATCTACCCCCAAAAACTTTGCTCCGTTAATCAATGAAGTTCAGTGTGTTCAAAGATTCTTGTTAGTTGCTGAAGTTAGATGCGTTAAAAATTTTAAAGGACGACAATACCCTTTAGGCTTGTTAAAAGACCAAAATACCCTTTATTTATTTGTTACCCAGTTCATTCAAGAAATTTATACTATTTCAACGGTCTTGATTGAAGGTAAATAAAATAATATGGTAATATGGATATCACGAAACCCTCGATCTTTCTCAAACATATCCAGTTTAGAACTCATTAGAAAGTTTTCTGTAATCCTTGGAGGCCTCAGAAACCTGGAAATCTTTCAAATAACCAACAAAGAACTGATCTAGATATTTTATTTTCCATTATTCCCCATGTTTGAGATATACCTGGGTTTGTGATTTCCATGGCTGTTAAGGGAAAATAATAGTGGATACAAAATTTAACCGTTGGTAGAGAATTTATGATGATCCTCGGGAAAGGGACAAGTGGCGTGTATCTAAGGTACAAGGTATGAGAAGAAAGAAATGACTGAAAATTTCAAAAGGAACTCATATTCGACCCCCCATGCTGATTCAGACAGAATGTGACAGATTGATGGGGGTAGTTGGGCAATTAATGGTTTGTCATTAATATTCATAAATGCTGACAATAATCATAAATGCAAAGTATGCTCACTTGACCAGCCATGTCACCATATCATGGACCGAATCAGCAAAAAACAAGACCAATACTTGGTAAAAATGTAAGGACAAAAATAGACGTCAGAAGGTATGGAAGATATGGCTTAAAAGGGGGGTCGAAGAGGATCAAGAGAGGTCATAAGCGGCTGACAAGATGTCCTAGCGCCATCCTAGGGGGTCGTAGCCTCATGAACCTACTATTCTCTTGGTGACTGATGATTGAGATAGTGGTAGGTATGAAGGAGCTTGCTTGGGAAGCCTCCTATTGAACTTATATATGTAGCAAGAGGACATCAATAAAAAGGATTCGGATTTTTTCTACCACCAAGGGGAACCTCTCATTTGGGCCTTACACCCCTGGTGTTTTTACTCCCTCTGTTCCTATCTCAGCGGAAGAGAAGATTGTTGTAGATCCAGTATCTCAAGGAACCCTTATTTTTGAAGGAGCTCTAGTGTTTCACTAAGAGTTTCATATTGTATGTCTTGGAAAATCTAGCTTCACAGATTCCATCGACAATAGTTTGGCGCCCACCGTAGGGCCCTGACATACTTTGCCTCTTGAAATCTTTCCTTTCCCCTGAACTAGTTCAAAAAGAAAAGTTTTTATTACGCTTTTCTTCTCTTTCTACCTTACTTCCCTTCAAATCACTCTATACTTTTCACCCTTGGCATTCCTTTTACGCATGGCACCAGCAGGAAGAGCCAAAAGTTCCTATAACCTACGGGAAACCCAGGCCCGTCGTACTGAAGAAAATATACCTCAAGAACGGGTGGATATCCCTATGGGTCCGGACCAGCAAGACGTTCTACCAGACGAGCCCTCTACTGAAGGAGCAGGTGGTCCCAACCCTGACCCCTCTCAGTATGTCACCAGGGTACAATTTGATAGACTGGCCCAGCAGTTGACAACCTTAACGGAGTTGTTGCAGCAGTGATCCGCAGGTGTATTGGCTACTTCAACACCTCCAATTGATGTCTTGGAAGTCCCCCAGAGATCTCGACATTCCAAACGCTCTGCACCACAAGCTGTGCCCCTTAGCCCAAGGTGGGCTAGTCCTTCGGTTGATTCATATCACAGCAGGGGTCGAAGCAATCATTGGGGAGAGCCTCACTTTCAATATGTTTCAAAAGTCGACCCTACTGAAATCATCGAGAGTAGCCATGAGTCCCGACTGTCTCACGAAGGTTGTCTATCTTGAACAGGTTGGGGTCGAGACAAGGAGATAGATGGGCCCGAGGCAAAATGTATACGGAGGCGGACGTAATGCGGGAGGCACAAAGGAGGGTCGACGAAGCTAGACGTGCCTGAGAAGACGCCCAGGCCAGGGTCGACGCTGCTCGACAAGTCCGAGAAGATACCCAAGTAAGGGTTGAAGAAGCTAGGCGAGTCCAAGAAGAAACCCAAGCAATTGTCGACACTGCACGAGGAGAGAGAGCAATAGCTATCCCCTCTGTTCTAGCACCCTCGCCAGTTGTATCGGCGGCAACCGTTCCCTCGGTAGGTGGCACTCCCATGGGCAATGAAAATACTGCCAGATTAGAGCGTCTCGTGAAGGATTTGATGGATCGGGTGCAACATGTTGAGAGAGGAGTCGATCCTGCAGCCCTTCAAGAGTATGCTACAAAGACTGCTCTGAAAGATGAGGTTATGAACCTCTACCTATCAATTTTATCCTCCCAAATGTTGGATGGTATTATGGCAAGACAGATCCATAGAAACAATTGGATAATTTTAAAGTTGGAATGGTCATCTACGGCCACCATGACGCTTTGTGCTGTAGAGTTTTCCCCTCCACTCTATGAGAAGCTAGTAGGACATGGTTTAATAATCTTCCCCCTCAATCGATGGGGACTTTCAAGGAGCTTAGCAGTTTGTTCCTCTCCCACTTTCAAGGGAATCGAGCTCAGAAGAACTTATCCCATTTGATGACGATCAAACAAGGCGAGAGGGAGCCTCTTCGACCATTCATTGCCCATTTCTTGGGAGTAGCAGGAGAAATTAAATACCTGCAGCCAAATGTGGTCGTGTTGACCCTGTCCAAAGCCTATCAGGATCCTCAATTGGTATTTTCTCTTAACAAGAAACGTCCTAGAACTCATGCTAAAATTTTCAATCGATGCGACCGATATGCATCAGGAGCAGAGGCTATGGCAGAGTTACGTGGATAAGTGAATCCGTCTCCTCTAGTTGTAGAAAGAAAGAAGAACGGCTCTGGAGAAAGCTCCTAAAGAAGAAGAAGCAAGCAAGAAAACTAAAGTGGCCAAGGAACTGTACCCGGCCCGCCTTGCACCTGAGTATACCCCTCTTAACCGGACATGGTTGAGATATTAAACATCAAAAGAAGCGACACCTTACTGGTCCCTCCCCCTAAGATGATTGTCTGGCCCGAGGAGTGCAACAGACGGCTATATTGTGTGCGTCACCAAGATCACAGCCACGACACCAACTCATTCAGACATTTAAAGGGCAAAGTTAAAGATTTGATCCAGCACGGGCAATGGACTGAGTTTGTAGGACCAAGACCAGCACCACCCCTTCTGCCTGCACTCACGGTGGTGCTTCTACTGCCTCCCCCCATGAGGGCCCCGGGGAGGAGGGAAAGGGTCTAGCATAGGCCTCTATCACCCCCAATGTAGCCCCCAAGGGGGTTCATGGGCCAGGTTGATCTGTGCTTAGAAGGTCGACAAGGGATGATGAAAGAGTACCCTACCCGGGGGGTTCAAACTATTTGCAAAGAGAGTCCCCTGAGGAGGTTATTGGGAAAGGTGGGCCCAGAACAAGATCTGGGGCTAAGCGATGATGAGTATGTGACATTGAGCCATCTAGAGTGTATGACGGTGACTGTCTGGCCAGAGCATATGCGACGCAAAGTACTCCCGATCGTGGTAGAGCTTGTGGAGGAAGAATCAACTAAAGGAAAGCAAGCCCGAAAAAGAACAAAAGACATGGGGGGCTCATCCTCCAAAAAAGTCAAGTATGAGGGGTATATTTATTTTGGAGATGATGACCTTATTGATGTTGTTACCCCTCACGAAGACCCCCTTGTTATCAAGATGGCCATTGGAGAAGAGTAGAAGTAAGTCGTATATTGGTCGACACTGGTAGTGCTTGTGAGAACCTCTGCTACGACACCTACGGAGATTGGCTACAAGGATGAACAGTTAAGACCCATTAGATATTCTCTTTTGTGGTTTAATGACGAAGGAGTACGGGTCAAGGGAGCTATTCAAATCGATACTTGCCTGGGGACTTATCCAGCGCGAGTCAGTATCAATATGAAGTACATGGTGGTAGACACCCAGTCGAGCCACAACGATATCCTTGGCCGGACTGGTCTTAATAAGCTACGGGCTTGCCTGTCAACCTATTACCTGCTTATAAAGTTTCCCATCGAATGGGGGGGTCGGATGTTGTAAGGCTGACCAGTTAGTGTCAAGAAGGTGTCATGCAGCTTCCCTGGCTGCCATCGAGGAAGATCAACCTGTTCAGGTAATTCAGCTAGACGAATACCATGACGATTTTTCGATGGAATGGACCACTCCAGTCGAAGACCTCATTCTGGTGTCTTTTAATGATGACCATACGAAAAAGACATTCCTCATTGGCTCAGCCCTCCCAGAAGATCAAAGACAAGAACTCATAGAGTTTCTAAAGGCGAACTCTGAAATTTTTTCCTGGACTCCCGAAGACATGTCCGGGATTCCACGTTTGACCACGGAGTATTACTTAAAGATAGATCCTCACCAATGCCCTATCTGACAAAAGAAAAGAGCTATTTCGGTAGAGAAGCAAATGATCATAGATCGAGAGATCGAGAAGTTGTTGAAAGCTGAATTTATCCGAGAAGTGTATTATCCAGACTGGTTAGCCAATGTTGTACTAGTGCCTAAGTCTGATGACCGCTGGCGTGTATGCATCGATTTTACTGATCTCAATAAAGTATGCCCAAAAGATTCCTACCCTCTGCCTCGAATAGATCATCTCATCGATGCCACTGCAGGGCATGAGCTACTATCCTTTCTGGACGCATATTCAGGGTATATTTAAATAAAGATGGTCAAAGAAGACGAGGAGAATACAGTCTTCATCACCAGCAAGGGCACCTATTGTTACACAGTAATGCCGTTTGGACTTAAAAATGCGGGGGCGACGTACCAGAGGCTCGTTAACAAGGTATTTGAAAGACAGATTGGTTGGACCACAGAGGTGTATGTGGATGACTTCCTGGTCAAGACAGCTCATGCGCCAGATCACCTGACGGACCTCAAAGAAGTCTTCGATGTGGTACAAAAAAATTCTATGCGTTTCAATCCCTCAAAATGTGCTTTTGGAGTACAGTCTGACAAGTTCTTGGGGTTCATGGTGTCCTAGTGGGGGATTGAAGCCAACCCCACGAAGATCGAGTCTATCCAAAATATGAAATCTCCAACTACATCAAAGTAAGTACAAGTGCTTACAGAACGAATTACTGCCCTCGGACGATTCATGTCCAGGTCTGCTGATAGGTGTCTCCCATTCTTCAAGACTCTTAAAGGATCCAAAAATTTTGAGTGGATGGCCGAGTGTGAGGAAGCGTTTCGCGGTCTTAAGAGATACCTATCTTCACCTCCATTGCTGGTGAAGCCAGAGACAGAAGATATGTTACTGCTCTACTTGGCGGTCTCACCATGTGCAGTTAGTGGTGTATTAATCAAGGAGGTTGATAAGGTATAACATCCTATTTACTACGTCAGCAAGGTCTTATTAGATGTCGAGACCAGGTACCTGTCTATCGAGAAGTTGGCCCTAGCCGTGGTGGTTTTTGCCCGAAAACTACGACCATACTTTCAATCTCACTCCATCACTATATTGACAGATCGACCCATGAATAAATTCCTCTCTATAGAGCAGATGTATCAGGGCGTATGATCAATTGGGCCGTCGAACTAGGGGAATTTGACCTCAAGTTTTAGCCATGGACCATCATCAAGGCACAAGCCTTGGCGGATTTCTTAATTGAAAGTACCCTTCCAGGTGGTGAAGAAGAAGGGTCGAATGCAGAACGAGCGCTTGAAGAAGCTAAGGTCAAATTCTTTATCGGCCCTGAAGAGCCTTCTTGGGTCATGTACATAGATGGAGCTTCCAACAAGGACGATGCTGGAGCAGGTATTATCCTCATTAGCCCTGAAGGGTTTAAGGTACTGACATCCGTACGCTTTAGCTTCTCAAAAACCAATAATGTGGTGGAGTATGAAGCCTTGGTGGCTGGGCTTAGACTAGCTAGAAAACTGGGGTTACCCATTTGTTGGTGCATGGGGATTCCTAAGTGGTCGTGCGGCAAGTTACGGAGATTTATGAAGCCCGACAGGACCATCTCGCTAAGTACTTGGCCCTCGTAAAATGGCTAATCGAACCTTTAGAGAAGTTTGCAATGGTCAGCATACTTCGTGATCAGAATACTGAAGCAGATGCCCTCTCACACTTGGGGTCCAACGATTTAAGCAGCTTCGATCTATCGGTGTATGTAGAGCACCTATCAGGTCCTAGAATCGACCCAGTGGCGGAAGTCTTGCTCATAGACGTTGAACCCTGTTGGATGGATCCCTTGCTCACTTATCTATAGGAGAGCGTCCTGCCAGAAGACAAGAAGGAAGCTCGACGCATTCAGACTCAGGCGGAGTCGTATGTCATTCATGATGAGGTACTCTATAAGAAATCTCACACCTTTCCCTTACTTTGTTGTGTTCCACCCTCGAAGGCCGAGTATATCATGGTGGAGGTTCATGAAAGAATATGCGGAACCCACCAATGCGGCGCACCATGTGTTTAAGACCATTCGAATGGGCTATCATTGGCCCCATATGATGAACAATTGTGAAAGGTATGCCAAAACTTGTGAAGCGTGTCAGAAGCATGCTCCCATGTCTCATCGCCTGTGTGCTCAATTGCAACCTATCCCTTCATCCATTCCCTTTGTAGTCTGGGGTATGGATATTCTGAGACCCTTTCCACAGGCAAAGGAACAACTTCAATATATCTTGGTGGCAATTGATTACTTTATCAAGTGGATCGAGATAAAGGCAATGGTAAGGGTCACCACACATAAAACTAAGGAATTCTTTAGACTCGATGTCCTCTATAGATACGGGATCCTGCAAGTGTTGGTTTCCGACAATGGTCCTCAGTTCTCAAGCCGAGTCTTCCGTGAAGTTTTCCGTGATCACTGAATTGGGCATAGATTTGCATCCGTGGCGCACCCAAAAATTAATGGACAGACAGAAATCACTAATTGGACTCTGCTGCATGGCCTAGCACGATGCATGGAAGAAAAGAGACAAGCATGGGCTCAAGAGTTACCCAGTGTGGTATGGTCGTATCGGACCACCCGAAGAACAGCTACAGGAGCCACCCCTTTCAAGTTGGCGTTTGGTTCCGAAGTTGTTATCTCGGTCGAAGTAGTGGAAAAAAGTTACAAAGTGTTGAGCTTTAATGAGGATACTAACAAAGACGTCCTCCTGATGGATCTGGACCTTCTAGAAGATGTTCATGAGACTGCTCGACTGTATATAGCAGCGTACCAATAAAAAACCTCCAAGTATTATAATTCTAGGGTCAAGGAGAATTTGTTCCAAGTGGGTGACTTGGTTTTACGATCGACGACTGTCAAACTCCAAATTGGGAGGGGTCATATTGGGTTATGAAAGCTACTATACTGGGGTCGTATCACTTGGAAACGATGGATGGGTCAGCCATACCACCCACTTGGCACTCGAAGAACCTCTGGAGATATTATGTATAAGACTCCTTTTCTATTTATTTAATGGAACCTTTATTTACACTCTTTCCTTTCTACCCCCCAATCATACGAGTCTCGAAAAAGAGATAAGGTCTACGGGTCTCGAAAAAGAGATAAGGCCTACGGGTCTCGAAAAAGAGATAAGGCCTAAGGGTCTCAAAAAAGAGATAAGGGCCTACGGGTCTCGAAAAGAGATAAGGCCTATGGGTCTCGAAAATATGATACGACCTAGGGTTTTCCCGCGGGAAGGGGGATTCCAAGTCTCAGTAAGTAGACGACCTCAGTCGGAGACTAAGTCCATCGACTTGAGGGATAGTCATTGATTTCAGTTCAACTTCCACAGATCTACTGCTTTGGTCTTAAATGATTGGCAGAGCACAATCCTATAACGCCAGGGGGCGTGGGGTACTTAGTGGAAAGGAAATACGAAAAGCTCAAAAAGATAATGTATTGAGCATTACAAATATATTGAGCATTAAAAAAAAAAAAAGAGAGAAAGTGAGTACAGTTACAGATATATCCTTATAAAAATAAAATAAAAGAGATAAGACTTGTGGCTAGTTTATGGGTGGGCTCATTCGGTCAGAGGCGTTTCTGTTGAAGGAGTGCCAGAGGAGGTCGTACCAGTGGTTTCTTCTGTCGTACCAGGGGTTTCTTCTGAAGGAAGAGAGGAGGGATCTTCGGAAGCCTTTCCCGGGGTATCTAGCGGAGGAATAATAGAGAGCAGAGCTACCTCTTGAGGAGAAGGCACTACCACTAAGTCAGTACTAGAGGTCGTCAAAGGAGGGAGACTCGAAGGCTGACTAAGCTTGCCCCGAATCACTTGACTCATGAGGGGATGCAGGAAAAATCGAAGGCCGGAAGGTGAGTGGACATCTGTGAGTGAATGATAAGAAGAGCTTCCCTGATAGCTCGAGCTCTCTACTTCTTGAAGAGGCCCTCCATGTCATCAGATTCTAGCAATGCTTTCAGTCTTCTTCTTATCTTGTGCTAACATGGGCCTACGCCAGTTCTTCGGTCATAGGGGTCATGGAAGACTGCATGTCGACACTTTGATCCTTCATGATGGCTATCTCCGCTTTAAGGTCTTCCTCCCTTGTTAAGGTGTGGGTCAACTCGACCTGCAATCTGTCATTCTCGGCCGACAATTGGCCTTCTTCATTACTAGTTCATCACGGGCCCCCTGGAGATCTCTAACTTCCTGTTCCAGTTGATTATTGAGGTCGATGGTCGCTTTGAGTTGGTCCGAAATTACCCCATTCGATAGTCGCACTTCAGCTAATTCCTTTTGAGTAGCCTCGAAGACTTTGGCACGGGTGGTGAAGTGCTCATTTAATCTCCTGTACCTGGTCTTTTCATTGGCCAGCCACCTCCGGTTTAGTTCCAAAGATGCTTCGACGGAGCGCCATTTTATGTCAAGTTCCTTGGCTCGATCATCTACCTCATTGGCTCGTTCCTCTGCCTCTGTGGCACGGGTCTCAGCGTCATCTCACTCCTGTTCGACCACTTCTAGCTCAAAAGAAAGATTATCTTTCTTTTCTTTCCAGCCATCCTTGGCTTCGGTATGGGCTGCAATGGTGGGGTCTCGATCGCGGACAACTTGGTTGTGCTCTGCTAGGGCGGTCGAAAGAAGCTCGTTACTTTGCTGAGCAGAAGCATGCACCTCTTTCAGCTTGCGTATGGAATTCACCAGCATCTTACGGTAGTAGTTTGTTTCTCACATTAGCTACAAAGCATGACAAAAGAAGAAGGAGAGATGTTAGATGTGGAACTATCGAAAAAAGAGAAAAGAAAAGGAAAGAAAACCTAATAAGTACAGAAAAAGGTACTCACTTGGTATAAAGCTGCGCATTGGCCCTGATCGATGTTCTCAAGTTGGGCTTGCCTGATGAAGTCTACGTCGACGGATAGGCAGGCATGGTGAACAATCTCCTGAGCCATTGAGCAGTTAAATAGCCATGTTTCTGTCGGAAGGACCTTCCATGGCGGAGTGAATAATGTTGGCTCAGCGGCGGAACTCGAGCTGGCGGCAGAAAGAGTAGAACCGACAATCAAGGGCATAGAGGAGCTCATAGGGGGGGTCGAAGCGGGACCTTAGATCATGAAGGCAGGCAAAATGGCAGGGCCTTTGTCTTTGGTACTTCCCTCGATAGGTAGGCCGGAAGATGAAGATTGTACTAGCATGAAGGAGGTGGTGATCTATGGAAAAGTGGAGGGGGCTAGTGGAGGTAAATCTCCGAAAAGGGGTCGAAAGGAGGTCACTACGTTGAATTGGTAGGGATGGAGGGTAAACCTGTGGGTGCTGTAAAGAAGGTCTTCATGCTCGAGTCCTGTGGTATTGCTGCTACCGTGGTGCTTGTTGTAGTCTGTATTGAACCGGGAAGAAAACCAGCGGCAAGGCTTGCTTTTGTAGTACTTGGAGGGTCGTAAGTAACCTCCGAGATGATGGCTGTAGTGGGGACGAGAGCGGCACTGCTGGAAAGGCTAGCAGGAGCAAAAACAACAGACATATCTACCGGGTGTAAAGATTGCAGTGGCGGAGGGCTGGCCGAAATCCTCTACAAAACGTCCTGGGGAGTGTCCCCTAGGTAAATGAGTATGGGGGTCTCAGAGACAATCTTCCTCCTCTCTGATCGATGTAGTGTCTCAGAAATAGTTGCCTGGTCGTCATCCTCTGCATAAATTAGGGGAGTGAAACATTCATAACCATAATGTTGGAGGGTCGATACATTAAAAGTGGAAAGTACAAGAGAATAGAACATACCATCCTCTACGATGTTGATGATTGGAGGTACAACCGGCTCCTCTGTGAAGGATGGAGGGTCGAAAGCTTGAGACGAAGATCCCACCATTGGCTCAAGTTCGGTGGGCGGATCAGCTCGAGCTACGGGGTCGAAAGGGGGATGTGCTTCTTCTGAAGGTGGTGGAGGGATTTCGACAGGAAGGGCTGGAGCTATGTCTGCGGCCCTCTCAAGGGCCTCTAATTTTTGAGCCATGGAGGCAATTATCTCCTCCCTTTCCCTTTTCTGATGACGGAACAATTCTGTCCCCATTAGATCCTCCATATGCTGTTGTCAAGACCTTCTACTGCATCAAGAACCAATATTGAGGTGTTAGGGGTTGAATTAAAGTACAAAAGTAAAGTAGAGAATGAAGGATAGGTTAGTGCTATCAAGGAACTTACTCAGCCCGTACAGGAACAAGAATTTGTTGTTGCCCAGGTCCTTGTACTGGACTGCCCTCCCTCTTTCTTCTACCCTTTGAAGGGTTTCCATCTCAAGCGGCGTTAAGATTGGGGTGACCCCTATTACTGAGGGGTCGATGAATTGCCATCGATTACCGATTGGAAAGGAGCGCATACCCATTAGACTATGGCCCCGTCTTATTATAGCCCCGAAGAATTTCTCCTTCCAATGGGGGGCTGAGGAGGGGGTGGTTTTTGACCAAGGGGGAAACCACCTCCAAATTCCTGCGAAAGAAGTAGTAGATGCCATTTGGTTTGGTCTTATGGGTTGTAGAGTCACGCCAGGTAACAACTCCAATGTCGAATAAAAACTGGAAGAATCTGAAGGTGGGGGGCTCTCGACAGCGAAGAAAGAAGATGATGAAGGAATGAATTTGAGTCCAGAAATTGGGGGGAAGTTGGGTAGGGGCCAGGCCATAATAACCCAAAATCTCGAATACAAGAGGGTGGCATGGGAAACAGAAATCAGACAAGAACATGTTGAAATTTACCACCATCCTGTGGGAGTATGGATGGCAGGCTCGATCTTCTGGGTCTGGAGTTATCAGGTCAATGGAATCGGGAACCAAAAAAGAAGCCCTAAGATCGTGAAGCTTGGACTCAGTCATTATGGATTTCATAGAGGATGTCACACAGTGAGGACCAATCTCACTGGAAGTATCATGGGAAGAACTCTCAGGGTTACCGCTTGAGCTACCCTCACCCTGAGTAGATCGCAGGAGTTGTGATCGACGTAGGGTAGGCTCAGAAGCATGGCTAACAATGATTTTATCACGAGCCATGACTGGTTAGTGGTGAAATAAAAAAGGAAAAGAAGGTTGGGACTTACTCGAAAGATAAGCGGATCATCGGAAACCTCTTGTGATGGAGAGAGGATGTTTGCAACAAGATTGAGTATGCTGAACCGGAGAACTTTGGAAGAGATAACATTCTAAGAAATGAGAAAGCACTAAAGATGTACGGTTTGTAAGGAAAAAGACGAGAGAAAATGGTAGGATTTTATAAGTTTGCTGACAGGTGGGTCCCATCTGGCAGTCATGATGGTTTTCGAGCGTTGTGTCCATCAATCAAGTTGTGGATATGACGTTTTGATAGGGAAGCGACTCATGGACGGTCCCGATGGTTGCAAAATGGCTTGATACACACCGATGGTTCAAAGCGACAGCTCAATTGAAGCAGAAACGGCATCAGGGGCATTCAAGTATGGCCGACTCAAAATTACTCCGAAACGTTACAAACGTTATGTCAAGGAGATGGGCGTTCAAGTTTCGAAAATAAGGAAGAGAAGGCGATTAGTGATTACCATAACGGCAAGAAATCTACGGAAAATCTCCACCTGTTTAGGAAAGGATTATTTTCCCATAAATGCGCCTCCTTCAGTCGAAACGACGCTAAGGAAGCAAAGGGGTTCTGTAAGGAAAAAAAAAAAATAGTGGATACAAAATCTGACTGTTGGTAGAGAATTTAGAATGATCATCGGGAAAGGGACACATGGCGTGTATCTAAGGTACAAGGTATGAGAAGAAAAAAATGACTGAAAATTTCAAACGGAACTCATGTTTGACCCCCTCCATGCTGATTCAGACAGGATGTTACATATTAATGGAGGTAGTTGGGCAATTAATGGTTTGTCATTAATACTCATAAATGCTAACAACAACCATAAATGCAAGGTATGCTGACTTGACCAGCCATGTCACCGTATCATGGACCGAATTAGCAAAAAGCAAGACCAATACTTGGTAAAAGTGTAAGGATAGAAACAAACATCAAAAGGTATGAGAGATATGGCTTAAAAGGGGGGTCGAAGAGAATCAAGGGGGGGGGGGTCGTAAGCGGTTGACAGGACGTCCTAGCGCCGTCCTAGGGGGTCGTAGCCTCACGAACCTACTATTTTCTAGGTGACTGATGATTGAGATAGTGGAAGGTATGGAGGAGATTGCTTGGGAAGCCTCCTATTGAACTTATATATGTAGCAAGAGGACATTAATAAGAAGGATTTGGATTTTTTCCACCACCAAGGAAAACCTCTCATTTGGGCCTTACACCCCTGGTGTTTTTAGTCCCTCTGTTCCTATCTCAGCGGAAGGGAAGATTGTTATAGATCCAGTATCTCAGAGAACCTTTATTTCTGAAGGAGTTCTAGTGTTTCACTGAGAGTTCTATATTGTATGTCTTGGGAAATCTAGCTTTACGGATTCTATCGACAACAATGGCCGAACATCCCTATCAGATCAATAATGCCCAAAAATAAAAAGGTTTATAATGTTGGAAGATGGAATCCTCTTGTCTTCTATTGTAGAGAGAGAGAGAGAAGAGAGAGGTTATTACAATCACCAGAAGCCACCAATTTATAGTTGTAGACTAGAGTTTTACCTTCATTTCAGAGAAGAACCGATTTGGGAACTTGAGTTGTGATTTTGTGTGAACAAAACTCTTTTGATTTGACTCTCTCTCTCTCTCTCTCTAGGTTTGCAACTCTGAAATTCAAGGTAACGCTATAAAGCGGTTTGTACTTCTTCCTAATCACCATTTAAGAGATGTTGAATCGGTGAACTATAAATAAAGGAGGAGATGATGCACATTATTTGTCCCTTTCTCTGTCAATTCTGTTAATCAATTTCTCGTTTGTTCGTTCTATCCGACCCATTGTGATCATTATCAGTTGTAAGAAGAGTGAGATTGCAGCAGTACCCAGAAAAGGCCCCTTTTGGTTTTGTACTAGAAAAATTAAGTTCTACGGAGATCACTCTGAGTTTGTAGATTCATCTCCGGAAATGATAAAAGCCGTGAAGTTTTTGCTGTTGGAGGCCGGAGATGGGATGCTGGCCAGAGATGGGATGCCGCCGTGGACGACAACGCAGAGGGGACCAATGCAAAGAGGGTTACGGTTTGGGTGAGAATGAAAATGAGATAAACACAGTTCCATTACAAAGGTCAAATTAGTCATTCAACATACTTTTTTAATTTTTTAATTTTTAATATGAAGGGTAAAACTTTATTTCAATAATTCCGTCAGTTAATTGGATGTGGTTGAGGTTTTTGCAATCTTTGTTAGGTTAGATGAGGTTTTCAATTCTTAATGGAATGTATATGAAAATTTTTCTTTTTGAAACATGAGGTACCTCTGGTATAATTTCTCAAAACGTTAGGTACCTTTGGTGTAATTTACGCTATTAAAATTTAGTTTCTATTTCATCAATGTAAATACCACTGAAACAAAGGTCAGGTTGGACTACATTTTTAAAATCCTTATCGAACCCTAAGTCCCTTTAGCTGGGCCATGCTCGGCCCAAAAAAATCCAACCCTCCCTGCCTTCAAGGTCAGGCGGGGTTGATCTTGATTGGCCCTGACCATGAAGAGAGGGAAGGGAGATGCAATGGACGGTCCAGGCTGAGGAAACGAAGAAGAAGAAAGAGCAAGATAAGACTGGGCCGGGCTCGGGCCAAGGCCTCAACCTTGGCTCTGCCCTTGTTGACCTTGACTCAAGGCTAAAAAATTTTCAGCCCTGATCCATCCTTAGGGCCAAGGTATTTGAGCCTAGGCGCTATATATTTGGGTTTAGGACATGTCAGGTTGAGCTTAGGTTGATAAGACCAAACTTGCACCCTCAAAGTCAGTGATAAAAATTCAAGTGTAGTTTGATGTGGACTTGTCTAGCTTCACGTCGATCTGGAATCTACTCCCCCAACTAATTCAAAAATTCCCTCTTAAGTTTTTAGTATTTTCTAAATGCCCTTTAGTTAGAACAAAAGATTCTGTATGATTGCATATGAAAATGGTCAATAGGAAAATTCGTATTACTCGATTTGTAGGAAAATTTAGTCAAACCAAGTAATTCGACCAATTATCGTCTGAATATTAACTCATGCGTTGTTATAATTTATCATTTAAAATTGAATGAACACATCCTAGCTTGAAGCTTATTTAGAGACAATCCCCTTCATTCCATACAACCCTTAAAACCAATACAAGAAATAAAACGAAAGATGAGGGGGAAAACTTGCTGGTATTTCATTTCATGGATTCTTGAACTTTTTTTTATTGGTAAAATGGATCCTTAAACCCAAAAAAAAAAAAAAAAAAAATAAAATAAAATCTCGTTGGAAAATCAAAACCATGAGTTGGATATATTCAATAGAATCTTAACCAAATGAATGGTGAAATATAAATCACGAACCCCGAACTTAATATCTTATACTTATAAATTCTATGAAACCTATAGCGCCTCCCTTCCTGCCCACCAAACCCTCCTGAATAGTTGAACCCCACGGAGAATATAACCAAAGAAAGAGGAAGAAATCTCGAAAATCTCATCAAAATGTTTATTTTTTCTTTTTTAACATATAAAGGTTGAGATTTATGAGATCTTGAAGAGATCGAGATTTTCGAGATTTTCGAGATTTAAAACTATGAGGCCGAATATTGATGGAAAACAGAAAGCACACTGCTATACGTTGAAAATGGTCTTCGGAGGTAATAAATTTTTGTCCACTTAATAGGAAGGATTGGGATCTTCTGTAATGAGGCTAACCCTGTAGTAAAGTGTAGTGAAGAATTTACTCAAAAAAAAAAAAAAAGGGTATAGTGAGGATCCCAACCACTCAAAGTGGATCTACATGTATCCCAATACATTTTGAATAGATCAGAATACCTTTCGAACCACTTTGAATGAATCGAATCCTCACTACACAGGTGCCTCGCTACAAAAATCTTTTTCCTAATAGAAAATCCGTGCCTTCCTGTATCCTCAGGAGATCGTTAGTTGAGTCGTACCAGAGATAAAACTGGTGTTCTCTGTTCCTTTCCCTGTGTGTAGATATTACTGTGGAGAATGTAAGGGTCTCCACTCAGATTTCCAAGGAATTCGAAGTCAATCTCGTCGTGGTTTGCACGTTGACATGATAACTGCAACATAATGAATGAAAGAACATTAGCTACAATCATACTTAAAATGAGTAAGCATTAGAATTTTGAAGATTTTTCTTTGGGAAAGGGGGAATAGATTATCCATTTTTCTACCACATATACGAGTTGATTTTCTATTTCGAAAAATTGATGAAATAATAACTAATCCAATGGCCGTTTTAGCGGCTACAATAGCTATAACAAAAATCAAGAAAACTTCTTCCTAGAAACTCAAGTAGGTGGATCCGGTGGTGATAAGTTTGTATTGATCTGCATATTGTACATTCCAAAAAGATAATCACTTTCGGGTTGAAAACCCAAACCAGAGGCCTTGTCAAGAGACAAAATGAAGAGGTCGCCATTGTTGAGTAATCTTGCCCGACCGTCTTCCCAAGTGATGACTATGTCTTGGTAGAAATTACAGGCAGCAGAAGCCATGAAATAGCTTAGCAATAGATAAACCAGCAACACCATTGAAGCTCCGGAAGTAATGGAGAAGCTAAAAGGAAGAAAATGCATAGATACCCATTTGAAATTTCAAGAGGAAAGATGAGATTTTCAGAATCCCCTCATGAAAATCCATTTGGCAAAATCATATCTGGAGTCATTCCCATGGTTTTTCAATAAAAAAAAAATAATAATAATAATTCCTGCAGATAGATCACTGCCAACAGTAGCACATCAGAAAGCTCCACCATGGCCAAACCAATTGTAGATTTAGGGGCTGTTTGATAAAACTTCAACTCTGGGATTTTTACTTCTGGTTCAAATTTCTACTCCAACTTCAAAAGGATTCGGGAGTATGAGAGAGTAGAAACATGTTTGTTAACCTAATTTAGTCATGAACTCCAGGGTGATGTTGGTGGGTAGTGGATGGTGGCACTAGTGGTGAGTGGTGATGGTTGGTGACGGTGGTGGTGGGTGGGAGGTGGTGGTGAAGGGTGGCGGTGGGTGGTAGTGGATGGTGGTGGCAGTGGGGAAGGGTGGTGGTGGGTGGTAGTGGATGATGGTGGTGGTGGCGACGGGGGGTGGTGGTGGGTGATAGTTGATGGTGGTGGTGGGTGGTGGTGGTGGTGGTTGGTGATTGGTGGTGGTGGCGATGGTAGGTGGCGGTGGGTGGTGATTGAGGATGGTGGTGGTGGTAGTGGTGGCGATGGGTGGTAGTGGATAGTGGTGGCGGTGGTACGTGGTTGGTGGTGGTGGCAACGTGGAGTGGTGGTGGTGGGTGATAGTTGGTGGTGGTAGTGGGTGGTGGTGGTTGTGGTTGGTGGCTGGTGGTGGTGGCGATGGTAGGTGGCGGTGGTTGTGGTTGGTGGCTGGTGGTGGTGGCGATGGTAGGTGGTGGTGGGTGGTGATTGAGGGTGGTGGTGGTGGTGGCGGTGGGTGGTAGTGGATGGTGGTGGCGGTGATGGGTGGTTGGTGGTGGTGGCGACGGGGGTGGTGGTGGCGGGTAGTGGTGGCGGTTGGTGGTGGCGGTGTGGTGGTGGTGGTGGTGGTGGTGGCGGCGGTGGGTGGTGGAGGGTGGTGGCGGTGGTGGCTGGTGGCTGGTGGCTGGTGGCTGTTGGCTGGTGGGTTGTGATGGTGATGGTGGTAGTTGGTGGTAGTAGTGGTGTGAGGTGATTTTTACTCCAAAATTGTGTTCTGAAGTTGAAAAACATCATTTTGATGCTCCAAAAAAGTGGATTTTGGAGACTATTTGGAGCCGGTTCAGCTATAGATTCTCCAGAAGCCCGAACCGGGTTACCAAACAGATTCCTACTCCATTTATGCTCTAGAAGTCAGAATCCAACTTCTGGAGTGTTACCAAACACCCCCTTAAGCTAGTGCAACGACAGCCCGAAAATCGGACAAATTCGAAACCAATAGTAGTCGGAAGACTCGGAACCCAACCTTTTGATCAAACCAAAAATACACTTATCCCTGACCTGGTTTCTATCTTTCTAGATTCGGGGAACACATCAGGCCTTAGGGTACACATCAGCCCCGTTTGATATTCTCCATCTCTGGATTCCTCGATCTATCTCCACAACAATTTTTTTACTCCTTGTTTTTTTTAGAGCAAAAACATGTTTGATAATGAAGCACCAGTAAAACCCTAGTTCCGCTATGGAAGTTTGAAGACTGAAAAATAGAGTTTTGAACCTTTATAAGGGGATGCATGGTGAGAGAGAGAGAGAGAGAGAGAGAGAAGAGAGGGGGGGGGGGTTGCATGTTTGAAGAATGAAGGAGAGAATAGAAAATGGATGTGCCTTGGAGAGATGGAGAGAGAGAGAGAGAGAGAGAGAGAGAGAGAGAGAGAGAGAGAGAGAGAGGAGCGGAGAGGAGAGTATGGAAGAGAAGAGAGATTCGTACTAGTTCCAGGTTCTTTCCCTCATAGTTGCATCATTCGTTCTTCTTTCTCCCAGGACGTTTTGATGAAAATTGTAAGGGACTCCCTTAATTAAATGGGAATAGATTTTGGCATGAGAGTCAATTTTGGTCTTTATTCCTAATTTTTATTTCCTTCAAATTGCTCGGGCTAGGTGAGAGCATCTTTTTTTAGTTTTCATATTTTGACTATGGGAGTCAATTATTAAACTGGTTTATTTCATGAGAACTGGAATTAGATCGATTTTATCAAATGTGATTCTGCTCCCAAATGACTCCCTGGAAGTCAGAATCAGTGGGATCTGAGATCTGGGATCCAGATAGTTATCAAATGAGGCCTTATTCTAACCTGCCATCATATCAAGATAATGATTCGATTAGATCTATCTATATTGACCCGCCATACTCCCTAACTAATTCGTGGAAATCTCCCAATCATACCAATGAGGATTGAGGAAATAGTTTCCTCAATAGGGTTTTACAAATCAGGGATGAGAGAAAATGTTGGAATATGAGAGAGTGTAGAAAATAATCCCTATACAAACATTTTGATAATTTTTCCCAAAATAATAAATAAAAGGGTTAATTACACAGACACCCCTTCTACTGTAGTGAAATTACACAGAACTACTTTTCTTTTACAAAAGCTACACAAAATACCCCTCTAACAATCCTATCATACAATCTCACCCACACCGTTACTTTTAACTTAACGGTAGAAGGTCAAATTTTTTTTAGACAAAAATACCCTTATTAAGTGTCTTTTAGACAAATTTTTTTTAAAAGGGTTTATTCTTTTTAGATGCTAAAAAGACTTTTTTACCTTCAAAACTTTTCAATTTCATTTTTATATTTTTTTTTGTGATTTTTTTATTTTCTTTTTCATTTTCAAAAATGCACTTAGTAAGGGTATTTTTGTCTTCAAAAAAATTTGACCCTCTGCCGTTAAGTTAAAAGTAATGGTATGATTGAGATTGTATGATAGGATTGTTAAAGGGGTATTCTGTGTAGCTTTTGTAAAAACAGGATAGTTCTATGTAGTTTTACTACAGTAGAGGGGATTTCTGTGTAATTAACTCTAAATAAAAAAGAGAGTTTATTTTGTATTTTTTTTTTCTTGAAACACAAATTTTATTGGATTGAAGTGTTGATTGACCTGTTTCACCAATGTAAATAAAGTCCAGTGATAAAATTTAAATGTAGTGTTGTGGACGCGTGTGTGTTGTGACCAATTAACTTGCTTAATCAAGATATCATCACACTAGTATACTAAGTAATTGTAACTGATATGAATAATAATTAAAAAAATCTATTCAATAGGCTAAGTAATTCGATCAATATTGTCTCGTCCATGCAATTGTGGGTTCAATATGCACCTGCGTGATTAGTCAGGTCAAAGGTCTAGATACACGTCGTTAGTAAAAAAAAATAATAATAATTCAACCAACATTATCATATGAATATTAACTCACTATTATAATTTTGATTAAATTTTGATGGAACAACTGATAGGGGTGTCAAAATTGGGTCCAATCCAAGCCCCATTCACCTTGGGAACAAATCGAAACCGAATCTTATTGGGTCATAATCAGACTTTTTTTATGGACACTTTTACCATTGTGCACGTCATGATTGTTTGATCTTTGTATCGTTGATGTTTGAGTTTCACACGTTTCTAATGTATAGTTTAGTTTTGTCAAAAAAAAAAAAAAAGGTTGCGGCTGTAGATCCTTAAATCTCGTGAAATTGTATGTAAGTGACCTATGTAGATGCAAATTTATTAACATCTCATTAAGGGATTTTTTTGGAAATTAAACTTGGAATCCCTTTACTTAGACATAATATAAAAATGGGTAGGAATGGGCTAATGGAAAAAAAACCGATGGGCCTTGTTAAACCCTTACTTTCTTCATTCAGTAAACCACCATTTTGGACCAGTTCAACATTAAAATTGATCCTCGGGCTCATACTATATAATATTAATTATTCATAATAGATAACAAAAGACATACAAATTACATTCCCTTTATAAGATGCATGACACCAAACCATTAATAAAATGCATGCATTTATTGTGAATAGTGTATATACAATATAAGACTGCATTGCCCTAAGGTGGTTACTTGATATCGTTTTTTTACATTCCTATTTTGAGCGAGATGCATGTTATTATGGGAATAGAATATAATTATGATGATACAATTTCAAATGTTAAGAATAAAACATTGGAGAAAACCAAGTATATAAACTTATTATTGGTAAGTAAGCATTTATAATAGACGCATAAGATTATTTTTATTTTCTAAATTCATAAAAATCATATTTTCTTTGATAGTGATTAGGTTTGGTGTGCGCAAGCATATAAATTATATTATATTTTTTAGAAATAGAAAATTTTGGTTGATAAATGACTATTTTTTGTTGCAACGCTACAGTGGTTCATCACTTTGTAACTTGTTCTTCTTTGTAAGGGTGGAGGGTGGTGATGATTTATATTTAAAATGGTAATTGCAAAAGGTCAGTTTCAAGAGCTTGTGATATCCTGGATTGATTGTATCGACAAAAATCTACTCAATCAACTTGAAAATAAATATTTACCTACGTAACTTCTGAGGCTCGTAACTTTTGGTAAATATGGATTCATGAAATTCATAACCCCAATATCTAAATGGTAGCTACCTCTCTATATAAACAATCTCAATCTTGTTGTCATCCATAAGATTATGATTTGATTAAGATTGTCTGAATACATCCATAAACCCCTTGGTTTCCCAACAATTCATGGGATGATAATCTTACTAGAGAGTTCAAGTGATGAACAGAGGAGGGAATCTCCATATCTTCCAGTGAGAGAGTTGGTTATCAAGACACAGTGTACCGCACAAGTTAGCTGTATCATGTATACTTGAAAAATTAAGAGGATTCTAAATGAAAATCTGTCTTAGGATACAACAGAATACATGCTGACGAGGTTTGTTAATGGAGATATTGATTCAATACTCGTCAGACCACTGTACTAATGAAGATACTACTACTGCATCAACAATATTAATATCAATCTCACAAATCAAATGGACTAAAATTTGCTTATCAAATGACATTGATGTTAAAATCTTGATGACCGATATCTCTCAATAGACTAAGTTTTTTTGTGCATGAAAACTTAATGTGTTAGCAAAAATTGGCGTGGAATCTTATGACGGACACATCGGATTTTTGACATTATATGCAGGGCTGATACTTGCACCCAAATGGAGCGTACCGGTCTCATATCCTTGCCTCGGGTGTGGCTCAAGGTGGAGAATGTGTAGGGTTCTGTTTTCAGTTAATCCACATGTATTATTGGTGATGGGTTGCACATTAACTTTAGGCGTGATGGAAGGTGCGCTAGGGGATTTTTCATTGATTGGAGCTTCCAGTTTGGTGGAGTTGGTCTTTGGTGATATGAATCTTAAGCTTTCCCTATCAGTTTTGGTGTTCTCGTTGCGTATTTGTGGATAGAAAACAACCCGGGCGCAGTGGTTGGATGCTTTTGAACCTTGCGCATCCCGTGGATTGGACTGCCACATGTCCATGTGGGTACTAAACATGCAAATCAGACCCAGTTCAGCCTGAGTTGGGATTGCTGCCCTTCTTTCATTGTTCGGGATGTTGTGTGGGACACGTCTGAGCGATCACGATTTCGCTTTGTTTAGTTTTCCTTTATTTTGTCTGGTTTCCTCTCCTTACTTATGCAATGCCGAGGGTTGAGGTTTTTCCAATATTCTTGTATTCTTTATTATAATCTATTTCATAATAAAAGTTTTCTTAATCATTAGCAAAAAATAAAAAATAAAAAAATTCAATCCGATAAATATAAAGATTGTAATACAATTAGATCAGACCGGCCATACAAAATATCAATAACGAATTACGTCAATAAAAGAAAAGAGACGTAAAAAGAAAAAATAATAATAAATGAGATCGATGGTTTTCCACAATGCCAGTGTGTTCGGGAATATCTTAAGCCACACCAATAAGGATTCAGGAAATGATTTTGCCAACAGGATTTCATAAGGCTTAGTCCGGGAAGAAAAAAGATGGAAGAATATGGAAGAGTGTGAAAAGAAATTCCAGCACAGACATCGTAAGATCATTTTCCAATTTCATTGGATTGAAAAGTCCCTTGAATTTTTCACCAGTGTATAATTAAAATTAATTTGTTGTGGACACATGTATTTTGTGACCAGTTTGATTAATCAAGATATCAATTATCATCCCACTACTATACTAAGTAATTGTAATTGATTTAAATAATAATTCTTACTAAAAAAAGGTTTAAATAATAATAAAAGAAATCCATAATATTCAGTAGGCTAAATAATTCGGCCAACATTATCATATGAATATTAACCCGCTATTATAATTTCCTGTAAATTTTTGATAAACAACTGATAGGGATGTAATTGGGTTCAAACCAAGTCCGATTCAACCTAGAACCAAATAGAAGCCAAATCTCAGAATCATAAAACCAGCTGAATTGTATGTAAGTGACCTATGTAGATGAAAGCTAATCACCTCGTTAAGGGGTTTCTTAGAAATCAAACTTGGAATCTCTTTATTTAGATATAAAATATAAAAATGGGCAAGAATGGGTTTATGAAAATAGGCCAATGGGTCTTGTTAAACCCTTACTTTCTTCATTTGGTAAAATAGGGGTGTCATCGGGTCAATCCGGGACAAATCAGTGTCAAGCTTTATAGGGTCTGATCGAAACACACTCATTAAGAGGTTCAAGTTAAGTGGGCTGCACTGTGTACATTAACTAACGGACGTGTCAACGTGTTGATCTGGATCAAATTATAGGGTGATTGAAACATGTCGATTAAGAGGTTCAGGCTAAGTGACCTGCACGGTACACATTAACTAACACGCTAGCAATTTGGTGTTAGACTTTATAGGTCTGACCGAAACATCTCCACAAGTGGTTCAGGCCCCTCCTTGTGAGCATTAAAATTGGACCACTTCTGCCAAATGAACATTAAAATTGATCCTTTTAAGCTTGGGCCCATTCTTTGGCATGGCCCCACCTTGTCAGAATCGATATCCATATTTGTAATGGATAGACCTCTAGCCTATGTAACCAATGTTATAATATCTTTTTTTTTTTTTTTCCTCTTTTGGTAAATAAGCATTCTATTGATCAGATACATTGTTTAACTTACACATATCCACCAACCATGGACTAGTGAGTAGCCAAAAGACCTGCTCAATATAGGACAAAGCCTTTCTTGCCAAGACATGAGCCACAACATTGGCAGTTCTTAGTATATACTCGAAAGTAACACATAAGTTAGACCAAGTGATCAAAGATAAAATCTTCTATATAATATCAATTACGTAAGGATCAGCCATTGTTGTCTTCCTTTGAAGCATCTGTATCACTTCAAGATTATCAGATTCGACAGTAACATTGCTATAACCTGCTTGTACTGTCCGCAACAATCCTGCCTTAATCGCCAAAGCGTCCCCAATGGAAACCGAGAGAAAAGAACCAGGTTTAGAAACAGCCAAAAGAAGAATACCATGATCATCTCGCAATACATAACCCAGCCCACGTCGAATATGTTGTTGCCGCCATGCTACATCAACATTCAGTTTGACATTACTTGGCATAGGAGGAGTCCAAACAACCTGCTTTGGAGAAACCTGAGCAGGACAAAACAAACCTTTAGCTTGTGCATATTCATATAAGGCCTTTGAAGCTCGCAAAATTGCCATCTCCGGTTTATGAACCTGGTGATAGAAGTAAAGTTCATTTCTCATTTTCCACAATGTCCAAAACATGAAAGCCACATAGGAAAACACCTGCTGTCCAAGATATTTAGAAGTGTTATCAATTTTTCTTTCTAATAATTTTTTTTTTTGGTAAAGGAATGTTTTTTTTTATTATTATTATTTTAATAATAGATTACAAAAGACATAGAAATTACATTACCTTGATAAAATGCATGATACCAAACAGTCAGTAAAATGCATGCATTTTTTTTGTGAACAATGTATATAATATAAGAACTCATTACCTAAGAACTCATTACCTTAAGATGGCCACTTGACATCGTTTTTCTACATTTTTATCTTGAGCGAGATGCATGTCGTTATATTTATGACGATGCAACTTCAAATGTCATGATTAAAACATTGGAGGAAATCAAATATATGAGACTTATTATGGGTAAGTGTATATTTACCATAGGCCTATAAATTATTTTTTATTTTCTCAATTCATAAAAATCAAGTTTTTCTTTTAATTTGATTAAGTTTGATGTGTGCAAACATATAAATTATATTTTATTTGGTAAAAATAGAAGAATTTGGTTGATAAGTAGTCCTTTTTTTTTGTAATCCCTACAGTTCGCTCTGCAATATGTATTCCTTTATAAGAATGGAGGGTGGCAATGAATTATATTTGAAATGGTTAGTATCTAAATTTGATTTGGAGAGTCTCAAATGATAACTTGGATTGATTGTTGTCGTCGGTAAAAATCTGTCGATCAACACGAAGGCAAATATTTGCTAACATAATTTTTAGAGCTTGTAACTTTTGATACAGGTGGAGTCACGACATTGTTTCGACACCAACCCAACTCAAGTATTTCAGGTCGACTTGTTGATTTAAGCAAATTGACTCCACTCCCAGAGATGAGGAATCAAGCCATTACAGTGACTCCAAATAAGCATATAACTCTATCTACTCTGAACTTTAAATCCTCCATAGAAGCATAAAATTGTCATCCCTGCAACCCACCTCCACACCAACCATTTCAGAATGACTTGCTGAGATAAGTATGCAACTAACCCCATCCTAGGGCTGGGGAGACAAGCCATGGCAATGCCTCCAAATAAGCATATAACACCATAAATCAGGATAAATTTATAATTCAATTTCTCTTTCTCTTTTAGTGATGAATAACCAGCTTTATAGAGGGAAAAGAAAGGGAAACTATGCAACCGAACCCGGTCAGTACCAAGCCCAAGCCATCACTTATTGAAACTATATCCTCTACAGAACTATATAAAAAATGTCTTCAAACCCAAATATATATACAGGTAGAAGTGATTCCTTGCAATCGGATTATAAGAACACTAGAAAGAGAAGCAACTCATTTTATAAGCCATCAGCTGATAATTTCTTCACCTCTATTTAAATGAATTATATTCTTCCAATTAAAAGTTCTATAGAACAACAAATAACAGAACCTATATATATATATATATATATATATTATCTAACTTGTATGTCACATTGACTCTTAATGTAGCAGGTTGTCGAAAAGATGCATTAGAAATTGAACTAGATGTTGGGAGGATACAGATAGAGCACGCTTGCATTGTTGCATGAATGATATGATTTTTTGGGCAACATCCTATTGAATGAATGTGTTTTAGCTGGAATTAAATAAACATAAAATAACTTTACTCTCTGATCTATAACACAAACCCTTTATTCCAAAGTAAAAGGGGAAAGATGGAATGACATTCAGGAAAATGAATCATACAAGAACTAAAAGAATTGAAGGAAAATTTCATATAGCAGAGAAACATCAAATACCATCCAAGATTTTTAAAAACATCATCTACCACTTAAAATCCCAAATGTTACCCTAGTAACTAGTAACTGATGGAAAAGAGTTGAAATTTTATTTAGATGTTTATATCTTTCTTATTTTAAATTGAGAAACATCACCTACCACCCATTGGATCCTTTTTCCGCAACATCGAGTTTTCTGCAAACGATTAGTTTTTTCTTGGATGTTGAGTTGCAAATTCTTAAGAGAATTGATCCTTGGGAGATCAAAGAAATGGTCATCAATTTCAGAGGTAATTCAAGGACGTCATCAAATTGGGAAGGAGACGATGACGAAGAAGCATGACTCTGTTCTTTTGTCCACACCCCTGAAACCAATTTTTGGCTGCTCCGTTCTTTGGTCCACACCCTCTGACAAAGAAGCATGGCTCTATTCTTTATTATTCGACGATGAAATCTCAATAACCCAAAACACAGATTTCTCAAATCTCTAACTCCATATTAAAAAATTTAGTACTGTAACTAATTTATCTCATTAACATATTTCCGAAAAGATAAATCAGGTGGAAACCATTGATTGATTTGGGAATTACGTGTTTCAAGAGATGTCAGAATAGTCAAAATCGTCTTCGACGACGTTGAAGAAATCAGAACCAGCGAGCTTCTTGTTGAAATTGATGAATCCCTCTGCCAACATGTCGAACAGATCTGCATCGTCCCCGCCCATCGCTACCTTGGAGCCGTCGTCCTCCAAATCCTTGTAGAAATAGGTCGGTGACGACTTCATCTCACTCTTTCTCATAACCTTCCGGCCGTTTGTCGTAATGATTTACAGATCTGTTTAGTTTGTTTGAAGGCTGTTGTATTGAAAACCCAATTTATTTGACTGGAAATCGTGGCTTGGGCCATATCTAATCTATTGTCGTAATAGGATCATAGGAATCCTATTTCAGAGCGATGCCGCCTCCTAACGCATGGGATTTTTTTCCTTTTGGTTTCATTTAGGATGTATTGAAGTTCATTTCGAAGCAGAGATGGAATTTGGACGAAATCACGGTTTCGAATTCGTATGTTGGAATTTCAAATTCATATGTTGGAAAGGCAAGGATTGGGAGTGCTCAGAGATATGAATTTCTGAAATTTCCAAAGAGAAAAATTAGAAAAAGAGGTAAATTTAACTCTTTGGTCAGTGAAGTTAGTTCGGAGTCTATGCTTAATGCATTCAAGTTGGAGGGATCCTTCGAACTAATAGTCTACGGGGATGAGCTTCAAAACAGGGTCTGACTCTGCTACTCCCGTCGTCGAATATTCTTCTTCAGTTCTATTCAGGATTCGTTACAGCAGACGAGTTGGTGGAATCGAGGCAGAGAAACAAAACAACAAGGAAGAAGAAGATTACTTATCCGAAAAAAAAAAACAAGGAAGAAGAAGATGAATTGGGGGTAGAGTTAAAAATTACTAAAAGGATAAACTTGATTTTTCCATTTCAAATAAGGGTATTGCTGTTATTATAAAAATGGTTTTGAGTTGACATCAGTATCTAACGGTTCCATTTTAAAGATTTGGATCTTTTTGATAAATATTTTAGAATTTTGGATGGTAGTTGATATTTTCAAAAATCTTAGGTAATAGGTGATGTTTCTCAAAGTGTTTGGGTATTACGTGAAATTTTTCCTAGAATTTAAGTATGAACTAATCATGTGGGATTATTTGATATTCAAGAATATACTCTATATTCTAGTATGCAGTATACAATGAAGTGTAAAGGGAGAGAATAGGAAACATTTGCCAAGCACATCAACAACTGGTGCTATTTAGTATTTTAAGGCTGACTAAGTTATCTTTTTTTTTTTTTTTTTTTTTTTTTCGAATCAGGTTAAGTTATCTTGGATTGCCCTCTGTTTAAATTGTTCAAGATTACATGTAATTGGAAATCTATGAGCACCTAAGAATTCAACTAGTAACACAATACACGTCCAAGATAAGTATGAACAAGGACTTATGGTTCTTCAAATATGACTTAAATTAATCTTGTTTTACAGTAACTGCCTTAAGTAGAGGAAGTAAAAAAAATGTTTTCATGAATATCATGAAATGCTACTACAGTTAAATGAGCCCATTGCTAAGACAAGTTTGAACCCAACAAACGGGAGGTATAAAAAAACACCTTACTTTACCCATTGCTTGTGGCCATTTTTTGAACTTCAATGAATAACCATTGTCAAGCAAAGAAACGAATGAAAGGAAAAAAGAAAGGATGCTTTTGAACAAAATTACGAAGATAATGTCCTTTTTGCCTCTGAATGAAAATAAGATTATTCAACTCAGATTCGATCTTTACCAAAAAAAAAAAAAAAAACACTCAGATTCGATCAAAGAAATTCTGTGACAGCCTTTTAGACAGTTCTATTGATGATATCAAACAATAACACCAGGAACAATCTAAACTATAAATTTGTTAGATCCGCTATGCCAAACAGAATTAATTCTATGGAGAGATCCATATGCTGTATTCAGCCTGGAAGTTTATCGAGCACAGAAATCTAGAGATGCCATGGATAGCTCAAGATTGAAGAATGAACAGGAAGGGTAATGGTGGTGGATTCCTGTACAACTTTACAATGCTTTTAATGGAGCTGTATGAAGCAGTGGTCGCAGTGTTTGACGACCGTAGAGTTGGCTGGGTTTCTAAGCCGGAGATGGAGAAGGATGCCATAGAGGAAAACCGATCTGATCGGTGATTCCAAACTCAATTCCATTTACCTGAACGTTGGTTCTATGGGCACCATAACTTGAATTAAATATGAATTTTCTTTTAGTACAAAAATAAAATTAATATCAGTAACTGCTTTTTTAACTAAGATCTAAGAGTTTTCCTTTTGTTTTCTTTCCAGGTCCTTGCAATCGAAGATTAAGATTTTAAAGGAAAAGCGCAATCAGAACTTAAGAGAGAAGGACAACGGGGAACAGATGCCAGATCTGAAATTGATTTGGATAAAGACAGAGTTGAAGAGGAAGAGGAGAGAGACCCAAAACCGGAGGAAGAATATCAGAGACCGGAAGGTTGAAGATTTCAGATTTAAAGGTGTCAACAGACCGGTCCGGTTTTCACTGATACGGTCTTGGGCTTTACAAATCCAAATCGAAACCTGTCCATTAACTAGAAAAAAAAAAAAATAATTATAAAAAAAAAAAAAAAAAAAAAAAAAAAAAAAAAAAAAAAAAAAAAAAAAAAAAAACCATTAAGGGTTTGAGCTAGGGTGGGCTGCGTTGGACACAATAGTTAACGGGCCGGTCCGAAACCTGTCCATTAAGGGTTCGAGCTGGGGTGGGCTGCGTGCGTTGGACACAATAGTTAACGGGCCGGTCAAGTGTTGGTTTGTTATCGGGCTAGGTTTATGAGACCGTTTCGGTCCTGGTTGGGTTTATGGGCTTATTGGACTTCCTTCGCATGTAACTATTTTCACATGTCAATAATTTTTTGTGGCTTTTTGTTCATATTTAATACAATTGTAAGCGGTTGAGTTCTGATCATCTTAGGGCATCCAAGCATGAATAATGAATTCCATATTTGCATTTATTTAGCTAGAATCGTTAGATTCTTAGTCAGTTGGTTATTATTTGAGCAGCAAAAAGAATTGGATCGGACTAGCTCGAGCTTCTTAACTGGCCTTGCCAGTGTTCGGTTTGGGTATTATTGGTTCGGGTTAGTTCGGGCTTCTAAACGGGCCGATCCAGTTCTGTTTCTGTCCTGATTGAAACAGTGTTAGGCTTTACAAGCCCATACTGTAACCTGTCCTTTAAGAGCTCGGTCTGAGCTTGGTTTAGGTTATATCGGGCCTGCTTGGTCCGTACTATCGGACCGGGCCCAGAGTTGACACCATTATTCAGATTAGTTGTAGGACGAAGGTTGAAGAGATGAACAAGAATAGAAAAAAAATGTGGTTTCGATTCTTTTGAGTTGCCAGATTCAGACCCAAAAACCGATTTGCAGTTACATTTGCGGCCAATTAGAGATGAGAATTTTGATTGAAGGGTATTTTGTCTATGAAAATTTTAAGTTAACACCGTTAACAATAAGGTATAAAGTGGACTCTAAGTCCAAAATATACATGACAGTTCTATGTAATAAACTAATTGTCAAGAGGATGTTTGAGTAACTTTCCCATTTAAAATCTTTTGGGAAATTTACTTGTACCTCCCTTGGTCTATGCCTTAATTCCATGTACTACCCAGTAGTTACTGACAATTACACCCACTCCCTTATATCTGACGGTATAAACCCAAAAAATTGAAAGACCTATTAATCCTTATGGGATTAGGCTATGAGAAAAGGAAATGACGATTTTAACCTTATATATATATATATATATATATATATATATATATATATATATATATATATATATATATTACCACTGAAATTGAAGTTTCAAATGCATCAACTGTGGAACTTGATCGAACATGAGAAGAAGCTTCACTTTGGGTTCAGGCAACTCAAATCTATCTTTCCAACTATTGAATATCCGATCAGCCACTACAAAAAAGAAAAAAAGAGGTTCAAAAGCAACATTTGTTTAATCTTTTTAGAGGCAGTAATTATTACCGTCCCTAAAAACCAAATTAGAGGCCATTATATAACTAATAGCGACGGTTTATAATGCTGTCTCTAATAATACCCGTATGCGTCTAAAAACATGTAGAAATCTGTAGTTTTCTTAGAGACGGTTATATAACCGTTGGTAAAGAGGTCATTGGGGGTGGTATTGTCTTTATTGATATTTTTAGAGGCGGTAAATTTCCGCCGCGATATTTATTTATTAAAAAAAAATATTTATTTCTTTATTTATTTATTTATTTTTTCTTTCCCACACTCACGCCTTTGCAAGAAATCGAAGTTGCAATTGTGGAACTCCAACATGGGAAGAAGCTTCATTTTGGGTTCGAGAAACTCAAATCTATCTTTCCAACCATTTACTGGATATTTAACCCCAATAAGAAACGATTTTACCCTTATTTCAGGTCGATCTCAGTTGTGGTTTGCAAGAAATCCAAGTTTCCAAATTTCTGATCCCATGGAAGTCAAATCTGGGAAGATGCCGCTCTATTTGGCCAACCCAAATCTACCTTTCTGGACTGTTTAATCTCCGATCAGCCACCAAATATTTGAAGTCCGAGAAGAAAGGACCTTATGAAAGCCCTAAAAGGAGATTAACATACCTCCTGCTGGTCCTAGTCCGACGATATCTAATCAGCCACTTCGGAAGTGTTCGAGGTATTCGATGCATTGCCGTCAAGTTCCTTCTAATGCCTTTGTCACTGTATCTAGGTACTACCTTTTGGTTTCTCAGTCTCTCTTCTGAATGATACGAATGGATGGATTACGTACCCATTCTGGAAATCAGAGTCCCCTTCTTATATGCCTCCTTGTAACTGTCTCCCATCAAGATCAGTTACAAAGGGATGACGGGTCCCACCTAGCACACACGTCAGATTGACGTGGCAATAGGGGCCACATCTGTCTAACACCTTACCCTCAAAATTTCAGGTAGATTTTACTTGTGGTTTGGAAGAAATCATAGTTTCCAAAATGCTGCAACTATAGAACCCGAACCAGGGCAGAAGAAGCTCCACTTCAACCAGCTCAAATCTACCTTTCCAACCGTTGAATCTCCGATCAGCCACCGGATTTTTGAACCCAACAAAATACAACCTTATCCTAAAAAACTCAAGTTCGTCGAAGTTCATGTTGCCAAGGGTAAGATTCCGACTGTAACTCCTCCTTGTCGAAGAAATGATGTGCAAATCCTACCAGAATGATTATCGTCGTCGATGTTGGAAAGTGGAATTTGCAGGTCCTTGTCGATGAGATGAAGTGTATGGGTATAACCATATGAGTGGGTTTAGCTTTAGGTTTTGGAATCAATTTGCATACGCAGGGGTAGCAATGGAACTTTATCTTCCATTAAGGGTAAAAATGAGACTTCGCTACCTCATTAAGGATAGTTTTGTCTTTAAAATTTTGATGATTTACTTACATCAGCATTTAATGAATTTAAACTAAGTATATGTATAACAAAATTTTGAAATTAGGGGTAGTAATTATGGTTGCCATCAGAAACTAGAGGGTACTGTGTGTAATTAACGCATAGACCAAGCGGGTACAAGTAATTTTACCTAAGATAAATTTTGAAAATAATTACTCGGGAGACGATTGTTGAATGAGGAGCTTCTCGTTGTGAAGACTTATTTCTCTAATTAATGGGAAAAGATTGTGAGTACGTAATGGGAACTATACCAACACCTTTGTATCTTTTTCTTTCCCCTATGTTCTTCCCCTCCTTAGCGGATGTGGATCTAACATGTTTCTTATCATTGGAGAGGTACATCGGTAGGCATGTCGGGTGAAGGCCACCTATGCAATCACAGTTGGCTCGACTGACCGACAGGAAACAATTTTTATGTAAGGAATATTCTCATGAAGTGCATTTTCCATTGTTGCGAGTAGAAAACCATGTCATCTAGGAAACCCTCTCCCATAAATGACACCATTTGCACCCACCTAAAATGGGTTGTAAAATGGCTAGGAAGAAGATGGTCATTTCACATCTCTACGTGGGAGGGAGGCAGGCAACGGTATTTTTTCCCATAATTTATATAGCTTAGTTGTTGTACCATTGTCAAAATCTATCACAATAAAACAAATTAGGGGTGTCAATTGGTTGGTGTTGGTAGTTCTCAATTGGACCTAATTGATCACCACTAATTTATTACCTTACAGTGTAACTGACATGTTTAACTAATCGATTCTCATTTGTGGGATGCAGCCATGTTCCAATTCACAATGGAACATAATCGATTATGTTATTCGATTATGCTAATTGTCCCAATCTTTTCAACTAGTTCACAATGGAAAAAGGCACAAACCATTGGCCCGTGTTCCGTTGTAATGGGTCATTATTTATTTTACATTTACAACATACTAGTCTATTTTTAGTTCTTAATTAAAAGAGCATAGCCTTAATGAAGAAGGAGAAATGATAGACATTTAATCATTTAGGGTTCAGCCCTTTAGGGGTTTAGCTTAATGATTATTTAATCGGTTGGTTTTGGGTTCGGTCCAATAGTCAACCGATATGGTCCGATGACCAATATTCTACACCGACTTCGTCGATAAGAGCTCTTGGGAGTCATTAGCCGGTTATTTCTGGTGTATCTTTGATCCGTTGAGCGAGAGTCCTTCCACATGGGACTCCCATATCACTGTGGCTGACTTTCGTCTCTGTTCAACCAATCGGTCTCATAGTCAGATAGGCTATTCTGCACCCTTGCACCGTGAACTATCGATTAATAATCGATCCGACTCTAAGCCAATACGTTTATTAAAAATGTAGATCAATTGAGATTTTATTGATCGATCTGGTTCAAAAGACACGATGCAAGCCGGCCACAAACCAGAAGACAAGAAATTAATTCATTAAGAAAATTTTCAGGCCAACTAAAAAGAAGAAATTTATAAATCGCAAATATTGAAAGATGATGATATCATGAAATCAAAATAATAATAATAATTAAATGGAAATTTCAATTTGAGGAATCAATTCACACCAATACCACATTGAAATACAAGATCTCCAAACTTCGAATTTCCATGGTCTTTCTTCCTTTCGTAGAAAAAATGGAAGATAAAAAATTAATTGAAATTTAAATATGTAAAAAAAAAAAAAAAATCCTATACCACTCTGCACAGACATCAAACGGGAATTCTAACCGTCACTTTCAGTGTTTATCTCCGCCTACGGAGAATCCGAATCCACAGTTCCTCTGGTCCGATTCGCTCGAAAGAATCGCCCAAACCTATCTCTGATCATCTGCTTAATAAACTCCAAGCATCCACAACCGCAATCGCAATCTGAAGTCAAACGATAATGGAAAGAAGAAGCGATTCCCAACCACTCAAAGAACCCTGGAGCACGGGACGACGACATGGGCTGCAAGTAAGCCCACGCTGCCTTCCTCACAAGCTTGTTCTTAATGGGGATCTCGTCCCAGCTGTGGTTTGACCATGAAATTCCTGGTCGAGAAGAAGACAACAGATCCTTGAGACTCGTATACGACATTGATAAGAAATATACCAACTCCAGATGTGAACTCGTAGAGAATTGTGGATTGAAACCGTTCGATGTTAAGAAGCTCAAATCAATTATTTTGGAGAGAGAGAGAAAGTTAAGGAGTGGAAGAAGAACATTACAGGAAGATCTTGAACTGCGAATATTGATCACCATTGACACTATTAGTATTCAATCTCGCTCTGGAAAGCCAGAGATTGATTAGAATTAGGAGAAGAGGAAGCAGAATCTGAGTGGCAGTGGGAGTGGGAGTGTAGAAGCTATTATAATTTATGACCGTACAGGTCAACTGTTGTAAAACTTTTTACCAAAAAAAAAAAAAAAAAAACTGTTGTAAGACTAAACTTCGATCATTAATAAAAACCCTTGTGTTTACGTTGCATGGTAGTACCATTCTTACCTAGATCAGGTTGGATTCGAACTGTAATTGCTCATGGGTCTACTACACTTACTCGAATCATTCAATGAGTGCCAGTCTTATGTAATCTGGAGAGTGCTACAAACTAGGTTTCCAAAACATAATACATGTGGACCATAAAATTAACATATTTGTCATCATTTTTTTGGGGTATATTTGTAATCATAAACATATGAAGCGAGGATGCCCATAACCACATCAGGCAACAAAAGTGTGGGTAATAATTAGGATTTGGATCGTGTTTGGTCAAGCAATTTCTGCAGCTGCATTTGAATCATTGGAGTGCATTAGAGCACTTGCAGATGCGTTATCAACAATCCGGATAGGGTTGCATGGCTGCAGGAAATTAAAGTCCTAATAATTAAGGGTGAAAGATTTGGTACTCTTGTAGTAAGGGAAATGGGAGTATAGAGAGAGTCGGTGGTCAGTTCATCATAAGGCTGTCAATCATTATGGTATCAATAATTCATTACTGTTTCGGTTCAGTATGAGAAAAAAAAAAAACCTTACCGTTATTGCAACAACAGGAAAATGGTTTTCCCATAATATCACCGTACCAATTTGGTATGGTTTTTAACTGGTATGAATTACGGTTTTTATTCAATATAAAATATAGTTTTTATCCGATACAAAATACAATTCTAATTGGAAAATTTTCATATGCACACCATTAAGGATTGGAAACCTCATCTACCTCCACAAGATTACAAAAACTTCATCTAGTACCCAAAAACTTTGCTCCGTTAATCAACGAAGTCCACTCCGTTACAAAAATTCCGTTAGTTGCTGACGTCAGATGCGTTGAACATTTTAATGGACGATAATACCCTTTTAGGCTTGTTAAAAGATGAAAATACCCTTTGTTCATTTGTTACCCAGTTCATTCAAGAAATTTATACTATTTCAACGGTCTTGATTGATGGTAAATAAAATAATATGATAATATGGTAATCATGAAACCCTAGATCTTTCTCAAACATACCCAGTTTAGAAAACTCATTAGAAAGTCTTCTATAATTCTTGGAGGCCTCAGAAATAGGTGCGTTGTTGGAGATGCGCAGAGGTGGAAGGGATGGAGGGATAGAGGCCAGCTTGAAGAGGAATGGTAGAATGTAGGAGGAAGATGCGTTGGCATCATAACGTGGAGGGCTTGGAAAGGAAGAAGAAGCTGGGCTTGCATGGTAGGAAGGAACAGAGCTTGAGAATGAAGAAGATGTTGGGCTCAGTTGATGTGAAGAACATGGACTGATGTAGGTTGAAGTGTCTGCAACTTCAGTATGTGGTGGCTTGCATCTCTGTTCAAGAAGCACAAAACAGAAATCTAGTCAATGTTTGTGAAATGGGTTGAATCAAGGATTGAATGTGGATTCTTCAAATGGGTTCTGTTCTTCCTTTCTTAAATCCCAAATCCTGTCAACTTTGGAAGGAAAAATCAAGCAGAGGAAAAGAACCAGAGATCAGAGATCACAAACTTCCAATTCCAGCCAAGATAAATCCCAAAACAGAAAACAAAAAAGGGAAAAAAATCATCGAAAATTCTTGCAAAATAGGGTTTTAGTTTCTAAATGACCTTCAAGAACCAAAATGAACAAGATCTCATGAAAACCAAGAAAGTTTCCCAGTAATTTCCAAAACACTTCTCTGTTCGTGAAGATCCGATTTTCTTTGTTCGTGAACTCTTAATTTTTTTTTTGGATTTCAGATCTGTCTTTGTTTGGTTCCAGATCTGAAACTTCTCGATTTTTCCAATTTCAGATCTTGAGATGTCTATTGAGTGATATTTCTGCTATTTCACCTCACAGTTTCTTTTACACAACTAGTGATTTTTTGGTTTCTTGAACGTTTCTGTAACATTCATTATCGCAGCAAGGTTTTGATTTTTATCACAAGGTTTTCTTCAACATTTTCTCTTTTTCTTCTTCGAATTCTTGAGAATAGGAGGCCGGAGATGGGATGTCACCGTGGACGACAACGCAGAGGGGGTTAAGGTTTGGGTTAAAGCGAAAAGGAGAGAAACACAGTTCTATTATAATGGTCAAATTAGTCATTCAATATATTTTTTTCATTTTTCAATTTTTAATATTAAGGGTAAAACTGTATTTCAATCATTCCGTCAGTTAGTTGGATGTGGTTGAGGTTTTTGCAATCTTGTGGAGGTAGATGATATTTTCAATCCTTAATGGTGTGTATATGAAAATTTTCCATTCTAATTTAATATGAAATGCAACTCTAATGGCGTTTGTTTCAGTTTATTTCTGCAAATCAACCCCTTCACATTCTCTCAATTGTTCTTCATAACTGTTCTTGAGCAATAGATTTCTCTCAATTGTTCTTCATAGCTGTTCTTGAGCAATGGATTTTATGACTAGTGCAATGATCTTCCACAGCTCCAATGATCTTCTCAATTGGAAAACTGAACGGGAGAGGAAAGGAGTGGGGAGAGCAAAAGTGGAAGAGAAGTGGACTTACAACGAGTGGCAGTATTTAGAAATTAAGGCTTTTATTTTACACATTTAGCTTTAGGCATTTAGGGTTACTTCTAGGCCAGCTGTGGGAGACTAGTACTCTGGGAGACTAGTACTCTGGGAGTGAGACTTAGGATTCGGGACTGGACCAGTGGATGTGTGTGACAATATGAGTGTGTGGTCCGACATATAAATGGTATACAAATTAATATATAAACGGTAATTTTCCATCGATATATCAGTATGAAATTATATCAATACCACACCATACCAATTAGCTATACAGTATCAAATCTTGAACCATTACCCTATGATCCATAGAAGATAGAAAACGATATATCGATATCGTTATAAATGGTACAATACTAGTTTCGGCATATGGTTTTAGTATCAAATTGACATCCTTAGTTCATTGGGAGACGTCTAGAAATTAACGAGGAGAGAGAAAAGGAGAATGTTAGAGGGAAGTACACAAGCGGCAGCATGTACTTCGTTTTTCTCTAAAATTAAAATGTTTGGAATCATTAATGCATGGAACCAGAAAAGCACAAAATCCGCTTTGGGCAACTTATCAAACTAATGCAAAATAGAAATTCAAAGGTTATAGTTCTATTGATTGCACATACCTAAAACTTATGAGATCCAAAAGTTTATCCAAAAATTTGCCATCACGAGTAGGGGTGCAACATTGGCACTGAAACCGTTTATCGAAACCACACTGACCCGTTTGAACCAGAACCGTGAAACCGTTTAATAAATGGGTTCTGTTATGGTTTTGAAAATGACATCGGTTACTTAATCGAGTCGGTTGGGTTTGAGACCATGTACATTGGTGGTCCACACTGGTTAACCACCGAATAAAACCAAATGAATTGAACCGTTTATAAACTAAACCGATAAACCCTAATTCCATTACATTATTTACTATACAACCTACCTATTATTTCCCTAAACTTTAAAACAATGACATTTATTCTTCAGAAAGTTCATGTTCTATTTCGAAGGGATCACATTTTCATGGAACAAGTGGTTGGCTTTTTTTCTAATTTTAATCATATAAGATTTCATTATGTTTCTTTGGGTTTTTATTGTGAAGGTCAAATTTTATAGACTTGGCATGATTTGGTTGCTGTGTTTTTTAAATTTTAATAGTTTATTTAGTTGCATTTCCAATAAAATAGATAAAGGGTGTCCTAATGCACGAGGTTCCCACTACTGCAAGGGGAATGCATAATGTACGCAACCTTACCCCCACAACCAAAATCGATTACCTTGGTAGTTATTGTTTTATTGGAAAAATTAGTTAGATGCATTTTGTGGTCAATAATATCTCCATCAACATGGGGAGTGTAGGATTTCTAGACGATGTATATATATTTTTTATTTTGAAAAATCGATTAACAAACGATACATTAAACCGTATATAAACCACAATCAAGATCTATTAATGAAAAACCGTTTAAAAACTAGTAAACTGAAATCGATTACTAATTGGTTTTGGTTTCAATTTTGAAACCGGTTAGTTAATCGGTTCGGTTTTGATTTTACCCTCCTATACACCGCACGAGACTGAGCCGTTTAACCAATTAAAAACCGTTTAACACCTTTAGGTGCAAGTTTTACCCTGACAACCGGAACCCGCCCAACCCTGGTAGGGCTGGGTTAGGGTTCAAGTTTTGATCAACCCTGACAGGGTTGGGTTGGGTAAGTGGGTAAGGGTTGACCCCCTGGGTTGAGTCTGGCCCGGCCTGACCTATATATATATATTTGTGTTTGTTATATCTTTAAGTTATAATTATTATATATATATTATTTGACAATTTGTTGTATGCTTCATGGCCAATCAAGGTCAATTCGATCCTAAATCAGTGTTAACCCGGCCTAATCTGACCTTGTCAGGGTCAATCAAGATAGGTTAAAGTCAGGGTTGGGCCTTGTCAGGGTCAATCAAGATAGGTTAAAGTCAGGCCCAATCCTGCCAGGGTCAGGGTTGTACATTTTTGACCCTAACTGGATTGGGATGATTAGGGTTAAGTTTAAATAGTTAGGATTAGGGTTTTGAAAAACCCGGCCCAACTCGGCCTTGTTGCAGTCCTAATCATGTGCTTAAAGCACAATGTGAGACAGGAGAATCGAACCCATGACAGGAGAATCGAACCCATGACGTCCTAGTGCCTACACTCAATTTGAAATTAAGATATGCCCATAATGTCAATCACCTCCCCTACTTTTGAAGATAAGTATTAATATACCCTGTTAGTCCGGACAAATCATAACTACTGTTTTCAATAACAATATTACTCCGAGATTATAAAATGTTTTTTTTACCCCTATAAATTTTTTTTGATAGTACTTCCATCTTCATCCCCTCCACCGCCATTCCCACCACTACCCTCCTCTTCCGGCCATGAGTGCTCCACGCATGGTAGTTTTCAGTTTTAGACTCTTTGGGAAGGATGAAGGAACTTTTCTTTTCATGGCTTTTAATATGGAATAGGATTTTCGGATTATAGTCTCAATAGAGGAACGATGACGTCTTCCATTTACTAAATATTCTTCATAAACTAATTACTTTGCTTACAGCGTCGGCTTCCACGACTCCAGCAACGTTTCTTATAGAACAGCTTTAGCAGCTGTCTTCGTTGAAGGGTTAATTTTTCTCTTGATTTCTGCAGTCGGGTTGAGAACCAAACTACCAAAATTAGTCCCCAACCTGAGTTTCCTTATCTGCCTTCGTCAGTCTTCAGAGCAGCGAAAGCTTTTAGGGGTTTAGCTTAATGGTTATTTAATCAATCAGTCTCGGATTCGATATCTTTACATAATGAATGACCAATTAATAATTGATCCAAATCTAAATCCGATACATTTAATAAAAGATGCACATCGATCTTGATTTTAATCTATGGTTCAAAGGACAAGTTGCAGGCCACAAGACAATAAATTAATTCATTAAGAAAATTTTAAATCGGAAATATTGAAAGATGATGATATCATGAAATCAAAATAATAATAGTTAAATAGAAATTTCAATTTGAGAAATCAATGCACACCAATACCATATTGAAATACAAGAATCTCCAAGCTTCGAATTTCTATGGTCTTTTATTCCCTTCTTTTTAAAGAAGGAAAATATGGAAGATGAAAATTAATTGAATTTAAATATGTAAGGAAAAAAAAATCCTATCCCCACTGTGGCATCTGCACAAACATCTAATTAGAACAGTGGAAAAAAAATTTCCCCCCATAAAAGAAAAAAAAAAAAAATATAAAACCAATGCAACACCAAATGGTGATGCAGCTACACAGGTCCCCATGTGTATACGTACAGAATCAGACAAAAAAAAATGTATCTAAATTCTAACAGTCACCTTCAGTGTTCTTCTTCCCAACTCCTTGCAGCCTTAGCAAAGAATCCAAGTCCACAGTTCCTCTGCTCTGATTCGCTCGAAAGAATCGCCCAAACGTATCTCTGATCATCTGCTTAATAAACTCCAAGCATCCGCAACCGCAAACGTAATCTGAATTCAAACAACAATGGAAAGAACAAGCGATTCCCAACCACTCAAAGAACCCCGGATCAATTCGTTCACGAGACAAGAACATGGGCTGCAAGTAAGCGGATGCTGCCTTCCTCACAAGCTTGTTCTTAATGGGGATCTCTTCCCATCTGTGGTTTGACCATGAAATTCCTGGTCGAGAAGAAGGCAACAGATCCTTTAGACTCGTATACGACATAGATAACAAGTATACCGACTCCAGACAGGAACTCGTAAATTAAGAATGGTGGATTGAAAGCGTTCGATGTTAAGAAGCTTGAATCAATTATTTTGGAGAAAGATATAAAGTTCAGGAGTGGAAGAAGAACATGACAGAAAGATTTTGAACTGCGAATCTCTATTAGTATTCAATCTCGCTATAGAAAGCCAGAGATTGATTAGAATTAGGAGAAAAGGAGAGGGAGAAGCTGGGACTGTAAGTGTAGAAGCTATAAAATCCCTTCCGTTTACGTTGCATGAGTTAGCTACACTTACTCCGATTATTCAATGAGTGGCATTGTGAAAGAAAGTCATAGTTCTATAGGGAGAATGAAACTTACAATAATTTTTTTTTGTAAGAGAACTTACATTAATTACTGGGGATAAATCATTCTCCAATAAGAGATAGGGCATATGGTTTCTACAAACTAGATTTTCAAAACATAATGCATGTGACCAAAAAATTAACATATTTGCAGGTGAAAACTGAGAATACTCTTTATACTCGGTTTGTGAAAAGTCATTATTTTTTTAAGAATGGTATAAAAAGATCCCCTCAATATACATCTGCTGTGTGGCGTAGTATGAAAAGTGTTTGGGATTGGAGATCCAAACAAATTCGATGGTTGATTGGTGATGGACAACAAATTAATATATGGACAGATTGGTGGCATGGAGATGAAACATGGAGTGATAAACTCGAAATTGATATAAAGCTTTTGAGAGGGAAAGAATGCTCCCTATCAAGGTTTATAAAGAATGGCTGCTGGGACTGGCCGAATGTCAATTCTCCGGGTCTAAATGATTTGTTTAATAAGGCCAGTTTGATTCCTTTGCCAAAAGATTTTTCTGACCAGCCTATTTGGACTGGAAATAAAGCAGGTATATTTACTATTAAATCAGCATGGGAGATGTTGAGAGTGAAAAAGCAAAAACGAAGTTGGGTCTCAGGGGTAATGGCAAAAAGGATTGAATCCTAGCTTGTCATGGTTTGCTTGGTGTTGGTGTATGAACCAATTGCCTACGGAGGATGTGGAGAGGACAAAAGATATTCCAATTGTCTCTTGATGTGTTCTTTATAAATTGGCTATGGAGAGTGTTGATCATATATTCTGCAGTCGTTCTATATCATTGTAGTTATGGAAGGAAGTTGGATCTAGTTTTGGTGTGTGCTTACCCAGATTTGATACATGTTCGGAATTGTTGCATTGGTGGCTTCAAAAGGTTGTGAATACTAATATTCGTCAAATTTGGACAGGTGCTCTATTTGCAACTCTTAAAAGCTTGTGGGTGGCTAGGAATGATGCAATCTATAGAAATGTGTTGGTGAAACCAGATCAGGTATGGAATAGGATTAAACAAGGATGTAGGGATATTTCTGTCTGTGATCCTTGTTTTATTCGAACATCTTCAGACTTACAATTGGTCAAATTCCTTAATCTTAGGATAAAGCCGTCTCCCATATCTCAGATATTAGAATTGTTTTGGACTCCTCCCTTAGATGGTTGGTGCAAGGTCAATACAGATGGATGCTCTTTGGGAAACCCAGTTGTTGCAGGAATGGGTGGAGTGTTTAGATCAGTTGCTGGTTAGGTAGTGTAAGCACCCCATTTTTGCCATCCCCAGCTGAATAAAGTTTTATTGAATTGTAGACAGCAAAGTGGGAGAGATAAGAGAAAGTTTGAAAAGTACAGGGGAGGCGAGTGAAACTCTCTCAAAAATGATAGTCGATCAACCCTAGCATACTCTCTATAGTGTTTTGAGAAAAAGCTGAGATAACCTCTAATGTTTAGAAGCTTAAGTGAACATATATGGTAAGTTGGTGAATCCCAATTCAAGGTTTGAATTTTTTACTGTAACTTCGAGATGATTTTCAACGGGTCCCACAATAAGGTCATGGGCTGCAACTTGCATGGATGCGTAGGTCTTGAAAATACCTTCGAAATGAGACCTGAATCGCTCAGTTCCGATGTCAAATGGAGAAGATATGACAATTTTAGTTTGCGAATAAGAATAAGGTTATTTTCTGAAAATTAATAATAAATATCTCAGGGCTTACATGTAAATTATCGTAAGTTTAATTATTTAAACTTCATCTTCTCATATCTTACTCATCCGACGTCCAAATAAAGTGATTCCAGTGCCATTATTTATCATTTTTGGTGCTCTATAAAGTGGACATGGAGAATTTGAAATAGAGGTCTCTGAGGCATCCCATGCAAAGTTGCTAGCCGAATTATCGTAAATTAGCCAATTTAAACTTCAGAAATTAATAAGTTGGCTATTTTACATCCAAATGAGGTGATTCAAGCTCCAATATTTCTCATTTTTAGTGTTCTACAAAGTGAGCGAGAAAAATTTAGGGTAGAGGCCGTCAAAAGATTCCATACGAAATGGCAGCGAAAATAGCCTATGAAATGATAGAGAGAGAAAAACCAATATTGGCCCAATGCAGCTTAACTCATATCAATTTAACCCAGTCAACTTAAGCCAGCTCAGTCCAGTTAGCTTAGACCAATTCTGATTGAACTGATTCAACCCATATGCTTAGTGCCATGTATATTAATATGTGTGTTATCATATATACATATTGACATATATTATACAATATATCATTATAATATATATATATATATATATATATATATATATATATATATATATATATATATATATATATATATATATATATATATACATGAAATGGAAGCAAAAAAAGGGAGCCGAGAATATGGAAAGGCTAAAGAGGAAAGATACGGACCAAGATGAAGAGAGAATCCGCGTGGTTTCTTTAGAAAGGAATGAAGAAAGGAAGCTCTAAGACAGAAATCAGGAGAGAGGGAGTGGAGAAATTGAAGGAAAAAAATTAAAAAAAGGAAAACCAAATAGAGAGAGAGAGAGAGAGTCGATGGGGAGAATTGGAGAAAATAAGAAAAAAAAAATAGAAAAAGGAAAGAATAGAAAAGGAGAGACTAGATGGAGAAACTTGGAAACAAAAAAATAGAAAAAAAAAATAGAAAAAAAGAAAGAAAAGAGAGAAAGGAAGCTCGGTGGACACTAAAAGGAAAAAAAATCAGAAATCCAAGAGAAAGAGGAGAGATCGTGAGAGATCATGAGAGATTGGAAGAAAAGAAAAAAAAAACCCAGAAAAGAAGAGAAGTGGGAGAACGTGAAGAGGGGAAGTTTAAGAGAAGGAGAGAAAAAGAGAACACAGGTGAGAGAGCTGAGAGATTGGTAACGGAGAGAGTTGAGGGAGCTGAGTGGAGGAGAAGAGAAGAGAGCAGCAAAGAAAGAGAGAAGCAGGGAAGAGAGCCTCTACAACTCAGGTAAGCCTCTCTCCCTTTTGTTTGTTTTTTTGAGTTTTTTGTTGGCTTTCAACCACTCAGCTGGACACCCCAGGCCTAATCTGTAAACCAGCTGCCATCTTCAATTCAATCCCTCACTCTACTATCCTCAGCCTGCAACTCAGCCATTGAACCTGCTATACCCGTAAAACTACCCCTCTGCAAAACCATCTCGACCATTCACTTACACCTGCGACAAACCATCTCCATCCCTTCACATCTATCCACCCCACTTGTCAAAACCAGACCTAGTATACGCCTTGCCCACCATCAAACTTGCAGCCATGTAATCAAATCCATCCACCATCAATCCTGCAGCCATGTAACACTACTCAGCCACCGTGAGCCATACCTGTCCTACCTCCATTATCCTCTGTCCCTTATCTCATTAAACCCAACCCTATGTCACCAACCATCAACACCTTAATCAGCCCGGCCTCCATGCAACTCCACTTTCATCCATTGAATCCCCACCTCAGCCATGTGTCGACCTACTGCAATACTTCATGTAAACCCCCAATTGATCTGATATGATTTGAATTCTAATATGCTTGGAATTTATGTGATGAAAATTGATCCAATTGTGTGTTAATATGATGAAATTGGTCCGATTGTGGAATATGATGAAATTGATCCGATTATGGCATTGTGATGAAATTAAAATTGATCCGATCATATGGAATTTTGGTTGATTCGATCATGTGAATTTTGATGAAATTGGAATTGATCATATGAAATTTTGATGAAATTGATCCGATCATATAGAATTTTGATTGATCCGATTATGTGGAATTTTGATGAAATTAAATTGATCCAATCATATGTTTTGGAATTATGATTAACATTGAACCATTGATCTTGAATTTAATGTGAATAAATCTTGGCCTTTGATTTAGGTTTTTTTTTTAATGTGAATGAAATCTAGATAATTGATGATTGAATTCAATGTGATTAAAAATATGGACATGTGATATTGAATTTTTACATGATTAAATCTTGGCCATTGATCTTGGAATTTGATGGGATTAAAATCTAGCCATTAATCTAGAGTTTTTAATATGATAAATTTTGAGTCATTGGAATATTGATTTTTATTTGGATCATGAGAGAATATTAATTATGAGTCATTGGATGTTTAATTTTGATTTGGATCTTATAATGAAATGAATCTAGCCATTGATCATGAGTGATATGAAATATAGACCATTAGATCTTGATCATGAGCATCTTATTTGAATTTGAATCATTTGGAGTAATATGAACCATTGGATCTTGATTATGAATGATTTAGAGGAATTTGAATGGATATATTATCATTTAGAGTGATATGAGCCATTGGATCTTTATTGTGAGTGATTTTGAATGATCTGAACGATTAGAATATGACATTTGAATGATTTAAACTGTTGGATCTTGATTATGAATGATTTCGAAGAATTCGAATGGATAGATTATCATTTGGAGTAATATGAAACGTTGGATCTTGATTTTGAATGATTTAGAGGAATTTGAATGGATATATTATCATTTGGAGTGATATGAGCCGTTGGATCCTTTTTGTGAGTGATTTTGAGTGATTTGAATGTTTGGATTACCATCTTGAATGATTTGAACAGTTGGATTACCTTTTTGAGGGATTTAATTGAATTTGAACGGTTGGATTGACCTCATGAATGTTTTAAGTGAATCTGAACCATCGATCAAATATGATCTTGATCACATTGATGATGATCGATTACATCAAATTTGAGTAGTCGATCAAATTTGATATTGGTCACATTGTTGATGATCGATGCTTGATCAATGCTCTCACATGTTTGCTTCTATATTGATTCACATGCTTTACTGCCATACTTGAGATGATATATGTTGTTATTTCTTGTCATACTTGAATGATATTTATTGTTGACAATAATTTAATTTTTACAACACCCTAGTTGAATTGCCATATATGTACACCTAGAAGACATATTAGGTGTGGGGATGTGCATGTAGGCATCCACATTCATGGGAAGAGTAAAATGAAAATGATAAATTTTAATCAAGAGATATGAAACCTAACCCAACAAATGTCAAATTAGGGTTTTAGGTCAAGGGTAGCTTAGGATGATCCCTACCCCTCAGCTCATTTTTCCTAGGATACAAAGAACTAGATAGGTATAAAGTGAATCGAACCATAGAGTATTTAGGTTTCACACCTTGATATTGAAAGAAAAACATCAATAAATTGAATCCATATTTCGAACTACGTGGATCCTGATTCTTAGGACAGCACCCTAGGATACGTAGGTAGTTTGGAAAGATTCCCAAATATGATTCCACATTCTGATCTTGCACACGTTATTGAATAAAATTATTCAAAATACTTAGATCCTGTCAAGAGGGATAGATTCCCGAAGGCACACACAGATCCTGTCAAGAGAGATATATTCCTGAAGACGTACTTATACCCGTTAAGAAGGATAGATTCCTGAAGACGTACTCAGACCTGTTAAGAAGGATAGATTCCTGAAGATGTACTCAGATCCTGTCTAGAGGGATAGATTTCCGAAGACATACTCCGATCCTGTTAAGAGGGATAGATTCTCGAAGGCATACTTAGACCCTATCAAGAGGGGTAGATGTCACACCCCAATTCTGCACTGTTCAGAATGGTGCGATGAACCGCTAAATAACTAACGGTTCAACCAGGATCTTGAATAGGCTATCCCCGCGTTATCCAAACTTACACGCATCCACAATCATAATCAGAGTAATTACACAATAGCGGAAATCTTATTAATAAATGAACCGAGAACTAAAATGATATTAATAATTTAATAGAAAATTATTCTGTATCAACCGGGACATAAGTAAACATCAATACAAATCTTTAATAAATCCAGAATAAGAAACCTATGAAAATATCTAATCGAATACACACGGGTTGCACTCGCAAAAGGAGTCGTGTGTATCGTCTTCAGCTCCAACTTCCATAGCTGCTACAGTTCCGTATGCCGACGCGTTCATATAATCTTCAACTGTATAACCTGCATCATCAACTAAAAATATTCGACGTCGAGGGGTGAGCATACAACACGGCTCAGTGAGTAGCCAAAACAATGCAACATTACATATGCATGCAAAAATCAATTTATATCTTTGGTCTTGGTTTATAGTTTGCAATGTGCAATAGAAAGGTTGGGTGGTCAAAGGTTAACGTTTATTGACACCGCCTCTATACACAGGGTGTGGAAGCCCGCCTGAAAGTTAACGTTTATCGTCGTCCCCATCCACCCTACCATAACATTATACAACAAAGGTTAACGTTTATTGCTATATAATGCTATACCAACACGTAAGCCCCTGTTAGCGAGGGCTTGCAAACCGGGCTCGTTGCTAACCAATCCTAATGCCAAACAAGTATATCCAAGGCCTCACCCCAAAGATCCCTTAGAACATCCATAGAGATAGAGCTAAGGCCCCCGGTAGAGTCGAGACTACAAGGACCGAGACCACCTCCCCTGATACTCTACGACATAATAGTTCTGCTAAGGTAATGACGATACGACGATGTCAATGCACAAAACTTGAGTTAGAGATAGAGCTAAAGTGTTGAGACCCGTCAAAGGTTAACGTTTATTGACGTTCTCATCACACCTCCCCTGATACTCGCTCGCATCAAGCACATCAACCACACACATACAAGCACATGCCTATTCCTATCATCATCATCATCATCATGTTATAAACAATAGAGTAAATATGCATGAACAAGTAATAGAAATATTGGATGGCATGCTCTATGCACATTACAAACATATTCGCATAGAATCAAACATGGCATAGGACTCAAGAAATAGAAAACAGTTTATTATTAACCAATTTAGTTTGGGTTAAGGTTCCTCACCTTAGCTTGCTAAAAGATACTTTTCCAAGCTTTAGAATCACCGTTATAACGTAATTATATTGCTAGCAAACCTAACCAAGTCGATAGAATTTAATTAGAATTAATTCGGAATTTAAAAACCATTTCGTCAAAGCGAGGGTCGATGCTAAGGTCGATACTAGGGTCGATGGGTCTATCGACCCTCCCTCCATTCTCGAACTTCCCGAATGCCGAGGGTCGATGGTCGAAACACCTAGGGTCGGATGGTCTATCGACCCTCGGTGCGACCCTTGGTGCACTCTGGTCCAATTTCCACTTTTAACCCATTCTTCGTGTTTGGGGTCCTATGGCTTGCTTCCTACATTCATTCAATAGTCAATCCATGGTCTAGAACCATGTATAATCCATCTAGATAGCTTTCGTGCATCCTCCTATGGTTTTCCATGAAAACCTAACCATGGATGGATGGTTTGGGTTTCTTCGAAATCCTACACTCAACCATATCTAACCTAAGGTCTGTAGAAACTCATGGAATTAATATCCATACCTGAGAAGATTACTTTTCTATCACACCCCAATTCCGGCTGAACCAGAAGTATGAGTGAACCGGTACTAAACCACGGTTCACATCAGGATCTCGAAAGACCGTGTCAACCAATGGGGCGGTCACGAAGTCCTTGACCGTATACCCTGCATCCAAATCTGAAAAGAGATATATATATCGGGGTGAGCTACAACACAGCTCAGTAAAGCACAAGACCAATGCAACATCCACATGCATGAGTTAACATTACAATTTGGGCCAGGTATAACTTGCAATTGTGCTATGGTAAGGTTTGGCGGCCACCGCACCTCCATGCACGAGAGTGTGAGCACACCCAATAGTCAGGCTCCTACCACACTACTACTTGTTGCCCCACATCACTCACTCCGGTATAGAGATAGGACTCGAGTCCGGCGGGCGGGAAGAACCACAATCCCACGTCCTCCTCCCGATACCCCATATCGTACCAATACCTAAACCCCTATTGGTAAGGGCTTGCAAGTGGGTTCCGTTTCTAACCGGTCCTAGATGTCAATACAAGTAGGCTCCACCCTAGTACAACCGTCTACGGCATAGGGATAGAGCTAGAGCGTGCAGGTCGGTGGAGACCACATTACCTCACCTCCCCCTGATACCCTACCCGCAACAAGCATACCAAGATGGAACTATACGCAAGTAGGCCCTATCCCAACATCGCTCCCTATGGCATAAGGATAAAGCTAGAGCGTCATGGCCAGGTTAACGTCGATATCGGAGATCACCATGCCACATCGCTGTGGCCAGATCAACGTCAACATCGGAGACCACCTGCCATAACCTCCCCCTGATACCCCACCCATACCAAGCATGCTAAGATAGAAGTTTCACATACAAGTCCTACACAACCATATTTTCATGTTAATTTCCATTTATTAGAGTTTTAGAAGCCAAAACCTGGCTTTCCCAAACAAATAGGGCTCGGAACACATACCGGTCTCGCACATACCGGTCGCAGGATAGTGAGACCGGTATGGTGAGACCGGTATGGTGAGACCGGTATGCATATCGGATGCACACATACCGGTCTCACTCAGATCTGACCGAGTGCGACCGGTATAGTGCCCGGCGGTATGCATACCGGATGCACACATATCGGTCTCACTCGGATCCGGCCGAGTGCGACCGGTATGGTGCCGCCGGTATGCATACCGGGATGCACACATACCGGTCTCACTCGGATCCGGCTGAGTGCGACCGGTATGGTGCCGGCCGGTATACACCGCGGCCCATACCGCGGGACTTTCCCAAGGATATACCCTACGGCGTGATTTCCGAGAGCGAGGTCTCCACGGTAGCTCCCTAAGGTTTCACCTATCTTCTGCTAAGGTCCAGTCTCTGAAGGGTCCTACGGATCTTGGCTAGAATGCCAAAAACCAACCAGATCCGAAAGAAAGACGAAAGGAATCTAAGCATTTTCCATCGGGATCTCATGCCGCTTCGCGGCTCCGATCCGATAAACAACACTACAGGAAGGATAGAGCACTTTACCGGTAGCGGTTGTCAGTTGGCGGCGTGTTCCTCCACCGGCAACTCTTTCCTTGGCGGCGTCTACCTCCTTGAACCCTCAACTCCTTCTCAGAACAAAGGGGTTCACGGAGTGTCTCCCCCTCTATTAATAGAGGGAGACCGTCCAAAGCACGCTCCCCCCTCATATGGAAACTTTAAGTTTCCATTTTTGAGAGAAACACAGCTCCGAACACACACCGGTCTCGCACATACCGGTCGCAGGATAGCGAGACCGGTATAGTGAGACCGGTACGCCATACCGGTTGCAGGATAGTGCATCCGGTATGGTGAGACCGGTATGGTGAGACCGGTATGCCATACCGGTTGCAGGATAGTGCATCCGGTATGGTGAAACCGGTATGCACTTAGCCAATTTTACACATTTTTCGTACCTGAAATTGATTGGTTCTTCACCCGGCTTCTTGCGTGGTCCCTTGCCCGGCTTCGCTTTTCGGTCCGGTTATGATTGGGGCACCTGTCATCGCATAAAACCATGGTTAAACCGGGTTTTAGAGCACGGTTCTTACAACTCTACCACCCTTAAAAGAAATTTCGTCCCCGAAATTTGCATGTAGGTCTTACATTTTCTCTGCAAATTCTTCTCCTTTTTGCTAAGCCTTCTTCCTAGCCTCCTTTCTTCCTCTTTTCCTTCTTCTCTCTTTCTCTCAATTCAATTAGGGTTGTGAAAGGAGTGAATGTGGCTTAGGGACGTCCTTTAAATAGACTAGGAATGTCCTATAATAATCCCATTGAGATTTGGAAAGAATCCCAACCGAAAATTAGGAAATTTTCTAATTTCAGTTTCGTCAGAAACCGAGGGTCGATGGGAGGGTCGATGATCCCGTCGACCCTAGGGTCTTAAGCTGTTCGACCCTCCCTTCAAAACTGAGGGTCTGACTTTCTGCTTTTGGGAGGTCCGACCCTGCTTAGCTGGGTGTGTGACCCTTCCCTAAAATTAAGTGTTTTTGGGTCGATTTTATACCTGGGATCTCGATCTCTTTCATGCCCTTGGTCCATTAGACTCGACCATGATGGGTAAACCTGGTTCAAGGTGGTGTAAGCACCCCATTTTTGCCATCCCCAGCCATGAACAAGAGTCTTGATGGGCATATTCAGAAGGGTTGCGGGTCAATTCAAGGTTTGGACGATAAGTGGTGATTTCAAAGCTGATTTTGGCGGGCCCTACAGCAAGGTCATGAAAATACCTTCGAAATGATACCAGAATCACTCAATTCCGATATCAAACGAAGAAGATGTCGCGATTTTAGTCAGATTGAATTTGACTTACTAAATCCAAGGGTTTTTCTGTAAATTATCATAAATTAAGGATTTATTAGGCAAATTATCGTGATTTAAATCGATCGGACTTCATTCGACCATATTTTGTTCATCCGGAGTCCGAATCAGGTGATTCAAGTGCCATTGTGCTCCATTACCTGTCCTCTTCAAAGTGGGCACGAAGAATTTTGGGCAGAGGCCGTCAGCGGGTCCCATGCAAAGTTGCCGATTGGATTATCGTTAAAACTCCAATTCTTCATATCTTGATCATCCGAAGTCTGAATCAGACGATTCAAGTGCCACTGTGCTCCATTGCCTGTCCTCTTCAAAGTGGACGTGAAGAATTTTGGACGGCAGCCGTCAGCGGGTCCCATGCAAAGTTGTCGGTAGGATTATCGTCGAAACTCCAATTCTTCATATCTTGGTCATCCGAAGTCCGAATCAGACGATTCAAGTGCCACTGTGCTCCATTGTTCGTCCTCTTCAAAGTGGACGTGAAGAATTTGAGACAGAGGTCGTTGAAATTTTTCATATGGAATTGCAAGCTGAGAGGACTCATAATAGAGAGAGAAATCAACCCAGTCCATTCTTACTCAGCCCAACCCAGCTCAAGCCCAATTTAGTCCAATCTCGTTGAACTCAATCAGTCCAACCTGACCCAACCCAGACTAGCCCAGATCGAGTCGGGTCGGCCCATGTGTATGTACTTGTTATATATATACATTTATATATTATATAATATATGTTTTATAAATGTTATATTATATATATATATATATATATATATATATATATATATATATATATATATATATATATATATATATATATATATTTATATATTATATTATTATACTATGTATACTATATTATATTATATTTTATATATATATTCGGCCGTGAATCCGAATAAGGAGAACCCGATAAGGGAGAGGAATAGAGAGAGGAAGAGAGAGAGAGAATGGGAAGAGAGAGGAGGGAGAAGAACCGAAAAAAAATAAAAAAAGAAGGGGGGAGGATTCGGTGGAGGGAAAGAGGGAGGTGCTGCCACCTCATCTTTCCCATGCCCCAAATCCCTCTCCCTCACCGCCACCTCCTCCTCTCCTTGAGCCCCACTCCACCAGCCCCCTCTCCTTCTCCATGCCCCTCCCTCACCGCCTGTACACCTCTCCCTCACCGCCACCTCATCTCACCTTGCCACCTCCCATCTTGAGCCAGCCGACTACACTCCTCCTCCATTCCTTGAGCCAGTCCCAAAGCACCTGCAACCATAAAAGGGAGAGGGAGGAGGATGATAGAAAGGGGGGCGACCGAACCAGAAAAAAAAAGGGGAGCAACTGCTGCTCCAGAAGGAAAAAAAACAGAGTGAAACCAGAGAGGAGAAGGGGCAGCGGCAGCGCTGCCGCCGTCGAAGAAGGGGGAGCAGCTCTGCTGCTGCTCCAAAGAAGAAAAAAAAAGAGGGGAAACAGAAGGAGAAGAAGGCAGCGGCACTACCGTAGAGTGAAAAAAAAAAAAAAAAACAGAGTGAAACCAGAGAGGAGAAGAAGAAGAAAGAAGAGAGGAAGAAGAAATAAGAGAAGGGAGAAGAAAGAAGAAGAGGGAGAAAGGAGAAGGGGCAGCGGCAGCGCTGCCGCCGTCGAAGAAGGGGGAGCAGCTCTGCTGCTGCTCCAAAGAAGAAAAAAAAGGGAAGAAACCGTGGAGAAAAAAAAAAAAAGAGCAGCTGGTCTAGTCCATGGAGTGGAAAAAAAAAAAAAAAGAGAAGGGAGAAGAAAGAGAGAGAGGCAGAGAGAAGAGGAAGAAAGTAGCGGCACCGCTGCCGCTGCCTTGGAAGAAAGAGGAGCAGCAGTGAGCAGCCTCACTACTGCTCGTCCAAAAAAAAAAAAAAAAGAGAAATAGAAAAAAAAGAAAAAAAAGAAAAAAAAGGAATAAGATTTGAAGGAGCAACCATCGTCGGCAAACGTTCGATCATCTCGCGACGTCATACAACGGCCATCGTCGACGCCTCGAACGGTTAGTTTCTCTTCATCTTCTCGATTTATATGTAACTATTTTGTTTCATTTGTTTTATATTGGGTACATTTTTTGTATTTAATCTTTGATTTCATGTATATTATTTTAATCAAATCTGGTCCATTGATGTTAAATTCGATCTTGATCATGATTAATTTGATTTTAGTTAAATCTGATCCCATTGATTTGTGAATGATTATGATTAAATCTGATCCCATTGATCCCACCATCACAGGATTCACATCACAATCGTGTGATCCCATTACCACATGATTCACATCACAACCACTTGATCCCATCATCTCTTACACCATTGATCAGTCATCACAACCATTCCAACCATGTGTTTTAATGTCATAGATCTGATTTATGTAATGAAAATTTGATCCGACCATGAGTTTGAAATTAGTGTGATTTGATTCGATCATATGATTGAAATTTTAATGTGGGTGATCCAACCACACGATCTGAATTTTATGAGAATTGATCATGACCATATAATTTTCATGAGTTGATCATAGCCATTGATCTGAAATTTTGATATGAGTTTAATTAATTTGAACCGTTAGATGATCTTTGGAAGTGATGTTAATCAATCTGAACAGCTGGATTGTGATCTTGACAATCTGAACCGTTAGATGGTCTTTGGAAGTGCTTTTTTATCAATCTGAGCGGTTAGATTATCATGATGAACGATCTGAGCCATTAGATTATCTTTGGGAATGATTTAAATGAATCTGAATGGTTGGATTATGATCTTAAGAGATTTGAACCGTTGGATTGTCATCGTAAGTGATTTTGGTGAATCTAAACCGTTAAATCTTGATCATGAGTATTTTTGATGAATCTGAACGGTTGGATTATGATCTTGAGTGATTTAAACCGTTTGATTATCATCATGGAAATTTTGAGTGATGTAAATTGTTAAATCTGGATCATAATTGATTTAGATGAATCTGAGTCATTGATTTCTTAGTCTGATCATGATAGGAGATCTAAGCCATAGATCATAGCTATTTTGATGAAATATGAGTCATTGATCATGATTATAGCTATTTGATGAGATCTGAGCCGTTGATCTTGGCTGTTTTGATGAAATCTAAGTGTTAATCATGATCATCATTTTTTTGAAGAGATATAACCGTTAGATTGAGGATCTGATATTGTCTATGTTGTTATATCCATGCATCTATCATGTTCCCTTGATTACGCTGTCATATTATGCACTACCATGTTTGGAATCCTTACAATGTTAGCTTTGTGCACACTGCCATGCTGATCTGCTGCTGTATGCTATGCTTGAATGATGTTTATGTTGGCAATAATTTACTTTTCGTTGCACCTTAGTCGAACTGCGGTGCATGTACACTGATAGAAGACATTCTTAGGTGTGGGAACGTGCATATAAGCACCCACATTCATGGGAAAGGTAATAATGGAAAATGATAAAAGTCTTAATCAAGAATCATGAAGCTTAGCCCAACAATTCCAAATCAGGGTTGTAAGTGACAAGGGTAGTTTAGGACGATCCCTACCCCTCAGTTCATTTACCCTAGGATGCAGAATCTAGATAGATGTAATGTGAATCCAACCATAGATCATCTAGGATTATCATTCGGTCCGGCTGGACCGTCCATATTCTGACCCAAGTGGGTCACCCAATGAACAGTGCCATTTCGAACTACGCGGATCCTGATTCTCAGGTCAATACCCTGAGATACGTAGGTAGTCTGGAAAACTCCCAGATACGGTTCCACACCTCAATCAATGTGCCCACATACATCACTCCCTGAGAGTACAAAACCCTACTCCCTGAGAGTACAAACCCTACTCCCTGAGAGTACAAACCCTACTCCCTGAGAGTACAAACCTTACTCCCTGAGAGTACAAACCTTACTCCCTGAGAGTACAAATCCTTATTCCCTGAGAGTACAAACCCTACTCCCTGAGAGTACAAACCTTACTCCCTGAGAGTACAAACATCACTCCCTGAGAGTACAAACATCACTCCCTGAGAGTACAAACATCACTCCCTGAGAGTACAACCCAACTCCCTGAGAGTACAACCCTACTCCCTGAGAGTACAAATATCACTCCCTGAGAGCCACACCCTACTCCCTGAGAGCCACACCCTACTCCCTGAGAGCCAGACTCTACTCCCTGAGAGCCACACTCTACTCCCTGAGAGACATACCCTAGCCCTTGAAGTTACCCAATCCACCCAAATAACAAACTACGTTGTACCTGATTTCCAGGACCTCTGGAATACGTAGGCAACTTGGAGGACTCTCCAAGTACGGTACCCCATCTTAGTATCCTTAGGTTCCCCATATCCATATTCATATCCGTATCCATATCTTCGTTCACTTCGATCCATTTAGGCTATCTCTAGATTCAATCTCAATCATCATCAAGCATAAACTTCAACTTGAATAAATTGAATCTAAGAAAGCTTAATCATAATCCACATCCATAAACCTTAACCACTTTCTGTTTCGAACTACGTTTTTGGACTTAATTTTCAGGATTGGAATACGTAGGCAATTTGAGACGTTTTGGACATCTCAGATTCAGTCCATCACCGAACCATCTTTGGTTCGGTTCATTGTATATCATTTTATTTGTTTTCTTACTTCGAGAACATGTTTGGCTGAATTTAGGCTAGAAGAACTCAACAACTTGGCATAAGATCCCCCATGAGCCCTAGTCATCATCCATTGACCATGAACAGTCAGAACCATAGAGTCTAAGGAAAGTAGAATCACATAGGAGGCCGACTTTCGGATCGGGCAGTTTTGGGTGCCTAACACCTTCCCAAACTGTACTTTGAACGCTTACCGTTCTCTGTTGGACCAAAGCCGATATGTTGGGTCATGAGTCAATAGAAGTCTTATCTCAGGATGAGGCTATATTTTAGGTCCTAGACCTTAATCTAGGTGGCGACTCCAAATCATTTCACCGTCCATTCAGCGTGGGTGGACATTTGTCCTCACAGGTGGTAAGACCGGGTTAGTTTGACACGGGTCTTACAATAGATTCCCGAAGGCATACTTAGATCCTGTCTAGAGGGATAGATTTCCAAAGGCATACTCAGACCCTGTCAAGAGGGATAAATTCTCGAAGACGTACTCAGACTCTATCAAGAGAGATAGATTCCCGAAGAAGTACTCAGATCCTGTTAAGAGGGATAGATTTCTGAAGAAGTACTCAGACTCGTTCAAGAGGGATAGATTCCTGAAGAAGTACTCAGACCCTATCAAGAGGGATAGATTCCCGAAGATGTACTCAGATTTTGTTCAGAGAGATAGATTCCCGAAGACATACTCAGATTTTGTTCAGAGAGATAGATTCCCAAAAAAACGTATTTAGATTTTGTTCAGAGGGATAGATTCCCGAGAAGATGTACTCAAATCTTGTCTAAAGAGATAGATTCCCGAAGACATATTCAAATCCCACCCAGAGGGATAGATTCCCAAAGACATACTCAGATCATGTCTAGAGGGATAGATTCTCGAAGGCATGACCACATTCTTAATTCTTTTAGGTTATCCATATCTATCATCAATTTATCTGTATCCACAATCCATCACAACGAACTACATTGTACCTGATTTTCAGGACCTTCGAAATACATAGGCAACTTTGAGGACCTCTCCAAGTATGGTACCACATTTAGTATCCTTAGATCATCCCTAACCATATCCATATTCATTATCCATATTTACTTCGATCTACATTAGGCTATATCTAGATTCAATCTCAATCATCATCAAGCATAAACTTCAACTTGAACAATTGAATCTAAGAAAGCTTAATCATAAACCACATCCATAAACCTTAATCACATTCCGTTCGAACTACATTATGGATTTGATTTTCAAGATTTGAAATACGTAGGCAATTTGAGATGTCTTGGACATCTCAGATTCAGTCCATCACCAAACCATCTTCGGTTCGGTTCATTGTATATTACTTTCCTTGTTTATTTATTTTGAAAACATGTTTAGCTAAATCCTAGGTTAGAAGAATTTAACAACTTGGCATAAGATTCTCCATGAGTCCTAGTCATCATCCATTGAACATGAACAATTAGAACCATATAGTCTAAGGAAAATAGAATCACATAGGAGGTCGATTTTCGGATCGGGTAGTTTTGGGTGCCTAACACCTTCCCAAACTGTACCTTGAATGCTTACCCATTCTTTGATAGATTAAAGCCAATATATTGGGTCGAATGAGTCAATAGAAGTCTTGTCTTATGATGAGACTACATTTTTATAGGTCCTAGACCTTAATCTAGGTGGCGACTCCATAATCATTTTTCTCGTCCATCAGAGATGGGTGGATATCATTTGTCCTCACAGGTAGAACATTGAAAAAATGATTATGGAGTCGCCACCAGACTCCATAATTTGTCAATCGTTATGGTATCAATAATTCGGTACTGTTTCGCTTCGGTACAAGGAAAAAAAGCCTTACTGTTACCATAGCGGTAGGAAAATGAATTTCCCACACTATTACTATCCCATCTTGGTACGGCTTTTAACCAGGTATGAATTACGATTTTTATTCAATATGAAATATAGTTTTTATTCAATATGAAATACGATTCTAATTTAGTACGAAATACAACTCTAATGGCTTCTTCATTTTCTTGTTTGTACTAAGTTTGTTTCAGTTTATTTTTGCAAATCAACCCTTCGCATTCTCTCAATTATTCTTCACAACAGTTCTCGAGCAATAGATTTTATGACTATTGCAATGATCTTCCACAGCTACAATGATCTTCTCACTTGGAAAAATGAATCAAAGAGGAAAAGGAGTCGAGAGAGGAAATGGAAGAGAAGTCAAACTTGCAACCAGCGACAGTATTTAGAAATTAAGGCTTTTAGGTTTACTCATTTAGCTTTAGGCATTTAGGATTACCTTTGGGCGGCTGCGGGAGACTAAGACTTTGGGAGTGAGACTTGGGATTCAGGAGTAGATCTGTGGATGTGTGTGACAGTGTAAGTGTGTGACCCGATATATAAATGGTATACAAATCGCTATATAAATAGCATGTCCCGTCGATATATCGGTATGATATTATACCAATACCATACTAGCTATACCGATTAGTTATATGTACCAAATCTTGAACCATTACCGTACGGTCCATATAGAAAATGGTATATCGATATCGTTATAAATGGTACGACACTAGTTTTCGCATATGGTTTTAGTATCAAATTGACACCCTTAATTCATTGGGAGGGGATCTGGATTTTAAAAAGGAGCTAGAGGAGAACGTGAGAGGGAAGTATACACCGGCACCATGTACTTCCTTTTCTCAAAAATTAAAATGTTTGGAATCATTAACGCATGTAGCCAAAGAAGTACAAAATCCTCTTTTAGCAGTTTATGAGACTAATGCAAAAAGGAATTCAAAAATTATAATTCAATTGATTGCACATATCTAAACCCTAGATCCAAAAGCTTACCTAAGAATGCGTTGTTATTTTTGGTAGGGGGTGATTAAGTCATAATGAGACAAAAGAGTCAAATCCATGACATCTTGTACTTGCACTCAACTGGAAATCAAGATATCCCATCATTATTATAATAAAAAATTGCATGCACGTCCCCAGAACTTAAGCCATAATTCTAGGCAATTACCTAATTTTAGAGGAAAATGAAATTGCACCGCGTACAATGACGGTGGTACACGAAAAATTTGAAATGACAAGATTATCTTTCTCATAAAAACGACCATTCCCTTCTTTACACAACTCACCCACCTTTCACATCTCTTCAAAGAGCTTCCCAACAATGACCTCTCTTCCTAGTAGTGACCTCGACCACCTCTTTTCCTAGGAGCTTCCCCGAAAGTTTTGAGCAAAGCTCATGGGGTTTTGTCATCGATCACAAATTTAATGGGATCTTTGGTGGGTATCCCAGCCTCAGCTCCTTTGCTGCTAATTGTAGCTATGCTGATTTCCGCACTTTCTCTCTACTTACTCCATTACAATCCACCATTAATCTTCCACCATCAACAAATACTCTCATTCTCTCTCATGTTCCTTGTTTATTATTGAACCAATTCAATAATCATTTTTACTAGCACAAGACCTGCAACACAAGATAGAGAAGGAATCATGTTTGTACAGCTACAACCTTTTAGACACGAAAAGTTGGCAATCAATCCTCCCCTTTTAGTTTTGCTTTGCATTTTGCTCCTCTTTTGCTTTCCCACACCCTACCATGCCCAACTGGAGCTTGATTGAATCCCTCTGCTATCCTTCTCCCACAACCTCTCAACTCCTTTGAATTGATCTTTTTCCTTTGATTGTTGTCTTTGTAAAGGAGTTTATTGTGATGATCGATTCCCTTCAAAGCACTCGAAGGTCCCTTCCAAGCACTTGAAGGGTCCCTTCCACCTCTCTGACCTCACCCACCTCTCTTATTCTCTCTCATAATTTCCTATTTGGGTACCTTCTTCCTTCGTTGTGTCCTTTCATCAGCTAGAGTTCCTCATTTGAGCTACAACCATATTTTCGATGAATTAACAGCATCTACGTACCCAACAGTCCCTTGTTTCTGTGGATTTTTTATTTATCATCCAACGCTCCGTGGAGACTTTCAGTTATTATTCCTAAGGCAAGGTTGGAATATGTCAACGTTGGACATCAGCAATAATATTTTCACCAACCTCATTTCTTTTTCACTTACAGATTTTCGCTATGCTTAAATACTTGGACTTCTCCTTCAGTGATTTCAGTGACGGTTGGTAGGTGTTCAAAGTAGATTGGACTGTTGGGTTGTGTCTTGTACTCTACGGGGTCCACATAGTTGTTGGACTTTTATATTTTAGTTAGATTGGGTTTGGGACTATTACATGTACAAAGGTAAAATTATAGTTGTGTGGGAGTAGAAATTCTAAGGAGCCTATTTATTGTCTCCGGAGGAATATCCTAGATAAGAGCAAAGGAATCATTTTGTGAGGTGGAAAGATATGGAGTTTTTTTTAGTGAATGAAGAAATTCTTTGATTCCTTTGAGTGGAGGTAGGCATTTCTTATTGGGGGCTGAACAACGATAAATCCTCTTGTGAAAATATATGCTTGGGTTTTCTTTCTTTTCTTTGCATTTTCTGTTGGCCATGTGTTGTCATTGTTGGCAACTTGGATGATGTGACAACATAGATGAACATATAGTTAGAGAAATGAAGAGAAAGAATGATCGGATCAATTTTATTTTCATCAAAATTCCATACGATCGGATCAATTTCAATTTCGTCAAAAATTCACATGATCGGATCAATTTCAATTTCATCAAAATTCATATGATCTTATCAATCAAAATTTCATATGATCGGATCAATTTCAATTTCATCACAATGCCATAATCGGATCAATTTCAATTTCATCAAAATTCATATGATCGATTTCATATTTTCACAATCGGATCAATTTCCTCATATTTTCATAATCGGATCTATTTCCACAATCAAATCAATTTCATCAATTTCTACAATGTCATAATTGAATCAATTTCAATCAATTTCCACAATGCCATAATCGGATCAATTTCATTTAATTTGCACACAATCGGATCAATCACATATACATATCAAATTTCAACATGATCATGAGTTTATAATAACCAATGATTGATAATAATCATTAAGCAAACATGACCATGGTTGATATCAGGGATGCTCGATCAACGTTCTCGGTGGAATGTAATTTAATTGGACCGATGGTGGTGCTTGGCTGGTTACGGATAAGAGGAGGTGGCTTGCATTGATGATGGATTGGCTAAGGTTTTGGGTGTGTTGATAACAGGTGGCTATGGATGTGCATGTTAGATAGAGGCTGAGTGGTGTAGTGCAGGTTTGATAATAGTGTGGCAGCAGGTTATCAGGTGTGCAGGTTTTATGGCCATGAGGTGAGGTGTCGATGAGATGGAGTGGCTGGGTTTTGGTATCGGTTGTGATCTGGGCTTAAAGGTGGTGGAGGATAGCAGTTGTGCAATGGTGTTATCGGGTTCAACAAGGTGGCAATCCGTTATGATGGGGGTAAGCGGTGACAGATGGGTGAGATGGCTTATTGGTGGTCTGGGCTTAGGTGTCGATGTGCATGAGGGGTGAATGTAATGCATAGAGGTTCAGTTTCAGGAATCGATTGCAGATTGCGGACAAGGTGGTTTGTGGGTTGGACTATGCACAGGTGGTACTCGGCCATGGGAGTTGATTGGGGTTTATTCGGTGGAGGCTTACGGTGATCTGCAGAGAATAACATAAACAAAAGAAAGAGGAAGGAGCTTACCTCCTTCAATTCTTCTTCTTCTTCTTCTTCTTCTTCTTTCTAACTCTCCCCATTTCCCTTGCTCTCTCCTCCTGTTTCTCAATTCCTCTCCCTCTCTTAGACTCTCTCCCTCCTCACGTTCTCCCACTTCTCTTCTTTTTCTTTTTCCGATTTTTTTTCTTCTCTTTCTATTGGTCTAAATCGTTTTTTTTTTCTTTCCTAAAACCGTCTCTCTCTCTCTCATTCCGTCCTCTCCTTTTCCATCTCTGATTTTCTTTCTTTTTTTTTTTTTTTCTGATTTTTTTTCTTTTTCTTTCTCTTTTAGATTCCACTCTCTTACAATTCTCTTCTTTCCTATCTTCTTCGGCTGGTTTTCCATGTTCTTTTTCTTTCTATTCTCCAGATTTTTTCCTCTTCGCCGGCCAGCCACTGACATTCTCTTTCTCTCTTTCAATTCTTTGCTTATTCTTCTCCCTCTTTTCAAATTTCTCTTTCTTTTTCTGTTTTAGAGTCCAAACGACTCTTCTCTTCCTTTACCTTTTTTTTTTCTTCGTTTTTTTGAGTTTCATTTTTCTCTCCCTTTCTCCACCGAGTCTCTCCTTTTCTATTCTTTCCTTTTTTTTCTTTTTTTCTTTTATTTTTTCTTTCCAAAAGAACTCCCACCGACTCTCTCTTTTCTGAGTTTTATTTTTTTAATTAATTTTTTTCCTTTTATTTCTCCCTCTCTCTTGATTTCTTTCTTTTTTTGTATTTTTTTTCCTTTTTTTTTTGTTTCTTTCCAAATTTCTCCAACCATATTCGGTCTCTCTTTCCAATCTCTCAATATTTTCTCTCAATCTCTGAATATTCTCTCTCCATTCCAATTCGGTTAAATCTTTCACAATTTTTTTCTTAAATTCCAACAGTCAACTCTTTGCCTCTTTCAGCCTCATTAATGTACATAATATACATATATTAATATAATAGTATACATATTATAATAATAATTTATAATAATTTATATATATATATATATACATAATGTATATGCACATGGATTTAACATATTAGGTCCGAACTGGTCTGGACTGACTTGATTGGGTTGGACCGATATGAATGACTGGGTTAAACTGATCTAGATTAAGGTGGGTTGGGTCAAGATTGATTTTTCTCTCTCTATCATTTCATAGATCATTTCCGTTGTCATTCCTCATGGAATCTTTCGACAGCCTCTACCTCAAATTTTCAATGTTCAATTTTTAGAACACTAAAAATGAGAAATAGTAGAGTTTGAATCATCTCATTTTGACATAAAATGACAAACTTATGAATTTTTGAAGTTTAAATATGTCAATTTACAATAATTTGGTTAGCAACTCTGCATAGGATGCCTCAGAGACTTCTGCCGAAAATCCTTCTCTTTCACTTTGTAGAGCACTAAAAATGAAATATATTGAGACTTGAATCACTTGATTTGAACGTCGGATAATAAAATTATGAGAAATTGAAGTTTAAGTGAACATATCGGTTTACGGCTCCGTATGAGATCTTAGGAAACCTTTGCTCCAGATTTTCCACGTCCATTTTGTAGAACACCAAAAATGAAGAATAATGACACTGGAGTTGATTAGATCATTCGTCTCGTCAACCTCATCGTTTGTGACCTTTCCCTTATGTGTAACTAACTTTTCTAGTTATCAGTCATTAAGCCTATAGTTATATACGTCCTTAACTGAAATCTGACTCATGACGAACCAGCTCTAGGAACAAATCCAGCCCGAAATACTTGCATTGGAAATTTATCTTACCTTACAATTTTGACCAATCGGCTTACCAACATTACTGGTGCATTTTAAATTCTAATGCTTAACAGGAAGCTAACCACACTTCTCCTCACTGAAAACTTTTTGGAGAAGAGATTCCGAATGACATAGATTCTGGCGGATTCTAAAATCTCCAGGAAATCACATCCTGAACTTCAGTTCCCCACTGCCTAATTTTGTATATCTTTTCGACATATGCGGAATTCACAACCCACGCCCTTGGACAGACAAGCATGGAGTCCATTCCATATCTCTCTCTCATGAGACCATGACTTGCAAAAGAAAGAAGAAAAAGGAAAAAGGGTAAAAATGTAAGTTCACACCAATTTAAAGATAACTTTGTCATTAAATCAGTTTAGTTGAGGTAACATTATCACCTAACAAAACTATCATAACAGATAAGGTATGTTTGTAACAATCTTTACAGATAAGGGGATGTTCGAGTAATTTCCTCTAAAGTTAGGGAATTAACGGGCAGTATGGCTAAGTTTAATGGATGTGCGTGTAATTTTTCCTTGTTATAATAATAATAAAAAATTTTATGTATCTCTCTTATACTTTGTCTTAAAGTCATCCAACCCCAGAGTTTGCTATTAAGTACAATTACACCCCATTCTATTAACTTGACTAACGTTACTTAAAATATAAAATGACCAATTTACCCTCTTATTTCTTCATTTTTTAAAATCATCTTTTCTAACTTTTCTTTCTTCTCAGCATTCCCAATTTTTATCTTCTTCCCTATTTGCCACTGCCTTGCTCAAACTCGCCACCGACCAAGATAAGGTCCATATCATCACCGCCGAGCTTGGGATTACAATGATCGTGCATGTCCTCTTCGATTCCCCTGTGAGGTTTTAGATTTGGGTCACCAACTTAGTCGCCAGTATGGTTGAGCATGACACTATCGTTCAGGAGGAGTTTGCCAGGATCGTCCATCTCCAAATCCATATTCAGAGACATCTCCCCGGCAGCCTTTTGCTTATTCAAGAACTGTCCATGCGACCGTCGCCACTGCCGCACTTACGATGGTACTTGAGAGTTTGGATCAAGGATCGAGCTTTTCTCCTTCTGCTTTCTGCCCTTATATTTAAAGATTTAATTGAAGAAATCAGAAAAAAAAAAAAAAAAATTGAACTTTCATGTCTTCCTCTGAACTCATGACTTCTAGAATGATTTTTTTTTATTTTTTTATTACTGATGTCTGAATTAGATTTGAAAACTTTGAATAGACTGAAAGAATCTGGTTGAAAGATCTGAAGTGAGAATTGAAATATAAGAAGTACTAAACAAGAAGAAAAAATTAGCGCAAGCACTCCTTGTGTTTCCTGAAAATCACTATGTTCCTTCACAGGCCAGTCGAGGTTAGGGCTAGGTATGAAACCCTTCAACTGCAAATCTAAATAATTGACCGGGTCTTCTCTCAAACTCACCATGAAATCGATTTAAAACTAGGTCTTTATCCTCCTCCTTCAATCCTCGTTGGCTTTAGCTCCTTAGAATCCATCACCTTTGAACTACATCTCTCTCAAAACCCACCATGAAATTGATTTAAAACTAGGTCTTTATTCTCCTGCTTCTTGGTTGGCTTTGGCTCCCTGGAATCCTTCCCCTCTGTAATACACTGTGATCACCTTGTTCACAAGTATGTTGTTTGTTCTCCTATTGCTTCCTATTGTAATTCCCACTCTATTGAGCTTTTCTTCAAAGCACAGACCTGCTGAAGAGAGCCTTCTTCCCGTGCCTCAGAAAGAAGAACCTAGCAAATCCTTCCAGGACGTCAATGAAGTTATTTTCAGTGAAATCGAGGATGAGAAACCAATGGAAGTAGACTTGTTCCTGCATCAGAGAGGTAAAATAGAATCACACAGTTGCAAGCAAAATTGTTACCAGCAGCTGCAGATGGGGCAGTGAGAGTTAAGAAAAGGTTAAAAAAAAAAATTAATCGTTTTAATGTAAGGGTTATTTTTGTAATTTTTTCATTCCCTATTTGAGAAGGTTAAAATGGTCTTTTCTTCCCATTTTGTTTGTAAATGCAACAAGGGTAAAAATGTCTTTTCATTCTAAAAGATTAACTTAATTGTATTAGTCAATCAGGTGCCGTTGTAATTATTGTCAATTTTAGAATGTATCTGTATTAAAACCATAGTCTAAGGGTGATATGAGTAAATTTTCCTAATTTAATTTGTTCTGGACGCATGTATTTTGTGATAGTTTGTTTAATCAAGATATCATTACACTAGTATACTAAGTAATTGTAACTGATTCATACAAAAAAAAAAAAAAAATTGTAACTGATTTAAATAATAATTTTTACTAAAAAAATAGTTTAAATTAGAATTAAAAAAAAAAAACTCATAAACAACTAATAGGGATGTGATTGGGTCCACACCAAGTCTAATTTGACGTGGGATCAAATCGAAATCGAATCTTATTAGATCATAATTGAACTGTATCTTTAGATCCATAAAACCAATTAAATTGTATGCAAGTGACCTGTGTAGATAAAAGTTAATAATTTCGTTAAGGGGTTTCCAGTAATCAAATTTGGAATCTCTTTATATTATATAAAATATAAAAATAGGCTAGAATGGGTTTATATAAAACATAAACCCTTGCGTCCTTCATCTGGTAAAATAGGAGTGCCAATGGGTCAGTCCAGGCCAAATAGGTGTTGGGCTTTAAAAGGTTTAACAGAAACATGTCTGCTAAAAGGTTCAGACTGGATGGGCTGCACTGTGCACATAAACTAATGGGTTAGAGGTCCGATGTCGGTTTGATATTGAGCTGACTTTGAGCCAGTTTGATTTCGAAACCATTTAGTGGCCCCTGTAAGGGATGTCATCTTATTTTGGTATTGATGGATTGATCACCATATACCCAAATCCTCGACATTAGGTTTAATTCGGGCCAGGATGAAGTTCAATTTGGGCTTGGTCGGTTTGTCTTAATGGTTCGGTTTTGGGTTAGCCTAGATCAGACAGGGACCAAGAAGTATTACAACGAAGTTAACCCGAAACATATCCATTATCAGTTCGGTTCGGGTCGATTTCTTATTAATTCGGGCTGGCTCCGTCCAAATTACCAGTTCAATCCCAAAATTAACACACTTATGGTAAACCACCATTGGACCACTTCGGCCATATGAAGATTAAAATTGATCATTTCGAGCTTGGGCCCATTCTTTAGCATGGCCCCTCCTTGGTAGAACAAACTCGATACTTGTATGGAACCTCTTGCCTGCTAATGTTATAATATCGATATTTTTTTTTTAATAATAGATAACAAAAGATAGAGAAATTACATTACCTTTATAAGATGCATGACATCAAACAGTTAGTAAATGCATTTATTGTGAACAATATATATAAAATAAGAACTCATTGTCTTAAGGTGGTCACTTGACATTGATTTTCTGTATTTCTACTTTGAGCAAGATGTAAGCCATTATGGTAATAGAAAGTATTTATGACGATGCAACTTTAAATGTTAAGGCTAAAATATTGGAGGAAACCAAATATATGAAGTTATTATTGGTAAGTGTCTAATTACCATAGTCCGTAAATTATTTTTTATTTTCTTAATTTATAAAAATCATTTTTTTCTTTTAATTTGATTAGATTGATTTATGCAAGCATAAAAATTATATTTAATTTATCAAAAATAAAATAATTTGATTGATAAGTTGTCTTTTTCTTTTTTTCTTTTTTTGTAACACCTACTGCTCCACAATTTGTACTCCCTTATAAGAAGTGAAGGGTGGTAATAATGAATTATATTTGGAACGTAAATACGGAAGCAGATTCTTTCCAAGCTGTACAGTAATGGGAGGAAGGCCAGTGGCTGTTCGACGGGCATCACGTAGCCTTTCTCCCATCTAATGGCTGTAACCATTTAAGAAATATATAAATCTGAATCTATACTAGCAACACACAATCAACTCTTTTTTCCTCTTTCTATTCTGACTTCTTTTAGACTTGCTCTGCAATGAACTTGGAGCGAGGAGAAGAAATGAGAGTTTTTTCTTTGACTTTTGTATTAGATATGGATCTTGCTTTGCCTTTGGAGAGGTGAAATGAGAGTTTTTTCTTCGACTTTTGTACCAAATATCGACCTTGCTTTGCCTTTACAGATCATTTATTCAAACTTGCTTTCCTTTGCTTTGCCATCCTGACAAGAGATTTCAAATTTCTGTTCCAAACTATAAATTATGTTCAGACTGGAACTGTTCAGGAAATTAGGTGATACTTGCAAGCAGGAGTCTGCGATGATCTTGTGGAAATCCTTGTTCAGGAACAATTTCTGTTTCATCTATGTCGTGCTTTTGTTTGAAGAAGAGGCTTGTGGTATCATCATCATGTGATTTTGGTGATTTCAATTAAGCAGTTTAATGCATTTGTTTGAAGGAGAGGTTTCCGAATTTGTTTTCCATGGGATTTCGGTAATTTTGGATTCGGATTGTATTGTGCTCATGGACCCACTATATTTACTCCTATCATTCAATAAGGGCCAGTCTTATGGAATCTAGAAAGTTGTGGGTTTCCCACGTTTGGGAAAGAAAGTCAATAGTTGTAGAAATATATATTACAAAATTAGTTTGAGACTAATACAGAGTTAGAGGAAGAAAGAATATTTATTAATATTTATTTAAGTTAGAACACTTACTGGATTTTGAAGTAATATCAACAGTATGGATAGGGCTGAGTCGTGCCACCGGTCACTATCCTTAAGATTAATTCACCCCTTATGTGCAAAGAGTTCCTGTGAGATTAATCCCCAAGATAAAACAGCCCCGAAATCGAAGCTTCTTCCACTTAGGTTGCACTCCAACAAGTGGTCTTCGTCAGAATCTCGACGGCTACAATGAACACTCAAACAGAAACCGAAACCGAAACCGATTGATTTTGATAAATTAGAAAACCAGAATAAGGTTGGAGGAGGGAGAGAGAGAGAGAGAGATAGATGTGTACGGATACACTATTATTGTAACCTTCTTCAAATGGACTCTTCTTGTATTAATAGAGAAGAGGTCCTGAATCAAAGGGTACGATGGAAAGTTGTACCCATCCAACGGGTTGTGATGAAAGGGTGCGTCAGTAGAATAGATGCTCCAGATTTAATCTCTCCAACGATCAATGGTTGAGATTAAACTAATTTGAATTCATACCTATTCAAACGTATCTATTCAAATACGTCATGTCTCTATGTATTCAAATACGTAGAGACATATCCTTTCAAAAAATAATCCAACGGATAAACCCGCACCCGCACCCGCACCCGCACCCGCACCCGCCCCGCCCGGCACGCGCGCGTGTGTGAAAAGAACCCCGGACCCCCCGGACCCTTCCCTCTAGAGGCATCCTTTCATTTAAGGGCTCAAGATGTTATAGGTCATACAATACATATATACCTCCTCAATCATTCTTCTCCAAGCAATATGGGACTAAAACAAGTCCTACAAGCTATGCCAACCAAAAAATACAAGAGGGAAAATTTCCCTCCAAAACCAAAATTGGAAAATAGAGTTAAAATTTTGAAACTTTTGATGTTTTTGTTTTTTAAAAACTCTAAAAACCCAACAATTCCCCCACAAGATTCGAAATTTTAAAAACAGGATAGAGTGTTAATTGTATTAGGATATATAAGAGACGTCGTCGCAGATGTCTTTTGGACTTGAATCTACACTAGGTTTGATACATCACGCTACAGAGTACAGGTGAAGCCACGCTTCTTGAACCTTTTCTCAGCGGTGTAGCCGACTGACATACCAACCATCCCTTATAATCCGACCCTCGAATAATTCCTTTCGTAAAAGGTGGACATTTTTCTCCGGCCTTGTCCCTATCTCAGATTCATGAATGTTTAAAGAGTTCACCCTTAAAAACTCTAATCAGAGGCGGCCCCACCTCTTACATCCATTTAGGTCAGCCCATAGTGTGCACCACAGTTAACACACCCCCACATTCCAGTAGGACACTTGGCTTGACTAAGAGTCCTTATGACTCATCCTCTTTTCATTGTGGTGAATATTATCTTCCCATCTAACCAGAATGAGCAAGTTTTGATAATACTAATCAAGTCATCCAGTGACTTCGTTTTTACCCATTGAACCTAATTCCAGGGACTTCCTCTCACATAGGTTGGGTATCCATCACATGACTTATGTCACGGGTTTTAGACTCATTCCTTTAGATGCATCATGTATTATCTTGGTGGTCTGAGGCTTTGTAAATATATCTGCCAGATTCAATTCTGACTTTACAAAGTTGATAGCTATCGTTCCTTCACTAACATATTGTCTAACTAAATTGTGTCTTAGTCGAATATGTCCCTTTTTTCCATTATATACATTACTTTTTGCTTTAGCAATAGCAGCTTGACTATCACAATGTAGTGATATGGGTGGTATCGGCTTAGGCCATAATGGAATTTCGGTCACCAAGTTTTTAAGCCATTCGGCTCTGATCCAACTTTCTCTAAAGCTATAAATTCTGCTTCCATGGTAGAACTTGTACCACATGTTTGTTTAACCGACTTCCAAGAAATTGCTCCACCTCCCAAAGTGAAAACATATCCACTTGTAGCCAATGATTCTTCCCCGGATCGAAATCCAATTGGCATCACAATATCCTTCTAATCCTGAACCAATGATTTGAGAATACTCTTTTTGGGAAATTGGTTCACCCTTATGTTTTACAAGATAACTTCCAGGTATCAAAGGTGTCTTAACAGACTTATACTCAAAATAACCATACTTTTTTAGTAGATTTTCTACATAATGTGCTTGAGATAAAATTATCTCATCACCTTTTCTGATGATCTTGATCCCAAGAATTACATCAGCTTCTCCCATGTCTTTTGTATCAAACTTAGACATGAGAAACTTTTTTGTTGTTTCTACTATGTCAAGATTAGATCCCATAATTAACATATCATCAACATATAATATAATAAATACACATTTTCCATTTGACAATTTGCTATATACACATCTTTCAGAATTGTTAATAACAAAACCATTTGATACCAAAACACTATCTAATTTCTCATGCCATTGTTTTGGTGTTTGTTTCGAACCATATAATGATTTAATTAATTTACATACTTTATATTCTTGTCCATATGTAATACAACCCTCCGGTTGTCTAATATAAATTTCTTCTTCTAAGTTACCATTGAGAAAAAGTTGTTTTAACATCCATTTGATGAATAACAAGTTTATATATAGAAGCAATAGCAAACATAGTTCTTATTGTAGCAATCCGAGCAACAGGTGAAAAAGTATCAAAGTAGTCTATATTTTGTTTTTGTTTAAAACCTTTGACCACCAATCTTGCTTTAAATTTGTCAAGAGATCCATCAGGCTTAAGTTTTTCTTAAAAATCCACTTGGTATCCAAAGTCTTTGTACCTAGTGGAGGGTTTACTAACTCCCAAGTATGATTCTGTATAATAGAATCCAATTCACTTTTTATAGCCTCTTTCCAAAATACAGCATCATGAGATGTTACAGTCTCCTGATATGTTAATGGATCTCTCTCAACAAAATAAACAAGCATGTCATCCCCAAAATTGGTAGGTTTCCTTTGTCTTTTACTTTTTCTTAGTTGATCATCATTCTTGAAATCTAACTTATTATTATTATTTCCATTATTGAGAGCACTCAAATTTTGGTCTTTAGAAATAATATTATTAGAAGAACATTGATTATTAAACTGATCTTTAATCATAGGAAATGTATTTTCAAAAAATTCTACATCTCTTGATTCAATTATGGTATTCGCATCAAACAGATTTTCAATAGATTTTAAAACCAAAAATCTATATGCAACACTATGTTGTGCATATCCAATGAAAATGCAATCACAAGTTTTTGAACCTAGTTTTCTTTTCTTAGGTTCTGGAATATAAACATTTGCTAAACAACCCCAAACTTTTAAATGATTAAAAGAAGGTTTTCTTCCATGCCATAATTCAAAAGGTATTAAATCAGAATTTTTAGGAGGTATCCTATTTAAAATATAGCAAGCAGAAAGAATTGCTTCCCCCCACATGTTTAAAGGTAAACCAGAACTTATTAAAAAACAATTCATCATTTCTTTTAAAGTTCTATTTTTTCTTTCAGCAATTCCATTAGATTGAGGTTGATAAGGTGCTGTAGTTTCATGTATAATGTCATTTTCTTCACAAAATTTACTTAAGCTTTGAGTTCCATATTCAGTTCCCCTATCTGTTCTTAATCTCTTGATTGTTTTCCCTAATTGATTTTCCACTTCATTTTTGTATGCTTTAAATGCATTTTCTGCTTCATCTTTTGTCCTTAAAAGATAAACCTTAGTGTATCTAGAATAATCATCTATGAATGTGATCATAAAATTAACATATTTGTAACCATTTTTTTTTTGGGTAAAAACATATTTGAAGCGATGATGCTCGAGATCCACATTAGGCAATTTCTAGGGTTTAAAGAATCTGAAAGACAAAAGTGTGGCTTATAATTTGGGTTTGGATGGCCTCCAGTGGAGCAGTTTCTCTATAGCTGCATCTGGATCGTCAGAATGAATTTGGGTATGTGCAGATGCATTCTTAACAGTTCAGATGCGATTGCAGGGGCCCCATGGTTGTAGGAAATCCAAGTCCTAATAATTAAGGATGAAAATTTTGGTACTCTTGTAGTGAGGAAAATGAGATTATAGGGAGAGTCGGTAGTCAGTTCATCATAAAGGTGTCAATTCTTATGGTATCAATAATTCGGTACTGTTTCGATTCGATACAAGGAAAAAAAAAGCCTTACCCTTATCGTAGCGGTAGGAAAATGGAATTCCCATAGTATTACTATACCATCTCGGTACGATTTTTAACTAGTATGAGTTACGATTTTTATTCAATATAAAATAAAAATTTTTATTTGATACGAAGTACAATTCTAATTCAGTACAAAATGCAGCTCTAATGGCTTCTTCATTTTCCTAGTTTGTCTTGTGTTTGTTTCAATTTATTTATGCAAATCAATCCGTCACATTCTCTCAATTGTTCTTCACAGTAGTTCTCAAACAATAGACTTATGACTATTTCCCAAAGCTACAATGATCTTCTCAGTCGGAAAAATGAACCGAAGAGGGAAAGGAGTCAGAGAGCAAAAGTGGAAGAGAAGTGGACTTGCAACCAGTGACAGTATTTAGAAATTAAGGCTTTTATTTTACTCATTTAGCTTTAGACATTTAGGGTTACTTAGGCTAGCTGTGGGAAACTAGGACTCTGGGAGTGAGACTTGGGATTCGGGACTGGACCAGTGGATGTGTGACAGTGTAAATGTGACCCAACATATAAACGGTATACAAATCGGTATATAAACAGTAATGTCCCGTCGATATATCGGTATGATATTATACCAATATTGTACCATACCGATTAGCTATACTGTATCAAATCTTGAACCATTACCTATGGCCTATACTAGATAGAAGATAGAATATTGATATCGTTATAAATGGTACAATACTAATTTCGGCATATGGTTTTAGTATCAAATTGACCACTTCAAATCCTCTCCTCCCAGGAGTTCGGGAGGAGAGGCGACTCCCACTAGTTGATGCTCGACATGTGGGTGTCTGCTGGATCCGAGCCAATGCATAAGCCGACACCCCCTGCTCACCTTATCGGCTAGGATGGAAGGCTCAGATCCAGCCGACACCCACATGTCGGGCATCAACTGGTGGGAGTCATCCTCCTTCCAAACCCCTCAGAAGAGAGGATTTGGATCCCAAATAGACACCCTCTGGGATTTAAGGAGGAGAGAGAAAAGGTGAATGTTAAAGGGAAGTACGCACTGACAACATGTACATCATTTTACCCTAAAATTAAAATGTTTGGAATCATTAATGCATAGAGCCTAAAAAGCACAAAATCTGATTTTGTGCAGCTTATGAGACTAATGCAAAGTAGAAATTCAAAGACTATAATTCTATTGATTGCACATACCTGTACTTTAAATCCAAAAGCTTATCCAAAAATACGCTGTTATGTTTGGTAGGGGGTGCTTAAGGCACAATGTGAGATAGGAGACTCGAACCCATGACGTCCTAGTGCCTACACTCAATTGGAAATCGAGATATGCCATTATTATTATGAGGGAAAATTTCTCCCACCCCCTGTGGTATATCCTTAAATCAACTACCTCTCGATTTGGCCCATAATATCTATCACCTCTCCTACTTTAAAAAATAAATATCATCATTCCCTGTTAGTCTGTGAAATGATGAGAGAAATCATAACTACTATTTTCAATGATAATATTATCCCTAAGATTATAAAATATCATTTTTATCCCTTTAAAATTTTTCTTTTTATAGTAGTTTCATCTTCATCCCCTCCACCGTCATCTCCCCCTCCACCACCCTCCTTTTCCGGCTGTGAGTGCTCCAAATATAGCAGTTTTCAGTTTTAGACTCTCTTGGAAGGATGAAGGAACTTTTCTTTTCATGGCTTTTAAAATGGAGTAGGATATTCGGATTATAGTCTCAAAGGAGGAACGATGACGTGCTTCCATTTACTAATATTCTTCATAGACTAATTACTTCGCTTACAGCGCCAGCTTCCACGACTCCGGCAACGTTTCTTATAGAACAGCTTTAGCAGCTTTAACATCTCGATCCTAGTCTATGAACAGCCTCAAAAGTTCAATCCATGGAGATGGCAGGTACAGTTCACATACTTGCTTTTAAATGCTTTTGAATTTTCCATTCTTCATATTCTGAGGAAAAAGTGATCACCCCCAACTCAGCCACAACATTCAGTTTGTCAAACTGACATTTATGTATTGCACGATCTTATAAGGTTCCATCGGCCATGATGAATAATAGGTCCTTCAGTGAACTATATCATTATAGTAATATTTGGTTATTTATCCATTTTCGTCATCCTTTTTATTTATTTATTTATTTTTTTACATTAAATCTTAATTTATTTTCCTTAGAGTGGAAAAGCTCATGTGGGGATATGGCATGCGTTAGTGCTGTAAGTGGGTTTAATGGAAACTAATAAGAAAGAGAATAATTTCTTAATAACTGAGGAGATCTTTTTTTATGCATTACAAAACCATCAAGTGGGTCAAAATTTAAAGGAAGAATCCCAAAACCCAATATAAATGAAAAGCAATAAAAAAAAAAAAAAAAAAAAAAAGGCAAAATTTCCATTATGTTTTTGTCAAAAAATAAAAAATTTAGGGAAAAGCTTCTCTAAATGCGGGGTGAGTTACATTAGCACCCTTCTCTCCCACTTGGCCAATTTTCCACCTTTTTTTTTTCTCTCTTCTAACGTCGTGTCTCTTCCTTTGTCCCTATCGATGAATCTACCATCACCATTTCCAATTGTGAGTTTAGAAAACCTTGTTGGTCATAAACCTTTGCCCAAAATTCTATTAGAGGCAGTATTCTAACTTCATGGTCTCAAGCTTTGAATTCATGTTCATACATTGAGAGAAATACCTGCATAGCTCAAATATAGGTGTTTAAGAGTGCTTTGAGGAAATCAATCTACTTTAAGTGTTTTGAGGCTTTTTTTTTCTTCCATTCCTCATATATGTATATGCATTTATATCTATTGATACTCACTAGAATTTGGAGTATATTTGAGGACAATTCCCGCTCATCCTTTAAAGAATTTAGAGTATATTTGGCTATATTCACTCACCATCTAGTCCTCAATTTTCATTGGGAATTAGCGGAACCTGATCAAGCTCTTGCTTCCCTTTTGTCCATTTCCCCAAAGGCTTGCCAATCAAGGTCCATCACCTCCACGATCACCACCACCACCACCACCACCACCACCACCACCACAACCTCAACCAACCAAAGGTTCAATTCTCACTCATCCTAGTTAAAGAGAACATCAAATCCATTGTTTCATTTACTCTCTGATTTTCATACAGATGTGAAAGATCTTAGAGTCATAGTCATCTTCTTCTCTTTTTTTTTTTTTTGATAGGTAGAACTCCAAGGAGAATTGAACTCATGATCTCTTTATTTTGAGATGTTGATTTTTTGTCAACTGAACTATCTCTCTTGGGATTTTAGAGTCATAGTCACAGAAACAGAGAAAAGAAAAACCAAAAAGAAGATCTGAGTAACTATTACAAAGATTATAGGACCCATCCGAGTTTGTTATTCCCAATTGGCATAATAATTGTAAGAGATTTAAAAAAAAAAATTAATTAATATCTATCTAGCATCAAAGGACAAAAACTTCCTTGATCCCATTAGTCAAGATCCAACAACAAAACAAGACGAACTTACAGACCTTTTTATCCTTCTCGGAAGGAGTGGGTTGTCCCGTTGACAATTCCTTCCAAGTTCCATGCACCGCCATATCATAGATTATATTTTGTGGGATTCATCATTACATCCTACTTGAAAGCGTTAGGAAACAAGCAAAATTGCTTTCAGTACTGTTAGGCCCGTTTGATAAAACTTTTGTTTCTGGATTCTATCGATTCTGGCTCCCAGGGAGCCATTTTGGAGTAGAAACGCGTTTGATAAGTCCAGTTAGATTCTAACTCCCACAAAGTGAACCGGATTCAGAATGACTCCAGAATCCAAAAT
>CM053272.1:54278505-54321982 GCA_028583415.1 Protea cynaroides
TCGATTGACTCATGACCCTTAGATTGGATTTCTGGTCCATCAGAGATTGGGTAAGCGTCAGGTTACGATTATGGGAAGGGGTTAGGCACCCAAACCACCCGATCGAAATCAGTCTCCTATACCTTTCCTATGCTAGACTCTATCTATTAAACCAAACCAAACCAAGTGGTTTGATATCATTGAACCGAATCTGTATCCATCAGATTGCTTACGTATCACGGAATTATTCTGAAAATCAGGTTTACCATCGTAGTTCAGGTATGATTAACTTTATGGCTGTAATTTATGCTTGTGCATGATTAAGTTCATTGTTCAAGTTGAAGTTTATACTTGAAAGGCTAAGAAACCCTATGAGTTAGGATCTGGATAATCCATACGAACTGATAGATAGTCCTAGTGGATCTAAGAACGGATAACCTTTTCTGGGTCTGAATATGGATAACCCTATTTGGGTTAAAATATAGATGGATAACCCTATTTGGGTCAAAATGTGGATAAATATCCTAGTGGATCTATGGATAATCCAAGTGGACTAAGGTTTGGATCCGAATTTAGGTTTCTCCCAAATAGCCTATGTATCTTAGGGTTTGCCCTAGGAATCAGAATCCGCGTAGTTCGAACTGGATAACCTGTTCTAGGTTAGAATGTGAGAACATGTTCTAGGTTTAGGGTTTAGAACCTATTCTAGGTTTAGGATTAAGAACCTATTCTAGGTTTAGGATTTACTGAGAGGTGGAAATCGTCATGAGTTACCCTTTTTATCCTGAATTCTAATTTTAGAAGGTTTGGTAAAGCATTCTCTTTCTTTATTAAGGTTTTTTATTATTCTCATTATGCCCTTCCCAAGAATGTGGGAGCCTAAATGCACGTCCCCACGCCTAGATTGTCTTCAAGAAGTGTGCATACATGGTAGTTCAACTAGGGTGTTGCATAAATTAAGTTATTTCCATAAATAGAATATTCTATCTAAGCATGGCATGTATGATATTTATGGTAAATATCACAACATATAGTAAGATTATGAAAATCTCTCTAATATGGCATGCATTGCAAATAAGGCCAGAACCTAATATGGCAAGATCTAATATGCTAATCTAAGCATGGCAAGACCTAATATGGTAAGAAATCGATATATGCATCTATATATCAATATGACAAGTACCAAACATAATATGCAAAATATGACATGAATCATCAAAAAAGGTAAGATCTTATATGCTATTTTTTAAACATAGTAAGACTTAAAAATGGTAAGAAATTAATGTATGCATCTATATATCAATATGGTAAGTACCAAACATAGAATGCAAAATATGGCATGATCATCCAAAAATATAAGATCTTATATGTTATTTTCTAAGCATAGTAAGACTTCAAAATGACAATTATTAAGATTTTGTTAAATATGATAAAAATCTATTTATTCTACCAAATATAACAACACATGGAATATGTTAACATGGTTGTGCACAATCCGAATAAATTATATGAACGCTCTAAAAATAGTCATTTATCCAAATATGGCAGAATTTATTCAAACAACCAATTGTATGTTACAATGAATGAGACATCAATGAAACCTTTTTTTTGAAAAGTGCAAAATTATCAAAAAGTTCAATGTACTTTGAAAAATTATAATTTTTATGAAGATATTTGAAAAGATTAATGACTTAAAACTATCAAAATTGTGACACAAGGTTTTAGATAATGGACAAAATATGAACTGCTTTTAGATTCTGTCACATTACACAAGAATGACCATAAGTAGGTCTTCTGCAACTCAAATCATGCTCAACTTTTTTTTACAGAAAGATGACTCAATATGTTATATTTCATAAAAGGAGTCGAATCCCAATAGAGAACAAAAATAGGTCAAAGATATGCCATAAGACTAGACATGTGCATTGGTCAATTCTGTTCCAAATTTTTGACCAGTTGCACCATAAATTCCAAATAAAATCCTATACTTAATGAAAATTAAATCCAAACATATGTCCATGTAGATAAATATCTGATCTAAAATTTTATCAAGAAAAACAACTAAAAACAAAATATTTTCTTTGTGAAAAATGGTCCTTTTCAATCATGCAAATCAGTACATCCTGACAAATTCAAAATCAGAGCACTATGCACTTAAAAATTGATATCAATTCAATAAAAAATCAAAAAAAAAAAAAAAACTAAAGCAGTGACATTTTTGAGAAGACTTTCATATCTAAAAAGTTCATATGAAGTTGATTTCCTGATTATAGCCATAAAATCCTTGTCTAGAGACTTTCTAATAGAGAATTTGCATTATATCCGAGTAAAACAGAAATGTCAAAGACGAATTTTTTTGATATACTTTTCCAATTCCAAATGAAATAAAATTTCTAAGGTAATTTTATAACATATCAGAGAGACTCCCAAAATAATTTGGGCTTTAAAATCTAAGAAAAACTACATATGATGTATGTCCTAAGTTTGAATCTTAAATCTAGAAATTTCAGATTAAAAAACCGCTTTATGAAACTTGTCAAAAACGTCAAACATCATCATATAGCATTCAAAACTTCATTATTGAGTAGTTTAGACAAATTATCATTCATAAAAGATGCTAGACATAAACATCCTAACATTAAATACATGCAATAGAGCATTCTTGATCGAGATTTCATGAAAATTAGTCTTTTTCAAGCACAATTGACATTCGAGCATTCTAAAGACCTCTAAATTCATTTAGGGTACTAACCTTGTACTCGAATGGAGCAAAATCGTTGATGTAGGATGATTGGAGATTGTATCAAGCTCTTTGAAGGTGAACCCTCCTTCTCCTCTCCTTTACTTCTCTCTCTCTTCTCTTTCTCTCTTTTCTTCTTCTCTTTTCTTTCTTTTCTCTTCTTCTTCTCTCTTTCTTTCTCCCTCTCTCACGTTTTTCTCTCTTACCCACGTTCTCTCTCTCCTTATGGTCTGGAAAAGAAGCCCCTTCTCTCTTTCTCTTGGCCTATTTATGATTTTCCTCTCCTCTTCTAGAAGATCCTTCTTTCCTTTTCTTCTTTTACTAGAAAATCTTTTTTTTTCTTTTTTCTTCTTTCCTTTCTTTTCTTCCTTCCCTTTTCTCTTCTCTCTTCTCTCTTCTCCACGTTTTCTACATGTTTCTAGAGTAGAAACGTCCCTGTCTCTCTCTCCTCTTCTTTCCTTCTTTTCTCTTCCTTCCTTTTCCTCTTTTTCTTCTAGAAAATCCTTTCTTTTCATTTTTTTTCTTTCTTTTCTTTTCTCTTTCCCACGTTTTTTCTCCTTCCTTTCTTTCTTTTTTCTCCTTCTTCTTCTAGAAAATCTCTTCTCTCTTTCCTTTCTCTCTTTCCTTCTTCTAGAAAATTTCTTCTTTCCTTTTCTTCTTCCTTCCTTTTTTCTTCTTCCTTTTCTTCTTCTTTTTTTTTTTCTTTCTTCTTTTCTCTCTTTTTTCACGTTTACTTTCTAGAAAACGTTTCCATAAAACTATGTAAATTGGATGTAAGTGACCTATGCAGAAGAACGCTAATCACCTCGTTAAGGGGTTTCCTATAAATCAAACTTGGAAGCTCTTTATTAAGATATAAAATATAAAAATGGGCAAGAATGGGATTATGAAAATAGACTCATGGGCCATGCTAAACCCTTACTTTCTTCATCTAGTAAAATAGGGGTGTCAATGGATCAGGCCAAATTGGTATCGGGTTTTATAGGGTCTAACCGAAACGTGTCCTTTAAGAGGTCCGATCTAGGTGGGCTGCATTGTGCAGATTAACCAACGGGCAGGCGGTCCAGTGTCAGTTTGTAATCAAGCTGACTTCGGGTGGTTTGGTTTTGGATCCATTTAGTGGCCCGGTAAGGGATACCACCTTTCTTTGTTATTAATGGGGTTGACCACCGTATGTCCAAATCCTTGACATTCGGTTTAATTCGGACTAGAATGAAGTTCTGTTCAGGCTTAGTCAGTCTGTCTTAACGGTTCGGTTTTGGCTTAGCCTATATTGGATCGGGACCAAGAAATATCATAACAAGCTAACCACAAAAAATATCTACTATCAGTTCAGTCCGGGTCGGTTTCAAGTTAATTCAGTCTGGCTTGGTCCAAATTATCGGTTTGGTCCCAAAATTGACACCCCTATGGTAAACCAACATTTGGACCACTTCTGCCACAAGATGAAAATTGATCCTTTAGGGCTTGGGCCCATTCTTTGGCATGACCCCTCCTTGTTAGAACCAAAGTCCATACAAGTAATGGATAGACCTCTCGTCTAATGCTATAATATCAATTTTTTTTAAGTAATAGATAACAAAAGACATAGAAATTACATTACCTTTATAAGATGCATGACACCAAATGGTTAGTAAATTGCATGCATTTGTTGTGAACAATGTATATAAAATAAAAACTCGTTGCCTTAAGATGGTCACTTGACATCGTGTTTCTACATTTCTATCTTGAACGAGATGCATATCATTATGGTAATAGAAATAGTTATGACGATGCAACTTCAAGTGTTAAGACTAAAACAGTAGAGAAAATCAAATATATGAACTTATTATTCATAACTGCATATTTATCACAGGCCTGTAAATTTTATTTTTTTATTCTTAATTCATAAAAATCATATTTTCTTTCAATTTGATGAAGTTTGATTGAATTTGATTGATAAGTTGATTTTTATTTTATTTTATTTATTTTTTTCTCTATAAGAGTCTAATGTTGTTTTAGAGAGTCTGTAAGATGATAAACTGGAACCATCGTTGTCGGTAAATATCTTTTCGATCAACATGAAAAAAAAAAGATATAACCGACATAACTTACAGAGTTCATAATTTTTTATATTTTATATTTTATAGGATGGAGTGACGAAAGCCCCAATTCCAATATCCAAATAGTAGCTAACACTCTATTGGTAGAAATCTATTCAGTCAAAGCAAATGCAGTTATTTACAGACAGATGAAATTTTTTAGGCTCATTAATTGAAACCGGACTGGAATGATTGGTTGTACCATGATTCCTATTTGTTCATGGACTCTTGCCTAGTGTTTGAATATATGAGTATACGTGTATACCTATTCTGTGTAAATTTCCTATTATAAATATAATCAATCTCCTCAGTCTTCCCATTCAAACTGTGTGAGACAATTTTGATTTTGAAATCAAACTCGTTTAGCCCGAACAGTGAACTGATAAGAGTCTATTAAATCAATCTTTTGCTAATTTATATGTAAGAAATAAAAATTAGAACCACAACCACCTGATGCTGGCCTGACAGAACCATTAAGTCAACTTGTTACTAAATATTATACAGGATAACAGAAATTGAACCGATAATGGACTGGATAAGAACCCATTAAATCAACCTGATAAAAATGAATCTGAAACTAAACCAAACCCAAATTTTCTTACTACTTCATACTTGGGTTCAAGCAAATAGGACTAAAATTGAATCGCCCAAACCCATTGACACCTCTACAACAACACATTCATGAAGCTTGTTTGGAGATAAACCTTCTCATTCCATACTATTGAAATTGAACAGATTGATATGGAGACAAGAAGATTGAGTATAAATGTTTCCCACCTTATCTCAATGTCTAGGAGATAGGTTATATTTATATACAATATGATGTGTACAATCTTTGTTATTAGAATTCAAATTTTGAATTTGAATTCCTATAACTTATGTAACTTATTTACAATGAATTCCTATAACTTATGTAACTGATTTACAATCCTAACTCTCCTTTATAACATGTCCCTATAATTTGGATAATTGATTTATATCTCACCAAATATTTGAATTTTGAATCATAACTGATTATTCAAATATTTGAATTTTAAATCTTGAATTCAATAGAGAGGAATATCCTTAGCATCCCCCCTCAACTTGGAGAGGGTCTGTGACAAATCTTCAACTTGTCACGTAAATGAGCAAACCGAACATGAGACAATGGCTTTGTGAGAATATCGGCTATTTGATCATGTGTTGAGATGAAGTGAACTTCAATAAACTTTTGTGTAACAAGCTGACGAACATAGTGGAAGTCCACTTCAATGTGTTTCGTTCTTGCATGGAACACAGGATTTGCTGTCATGTATGTAGCTCCCAAGTTATCGCACCATAGAACTGGTGGTTTAGCAAGCTTGACACCTAGTTCACGCAAAAGGGATTGAAGCCATTGTAGTTCTGTGGTCGTGTTTGCTAGGGCTCGATACTCAGCTTCAGTTGATGAGCGGGTTAGTGTTGGTTGCTTTCGTGCACTCCATGATATGAGATTTGGTCTGAGAAAAATAGCATAGCCTCCTGTGGAACGACGATCATCGACACAGTCAGCCCAGTCAGAATCACTATAGGCAGAGAGCTGGTCACATGAGCCTTGAGAGATCAATAAGCCTTTGCTATAGGTGTCCTTTAGGTAACGCAGAATGCATTTGACAGCTTGCCAATGAACATCTATTGGTGCTGCCAAGAACTGACATACCTTGTTAACTGCAAAGGATATATCAGGTCGAGTTAGAGTTGCATACTATAGTGCATCGACAGTGCTACGGTATTTTGTAGCATCGGATAGTGGAACACCATCGATTAAGGATAGCCTGGTGGAAGAAGTCATAGGGGACTGAATAGGTTTAACACCCTCCATCGAAGTTTTTGCTAGCAAATCCAAAATATATTTCTGCTGTGAAAGAATGATGCTAGCCTTTGTAGGAATGACTTCGATACCCAAGAAGTAATTAAGGTGGCCAAGGTCTCTTACTGCAAATTCCTTACTCAAGGAGAGGACCACTTTATCCAAAACAGAGGCATCGGAGCCCGTAAGGACTATGTCATCAACATATATCAGAATGTATATGAAGCTGTTGCCATTTTTGTAAATGAAAAGTGATGTATCAGTTTTGGAGCCCTCAAAACCCAATGACACTAAGCATATACTGAGACGATTGAACCAGGCTCGAGGTGCCTGTTTGAGCCCATATAAAGACTTGTGAAGCTTGCAAATGTGATTTGGTCTTGTGGCATCCACAAAGCCCTTAGGTTGGGACATGTACACATCCTCAGAGAGAGTGCCATGTAAAAAAGCATTGCTGACATCCAATTGTCTCAAGGCCCATTTATTACAGGTAGCAATTGCCAACACCGTGCGAACGGTCGTGGGTTTAACGACAAGACTAAAAGTTTCTGTCTAGTCGATATCTTCATGTTGATTAAACCCCTTAGCCACAAGCCTGGCCTTATAGCGTTCAATGCTTCCATCGGCCTTTCTTTTAATTCGAAAAATCCACTTAGATCCGACCACATTTTGGTTGGGTGAGGGAGGAACCAAGCTCCATGTTTGATTCTGTAATAGTGCATTGAACTCTGTCATCATTGCCTCACGCCAATGTGGATTTTTGTTTGCTTCAGTGAAAGTAGCAGGCTCAATCTCAGCCTGAGACAGATGGGCAGATGGAAGAGGATATCGAGTAGAGGGTTTTGGGTGAGCTCGCAACTCCATGTGATGTGTGCGACGAGGAGGAACATGTGGCAGTTGGATGAGTGCGTCATTTGTAGTAGAACTGCCTGCATCACAAGCAGGAACCAAAGCTTGTAGGGGGTTGGGTGAGTTAGTGCAATTAGTATTATTGGGAATTAAACAAGGAGATTGAGATGGGGAAGGGGGAGGGGAGGGTGGTGGTACCTGTGGTGAAGGTGGGTGAGCTGGTGGAACCGTCCTAGGATTGCCAAAGGATGAAGTTGAGAGAGAAGGAAGGGATATTGTGAGCCATGGTGTAGAAGAAGAAGAAGATGAATAGGGGGTAGAAGGCATGGCAAGAGGGAAAGAATCCTCAATGAAGTTGGCATGTCTAGCAATGTAAAATCTATTGGATTTAAGATCCAAACAACGTAGCCCAAATAAAGAGGACTATAACCTAAAAAAAAACATGGCACAATACGAAAATTGAATTTTGATGAGTTATATGGTTTGAGTAGGGGATAAACTGTACATCCGAAAACCTTAAGAAAGTTGTAATCGGATTTTTGTTAGTATATTTTTTCCAAAGGTGAAAGGTTTTGTAAAACCAGAGTGGGTAACCGATTTATGAGAAATGTAGAAGTTTGAAAAGCATAATCCCAGTAGTGAAGAGGTATGGAGGCATGGGCTAAGAGAGTCAGACCCGTATCTACAATGTATCGAATTTTGGGTTCTGCAGCGCTGTTTTGCTCATGTGTATGAGGACAGGGCAACCGATGCAAAATGCCACATGATTTTAGATAGGTATTTAATTTATGAAACTCTCCCCCCCCCAATCAGATTGTAATTCTTTAATAGATGTTGAAAATTGATTTTCTACCAACTTCTTAAACATTTCAAATATATTCGGTACAAAAGAACGATTGTGTAATGGATAATACCATGTGAACTTGGAGAAATCATCAATAAAAATAATAAAATAATGATAACTAGTAGATGAAAGTTCAGGAGCAGGACCCCATAAATCGGCAAAAATTAACTGGAGAGGTGCAGTACTAATAGAACCTGTAGGGGGTAGGGGAAATTTATGTGCTTTGCCATGTAACAGGCCTGGCATTTATTTATTTGTATGGAGGAAGATGATAGGTGGTGAGAAGAAATGATATTCTTAACAATGCGAGGATGAGGGTGTCCCAGCCATGCATGCCAGTGGTCGGCTGTAACAGAAGCGGAACTAGAGGCTGTAAAGGTCAAAGGAGTAACAAACCTTCTGAGTTGTGGAATTTGGTCGAGTCCATCCTTAAGCGTTCCCCGGAGCAGCTCCTTGTCGGTCACCTGATCCTTAACAACAAAGAAATAAGGATGAAATTGAAAATAACAATTATTATCTTTTGTGAAATGGTGGACAGATAAAAGATTTTTGGTTATGGAGGGAACATGAAGAATGTTAGAGAAATGGAAAGAAGCATTGGGAGAAGAAGAAAAAATAGAATTCCCAATATTACTAATACACAAACCAACACCATTTCCTACTCGCAGGGAGTTATCAGTGTACTTGTGAGAGATGTGCAGGTTGTTCAAATCTGGAGTAATATGATGTGTCGCAGCTGTGGCGGGGAACCATGCCTACAAGGGGTAAGGAGGTGTGGGAAGTAAACCCGCCATATTTGCAGAAGCATTACCACTTGGTTGATTTGGATTACCAGAGTATCGATAATAGCATTTAGATGCTGTGTGATTCGAACGATTACAAATCTAGCATTGTCGTTTTTTACCAGATTTGTTATAGTGTATACACCGAGAGGATGAAGACAAGGTCGAATGGGACATATGCTGCGAAGCATGGTGAGATGGTGGGAAATTATGATTTGATGAAGATATGGTACTGAGGTTGGCCGACATATTTGATTGGGCAGTGTGGAGCCTCATTTCATGACTTAGAAGAAGTCGGTGAAGTGTGTGAAAGGGTAGAGCCTTTGATTTTGTTGCCAAGGCTGCTATTATATCACTATAATCTAGACCGAGATTACGAAAAACAATAGCATTCAGTTCTTCATCCGATAGAGGTCGATTGGAGGCAGCAAGTTGATTAGAGAGATACTTAACTTCTCAAAGATATTCAGAAATTGATTTGTTCCCCTTAGAGGTGCTTTGCAGTTGCATATGAATTTGCAACACACTCGTATGAGAAAGTGTGTCAAAGGCTGATTGTAGTGCCTTCCAAACTGAGGCAGAGGTAGAGAGACCGACCACATAGGGAAGAACCTCAGGAGAGAGTGAACTAATCAACCAGCTGAGGACTAGTTGATCCTTGCGGTTCCAGTCATTGTATGCTGTATGCATCTCAGTTGCAACGGCTTCAGGTATGATGAAAATGGATGATGTCGTTGTTGCTGGATTAGGTGGGCAAGGTGTGGTGCCATTGACGAACCCAATAAGATCATAGCTGCGCAATAAGGGAAGCAATTGGGTTTTCCAGAGAAGGAAATTTTCAACAGTTAGATTGAGGGAGAGGTGATGATGGACATTAGATGGAGAAGGAGCATTAGAAGGGACCGAAGAGAGAGAGATAGAAGTCATTGCAGGATTGGTAGCCTGGTCGTCTGATACCATATTGAAACTGAAGAGATTGATATGGAGACAAGAAGATTGAGTTTAATGTTTCTCACCTTATCTCAATGTCTAGGAGATAGGTTATATTTATATACAATATGGTGTGTACAATCCTTGTTATTGGAATTCAAATTTTGAATTTGAATTCCTATAACTTATGTAACTAATTTACAATCCTAACTCTCCTTTATAACATGTCCCTATAATTTGGATAATTGATTTATATCTCACCAAATATTTGAATTTTGAATCATAACTGATTATTCAAATATTTGAATTTTAAATCTTGAATTCAATGGAGAGGAATATCCTTAACACATACAACCTCTAAAACTGCGTCTTCATGAATTCTTAAACCACAAACCACATAAACATGAAAATATTGTTGGAAAATAAAAAACGTAAGTTGGAGATTCAATAAACTTAATTAAATCACAAACCCAAACTTAAAATCTTAAATTTCTATAACATTTTTGGGCGTTGATCGTGCGTTGTTACGTCCTTACCAAAAGAAATCTTAACTATAAATCCTATGAAACCTTTAGCCCCTCCCCCTCCTGCAAACCAAATTAGCCCCTTGAATGGTTGAACCCCATCAAGAATGCCACAAGGCACAGAGTGAAAAATTGATTTTTGAAAGAGTAGAGTTACAATCAAATAATATAGTGGTCGTCAGAAGAAAGGAATGGAGCAGTAGTCAATTTCGATTATTGTCTCTGCCAAATGACAAATAAGATTAGAGGGGGTTGAGATGAGAGAAAACCAGTATCATTTGTTGTCACCCAAAGATTTATTTGAACCATATGTATTGTGGGGAGAGGATTGGTTTTGAGACCATTCTCTAATGCTTCATTCGGTGTCAGCTGGTCATCAATGTTGATTGGAACTCCAATTTCTAAGGCTCTCTTTGGTTTGTATTATATAATGTATTATGAGCTATTTGTGACAAATCAATTATGATAATAGATTATGAGTAATAAATAATGACTGTTTGGTACCACTAAACATAATATATTATATAATGAGAAATATAAACAATCACCTAATAGATTATTCTAATAATAATAAACAGCTACTCACCTATTTGTAGATAATGAATTATATCGATTTATTTTAATTATAAATAGACATTATAAATCATACCAAACAATCATAAATTTTATAATATATTATATAATACATTATATAATACAAACCAAAGAGAGCCTAAGTGCTTTCTTCATTTATCGAATTTATGATCTGTTATTTCTGTGACTAGGGTAATGTGTTTTACTAAATTTGGGATGCTGGTGGATCAAGATATGACGAGACTAATGATTTAGTTTCATTGAGAGGATTGAATTTTGATTGTAGTGCTTTTAGAGATCCTGTTTCGTTTCTCTCAAATAAAATTCAGTTTGGATCATAGAAGAACCATGGCCGGAGGCTATAAAAAACTTGTTTTTCTAGATTTATCCTCTCAGCTTAAGCTTTTTGTTTTTTTTATTAATGATCGAACCAGGTAAACTGGAATCTGACTTCTTGTGTAACCGTCCATTCGTTTGAGATAGGTCTGATGTTGTTGGGCTCTGGATTTTTGCCTGATCCTGCAAACTCGAAAATGAACCTCGGTGGAAACTTCTTGTCAAACTGAGGGTTGCGTGTTTGATGATGAAAAGTAAACAGTGAGGCATCGGCTAGGGATTGTACAAAGCCCATTTGGAGTAGAGCATTAACAAACTTATTGTTGCATTGGCGAGGTCTGTTTGAGCCCATATAAGGACTTGTGAAGTCTACATACAAGGCCAGATTTAAGTGGGCTCCCATTGGGTTTATAACTAGGTGGTACTGACATATAGACTTCCTCCTCAAGATCACCATGGAGGAAAGCGTTCTTAACATCTAGTTGGTAGAGCGACCAACGATTGTACATAGCTAAAGCAATAAGGCAATGAACCATGACTAGTTTAGCTACAGGAGCAAAAGTCTCATGGTAGTCTAGACCTTTCATTTGGGTATAACACTTGGCAACTAACCAGGCTTTGTACCTTTCAATGGTAACATCTGCATGTTTTTTTTATTTTAAAAATCCATTTACAACCAATGGCCCATTTACCCCTTGGTAATGGCACTATAGGCCAAGTCGAATTTTCAAGTAATGCATTCATTTCATCATCCGTGGCCTTCTGCCATTTAGGATGTTTGCTGGCCTGACTAAATGTGCTAGGTTCAAATTCAGCACATAGGTTTTGAGAAGTAATTTGTAGGAAGCATTATCAAAGAAAGATAAATGAGATTGTATGGAGTACGAAATACTTGTTCCCGTGGGAGAGGAGACTGTCATGGGCTACGAAGTAACAGTATTACAAATATAGTCGTGTAATCTTATGGATGGATGACTCTCTCTAGTAGACCGACATAAGAGAGGAACGGAAATAGTGGGCTCAGAAGGTATAGGTGTAGTAGACAAAGTTGGGAACAATAGAAGTAGTGGGCTCAGGAGAGACAGCATGAGGTAGTCCACTAATGTCATGAGAAATAATAGGAGGACTAGTACTAATGGGCTCAGGAGAAATTTATTAGACAGACCATTAGAATCAAAAGGAGCAACAGTATTAAGTGACTCAGGAGATGACATATCATCAGGAGACAGCCCATGAGACTCTGTAGAAGAACTAGAAGGCACAGCCATAGGATCAGTGATAGGTATAGGAAGGACAACTAAGGAATCAGTATCATCAGATGGTAAATATACTAACCAGGATTAGACTTAAAAGGAAATACTGATTCAAAAAAGAGAACATCCCTTCTTGTAGATATGGACTGAAAGGAGAGATCAAAGACTCTGTAACCATGTTGATTAAATGGATGACCAACAAACAAACACGGAGAAGAACGAGAGGTGAATTTTTTTTTGTGAGGGGAAGAATTTCAGACAAAACACAAAAAACCGAATGTCCTAAGATGAGTATATATAGGGGTAACCTGAAATAAAATTTCATATTGTGATTTACCTTTGAGAACCGGTGTAGGAAGTCTGTTTACGAGATAACAAGCCGTAAGCACACACTCACCCCAAAATTTTAATGGTAAATGAGCTTCAAAAAGAAGAGCTCTAGCCACTTGCAGTAAATGACAATGTTTTCTTTTGACCACTCCATTTTGTTGAGGAGTATAGACATAGGTTAACTAGTGAACTATACCCAAAGAGTGAAAAAGATTTTGCATGGAAGAGGAAAGAAATTCCGACCCATTGTCAGTTCTAACAGACTTAACAGAAGTAGAAAACTGAGTGTTAACTAGTTTAAAAAACTGAGAAAGGAATCAAAATGTCTCTGATTCATATTTCATGAGATACACCCATGTAGTACGAGAACAATCATCTACAATTGTCAAGAAGTAATGACAGCCACTGATTGAGGCCACAGAATATGGTCCCCAAATATCACAATGGAGCAACTCAAAGAGAACAGAGGATTTATTTGCATGAAAAACAAAAGGTAACCTAGACTGTTTTGCTAAAGGGCATACAGTACAATCCTGAAACTGAGAAGGAATGGTCGAGATTTTGACAAAATTGGGGGAGGGATGACCCAACCTAGAATGCCAAAGTTTGGCTCAAACTGAGAGAGCAGCAGGTGTAGATGTCGACTCATAGTAATAAAGCCCATTACGGAGCAGACCCACCCAGTCACCATCCTCGTGAACAGGTCCTGAAATATACAAAATGATGGAAAAAATGTCACTGTGCACTGAAGAGATGAAGTGGGTTTACTGAGTGAAAGTAAATTGAAAGCAAACTAAGGGCCATGAAAGACTTCCTGTAATTCTAGAGTAGGCGATAGACGATGCGCCCCAAATTGAGACATGGGATAAGTGGTCCCGTCGAATAAGGTAAGTGGTGGATGAACAATGGAATCAGATATGTGTTGGCCATGTGTTGTCATTGTTGGCAACTTGACTGAGGTGGCAGTATAGTTGAGCTTATAGCCAGAGAAAAAGAAGAAAGAGAATGGTGATAGAAAAAGGAGAGATAAATTAGAGAGAGTGTGTGGGTCCCACTGTGGCAATCATAGTTGATGTGGTGATGTTGCAATCATGGTTGACGTGTATGTGTTCAGCAATTTCATAGAGTGATTGAAAAAATAGTGAGAGAATGTGGGTCCCACTAATGATGTGGCAATCATGGCTGATGTGGTAGGAGAGCAAAAGAAAGAGAAGCTGAAGAGAGAAGGAAGAGAGAGAAATTGGAGAGAGAAAGAGGAGAGAGATGGTAGGTGGGACCCACGGGTGAGGTGGCCAGCCACCATAGCAGCTAGCCTGGCAGCCAGCCATGGCAGTTGGCCATACCACAACAGCACTTGGCACCACAAGGCAACAGCACTTGCTAGCACATGCCGCAAGGCACACAACCTTGCCCCACAAGCAAGGCCAGTAGCCAAGCCATGCCGCACCCCAAGCAGGGCCGCACGCCATGCAGCAAGCTAGCCCCGCAAGCAAGTGCATGGCAGGCAGCCACAGGCCTTCCCGCAAGCCCAGATGCGCGCCCACCAACTGTTCGACATTACTCCAGGAGAGAGAAACAAAAGCATTGGTTACAGTGGGGTTTTCTGGATTTGTTTAGGGGCAATTTGGGTAAATCAAGACAGAGAATAAGCCATATCAATGGCTTAATTTGAATTTCATCTCTAGAATGCCGATCTGACGGCCAAACAAAGAGCGGGCTACAGTGTATCTCACACGGCGCGTCAAGATGCTATCGTGGCTCCATTAATTGGCTATATGCAAGTTAAAGCCGTGCTCCGCGTCATATAAAGTGCATTCTGTGATTCCGTGTGATGCATACACAGTGAGGCGGCGCCCCAGATTCTAATCTAAAGAACATCATCAACAACGATCGCCTCCTGACGGGATTAACTAGATCCGACGGCACTAATGAGATCCCGCCTTTTTCATCTCGATCCAACAGTCGGTTGCGGAGATTCCGAAGCCAACCAATCAGTGATCGACAATGATTCTTCATGCTAGTAAAGGAGTTGATTTGGTGTAGTGGAACTACCATAAGCTGGCGTGGGATGATTCTGATCCAACGAATACGATCAAGCTCGATCGTTTGTGGCGCAATTGAGACAATCCAAAGGCCTATATTCATTTTGGCCTTTCTGCAGAGATCGAGCGGCTATTATGAGAGATTTTCTCTATGGCCAATTAAAAGTCGACACCGCTTCTAATTTGGCAGCGGGTGCTGCTCCAGTGTGACGCCGGCGCACGAAAATGCTTTAAAAAGGATGCCATTTGAAATAATTTCATTGGCCTATCTTCAAACAGTCATATCTTTTTCATCTGGAGTCCAAATCGGACGATCCAAAAGCCCAGGTTCCTGATTTTGAATGCTCTACCATCTGAGAATGATTTGGGGATGATGAAGTGAGTGGAAGCTCAGGTTATTGGCGAAAAACCTCTCTTGGAAGGTTTTGGTGAGTTTTAATGCATTGAATATCTACACCAACCTTCAAGGAGGTCATTGAGAGTCCATTGCAAGCTTGAGAATGATTGTGAGCCATTAATGGAGGTAATGAGAGCTTGCAAAAGAAGATCTTCTCTTGTTTTGACCAAAATACCAAGCTAGGGTTTCGGTTTGATTTTATATGGAAGATTATTTCCTCTCATTTACATCATATGGATTGTGTGAGGTGCCATTGAGTGTATTGAAGACTTTGAAGAAGGGTTGGTCATTAGTGGGGATTGTGAGAGCTCGGAAAAGCTTTAGAGAAGCTAAATGAAGGGTTTCATTGTGTATCTGTTGCATTGAAGAAAAGGGGGAAGTGAAATGGAAAGGGAGGCTAGGGTTTGGTGTTAGCATTGTTCATTAAAGATTCCAGTGGACCTGAGGAGTATGTCAGGCTTCACAGAGACATCCCAGAGTCCTCCCAGAGTACCAGAAAATGCCAGACAAGGATTATAAGCTTCTTAACCTTGTATGAATTAATTGTTTATTTCTTGTACTCAATGTATGCTAGCTATAGGTGATAAATGATGAATGCCTAGCTAGTGGGGATAAATTATATGGCATTGTTATAAGCCCAAAACTATAACTGTCTGCTTCCCGTGGGTGCGGGTTAAGCGTAGTGTGTGCAGCGAATGTTGAGCACTGGTACTTCGGTACCTGAATTATTGACATATTTGTGCCCTCCTAGTTTTATGCTGGGTAAACTGGGTGTATGTACTCCCTGCTGTGTAAACAGCTAAAAATAGAGTATTGAGTATATACAGAGCTCGTAGGGCATTACTCCGTGGACTAGCCATCACACACTGTGGTGGTAAACCACGTATATCTCTGTGTTGTAGATACTTTGTAAATGTGCTTATCTGTATATTTTGAAGTGCGTGGAATGGCCTGCAGGATGGGTATGCACAACATGGTAGACCTGACCACTCTGTGGTAGCGAGGTGGTTGTGCATACGACTGTGTGTCTGGCAGTGCTTCAGTGATTGTATAGCTGTGGTCAGTGAGTGAGGTGTCAGCCCAGGGCAACATTGGTCTTCAAGTAATTATCTGGGAAGAATTTTGAAGACACTGATTCACCTCCCTCCCCCTCTCTCAGTGTCAACCTGTGATCAACAATATAGAAATAGATGGTAAGGGAGAGAAATGGTGCGATGCACCAGGGTCAATAACCCAAGAATTAGGTTGAGAAATATGAGTATTTAGACAGAGAGGGTTACCTGCAAAGTTTACATTCGAAGGTCTGTTAAAAAACGATAGAAGCTGTTGGTATTGAGCAGAAGTCAAGGGAGGCATAGAGGAACCAGTATCCGACTGATGCAGAGGAGCCATTGTGCTTGTCTGTGGAAGAGCAACCGCAGTAGAAGAAGGAACTAAGACAGACGAACCAGAATCCATTTCAGAGGCCAGATGTGTCTGAATTGACGAAGGCTTATTTGCACGAAATGGCCGACGAACAAAGCCTTGTGGGAATCCATGCAATTCATAGTAGGTCTCTTTGACATGGCCTTGCTTATGACAATGAGTGCAAAAGGGACGTCTGTGAAAATGCGACACTCGAGCAGAATTATTTGGAGGTCGTGAATAAGCCGAGCCACACTGATTCACGGCACAGACAATATTATCCGAAGAAACTTGGTGATTAAAGAGGCCGTGGTGCGGTCTTCCTGAAGAACCATAGAGTAAGCTTTTCCGGGCTGTCCGCAATGGCTCCATAGCCGAATATCTGAGAACGAACAGTATTAAAGACATCACGAAGAGCCATCAAAAATTGATACACATGCTCTAAATGAATTAGCTCAGGAAGGTTCAGCATAGAACCACACGTACATTCAGGCAACACAAAGTGACAACCGAGCTCCTCCCAAAGGACTTTGAGAGCTGAGAAGTAAGCTGAGACAGACATCATGTCTTGTCGGAGAAGAGCAATTTTCCGTCTCAACTCATAGATTCGCGGTCCATTTTCTTGGGCATCTCGGCTTTCCAGATCAAGCCAGAGAGATCCGCGGACTCAAAGCCCACGAACATTTTCATGGAGATCAGCAGCAAGACTGTTGTAGATCCAAGCGCGCACGAGACTCGCCGCGACTGATCCCAAGCGGCCGCCGACGATGAATCTTGAGGTCTTGGACAAGTTCCATCAACAAATGTATATTTGTTCTTAGCACTCAACGCTACACACGTAGCACGCTTCCAGGAAGAATAATTGTTTCCAATAAGAGGATGTGTAACCAGCAGAAGACCCGGATTATCGGAAGGATACATCAATAAGGGAGATGGAAATGAAATACTCGCAGACGAGGTATTGATAGACGAAGAGACATTAGTAGAAAACGAATACACCTTTGCATAGGTAGACATATTCGCAGAGGTAGACATTTGGGGAAATGACTAGAACCCAGTTCGGAATCAAAGAACTACAAAAACAAGAGAGATCTCATAGTCGCACTACATACCAGAGTTGCAGAAGCGACCAGAAGATGAAATCACCGTCGAGAAAAAAAAATTCAGAGGAGCTTGAAGCGCTCTAATACCATGTCAAACTGAGGGTTGCATGTTTGATGAAGAACTCAGAAACAGGACAACAGAGAGACCGATAACTAGTCAAACTAGAATCCAGAAGTGTCTTTACATTTACACTAATGAGTTGTATGTATACAACCTTACATATATGCCATGTAAGCCTAACAAACTTAACAAACTATTACAAAATAAAATAAATACCACTAATCTTGACACGTGTTTAGTTGATGAACCTTGAATGACACTGAGAGGGGGGATGAATCAGTGTGAATACTTTTTCTTGATATTTCTTTGTTGCCCACTCTTATAATGAATAAAACTGCTCCATACACAATCGTATGCAAATCTACCTCACAACCACTCAGTGGCCAGGTCTACCAGATTTGCACACCCATCCTGCAATTCATTCCACGCACTTCACAAAGCACATAATCAAGCAAACCACAACACACAAAGATTACGTGGTTCACCACCACAGTGAGTGATGGCTAATCCACGGAGTAATGCCCAATGGGCTTCGTATTTACTCAATACTCAACTTTTAGCCCTTTACAGGACAAGGGTGCTCACCCTAAATTTTCCCGACATAAACTGAGAGGGTGTAACAACGCCAGAATTCAGGCATAAAGCCAGTGTCCAGCACCCACTGAACACACCACAACAAATACAATTTTTGGGGCTTATAATGATGCCCTACAATTAAATCCCAACCTAGCAAGGCATTCAATATATATATATATATTTTTTTTTGCCTAGTGCTAGCATACATTAGATTCCCATACAACATAGGCATTCAACATCATCAACCTACTTTAACATACAATGAATTGATTCAATAAATAGTAAGGGAGATGAGAAAATCTCACAACCAATTTTTTCTGATAATTGACGATGTTTCTCTTCTTCTGGTAGTCAATAAATCCCTTGTCATATGCAATCAAGTTCTTCCAGCCTTCAAGAATACTTCAGTGTATCGGCATCAGCAAGAACAGAGATGAAGAATGACTGTCTTCAATTTCTAAAACAAAAGAAATCCGAAATCATGGAGTTCTTCCCTCTTTTCTTCAAAAACTCTTCCTCCTTTCTGATTTTTGCGGCCACAAGTCTCTCCTCTAATTCTTTCTCCTCTTTCATGCTTCACAGTATCTGTAACACAGCCATATCCCTGTAGGATCCGCAGACACTCTCTCTCATCAACCTTTACCAACAATTACAATACGTAGGCCAACAATCTCCCCCTTTGGAATTGTTGACAACTGCTCAATCCACAGACATTTATCCCCCTTTGACAACAAGAACAAAGGGATTTCCCACATAGGAATGCCCACCGCATCTTCCCAATCCTATGGGTGCTCCATAACATATAGTTATAACCATAGCAGCACAAAAAGAATACCAACAGACTCCCCCTGAGTCCTACAAAGGAAGCAAAAAAAAAATAGAATAAGTAAACCCTGCTCCCCTTCACTCCAAGCTTCTCAATGCTTGGGGAAGATAATCACTCCCAATTTCTGTCTCAAGTAGTCAAACTGATCTCTGGGGAGTGGCTTTGTAAAGATATCTGCAATCTGCTCTGCTGTAGGAATGAATTCTAACTGAACTTCTCCTTCCAAAACCTTTTCTCTCAAGAAATGATACCAAATGGCTATGTGCTTCATCCTGGAGTGCATAACTGGATTTTTTGAGATATTAATAGCACTTGTGTTGTCACAGAACATTGAAATAGGCTTGTCTGACTCAATGCCTAAATCCTTCAACATTTGTTTCATCCACAAAACTTGTGTACAACAAGAGGTAGCTGCAATGTATTCAGCCTCTGCAGTAGATAATGATACTGATTCCTGTTTCTTACTGTGCCAAGCCACTAAATTTCTGCCCAGATAGAAAGCACCTCCACTAGTGCTCTTCCTATCATCAACACAACCTGCCCAATCTGCATCTGAGTAGGATGACAAAACTAGATCCTTGCTTTTTGCATACCAAAGACCATACTCCATTGTCCCTTTCAGGTATCTGAAGATTTTCTTCACAGCTACCACATGTGTTTCCTTCGGGCCAGGTTGAAATCTAGCTACCATGCACACAGACTGAAGGATATCTGGTCTAGTAGCAGTCAAGTAGAGAAGACTTCCTATCATTGACCTGTACATAGTATTATCAACTGAGGGAGAGTCATCCTCTTTACTTAGCTTACAACTTGTCATCATTGGAGTGCTCATTGGTGTATAGTCTTCCATTGTGAATTTCTTCAACATTTCCTTCACATATTTGGTCTGAGATAAAAAGAATCCATTCTTTAACTGGCTGATCTGAAGACCTAAAAAATAAAATAACTCTCCAATCATAGACATCTCAAACTCATCTTGCATTCTCTGAGCAAAGTCTTGACATAACTCATCCTTTTGGCCTGCAAAGATGATATCATCTACATATACAACCACAACTGTCTAATTGCCATCGATAGATTTAACGTATAAATTGCTATCAACCAAACCCTTTTTGAAACCCAACTTACACAGATAAGTATCGAGTCTTGAATACCATGCTCTTGGTGCTTGCTTCAACCCATACAATGCTTTCTTCAGTTTACACACAAGTGTAGGGTCCCCACTCAGTTGAAATCCTTCTGGTTGCTCTATATACACCTCTTCTTCCAAGTCACCATTCAGAAAACCTGACTTGACATCCATCTGATAAACTTTGAAGTTCTTGTGCACTGCAAAAGCAAGAAACATCCTGATAGCTTCCAACCTAGCCACAGGAGCAAATGTTTCTTCAAAGTCAATGCCCTCAACCTGAGCATATCCTTTACAAACTAACCTGGCCTTGTTTCTTACAATTTTGCCATCTTCATTGAGCTTGTTCCTATAGACCCATTTAGTGCCAATGATATTCTTGTCTGTAGGCCTTGGCACCAATTCCCAAGTTTTATTTTTTTCTATTTGATCCAACTCTTCATTCATTGCCTTGAGCCAACTAGCATCTTCACATGCCTCTGCAACTGATTTTGGTTCAATATGAGATAGTAATGAAAACATTTGTTTTGGTTGTCTCACCTTTCTTGTTTGCATACCAGCAGATGGATCACCAAGAATTAATTGCTCAGGATGATTATTTTTCACCCTTCTTGAGCCACTTTTATTCTGCCTATCTGCCTCTGAATCAGACTGCTCTTCTCTTTCTTCTGTCTCAACTACAGCTCTCTGTCTTGGCTCATTTGTAACATCCGGCTCCTTTTCTGTTTTAATGTCATTCTGCTCACTGTCCAGGTCTTCAAAAATAGGAACCTCATTATTTGATTCTGTAGGAGAATTCTTGTGCTCATCAACTCTCACATCTGCACTTTCAACAATCTTGCCAAGTTTTTTATTGTAACATTTATATGCTTTGCTTGAGGTAGAGTAGCCAAGAAAAATTCCTTCATCTGCTCGATCATCAAACTTCCCTAGACCATGACTAGTGTTTTTGATATAGCACTTACTACCAAACACCTTGAAGTGCTTTGTTGTGGCCTTCTTACCAAACCATAGTTCATAGGGTGTCTTGTCTTCATGTGGCCTCAACATACACTTATTCTGAACATATATTGTTGTATGCACTGCTTCTCTCCAGAATTTATTCCCCATGTCATTTTCAGTTAACATAGTTCTGGCCATTTCCTGAACAGTTCTATTCTTTCTTTCTGCAACACCATTTTGCTGTGGTGTTCTAGGAGCTGAAGTCTGTCTCTTAATGCCGTTCTCAGAAAAATATTCTGCAAAGTCAATCCAGGTGTACTCTCCTCCCCTGTCAGATCTCAGACACTTGATTTTCTTCCCTGTCTCATTTCAACTTGAGTCTTGAAGATCTTGAATCTAGCCAAAGCTTCTGACTTATGTTTCAGAAACATTACCCAAGTCATTCTGGAGTAGTCATCTATAAAAAGAATGAAGTACCTTTCTCCTGCAATGCTTTGTGTTCTCACTGGCCCACATAAATCTATATGAATTATCTCCAATGGTTGAGTAGTGTGGTATTCCTTAGGCTTGAATGATGTTCTTGTCTGCTTCCCCTTCTGACAAGATGCACAGATATCATTGGAAGGCTTTTTCAATGAAGGAATATCTCTCACAGCATTTTTGTTAGATATTTTGGACAGATTTTCAAAACCAATATGTCCCAATCTTCTATGCCATAGCCATGTTTCCTCTTCTTGACTCATCATACAATTCTCTTCAAACTCTTCAGACAGAATATAGAGATTTCTAGAAGTTCTTTTTCCTGATGCCATCAACTTTCCACTGTCAAACTTTCGGATCTCACATCCTTGATCATTAAAAATCACTTTGTGACCCCTATCACAAATCTGGCATACACTCAATAAGTTATGTATCAAACCTGAAACATAGAGAACATCATGAGATTTTATATTTCCATTTATGAGGCTGATGCTTCCCTTTCCAACTATCTTGGCACCATCATTGTTGCCAAATTTAACTGAACCTCCTTCATAACTCTGAAGCTTCTGAAGTCTTTTACTGTCTCCAGTCATGTGACTAGAACACCCACTGTCAAGAATCCATGGTGTAGAACTGTCTTGTGCTTTAAAAGCTGTCTGCACAACCAAAGAACTCTCTCTTTCTGTTCTGTCCCTCTGAACCCAAACTCTCTTCTGTGATGATGCCTTCTCAACATGTTTTTGTCTTGGAGCCTCTCTTCTTGTCCTGCTATGCTGACTCTGTAAATGTGACATAGAGGGAAAAATGGTTCTACAGTTCCTTGCTACATGCCCAGAGTTATTACAATTGTAATACTCTACAAAGTTCTCTTCAAGGGGAGCAAATTGATTTCTACTTTCAAATTTTACATCTCTCATGTTAAATTTGCAAGTAGCAATTTTATGTCCAAAATTGTTGCATCTGTAGCAGTAACCCTGAAAATAAGGTCTTGACCTTGCAGTTTCCATGTATCTCATCTGTCTCTGTGGTGCACTGGGATAGTTTTCTCTGTAGGAATTATCATACTCCGTTCTCTTTTCTTGCCATGTATTTTGTCTTGGCCTTGCATAGTTAGTCTTAGGAAGAGAAATATTGTTTCCACCTTGACAATGAACTATTGGGTCCTTACCCTTTTCATTTTCCTTCACAAAAGATATAGGCTCTTTTCCTTTTGAATTTGCAATTTTTGAAGTCTGTCCTTTATCAAAATCAAGGCCAAACTTGATGTGGGAAGGTCTTTGAGCATTGATAATCCTGTCAAGTTTGTTACTACTTGGATGCATTGAAGTAAACTTATTTAAATCATCATGTTGAGATAATTTTTGTCGTCTCTCAACCTCTTCTTTTTCATACTCTGCTACTTTTATCTTAAGAAGAGTAAAATCATTTTCAAATTCTTCAAATCGTTCAACCATAGAAAGTTGTTCTTCAAGTTGAACTTTCAGACTTGGATTCTCATTCAACACCATGGTGTAATCTACATATGCCTGTTTAAGCTGAGTATTGAGATTTTCTATAATTTTCTTGGACTCTTCATATTGAGCTTTCAGATCTTGAATTACTTGCTTTTGCTTTTTGACTTCTTGATAGGCAAGCTTGTTATACTTTCTTTCCTTCTTAAGCTCCTTCATGGCTGCAACAAGTTCTTCCTCAAAATTTATCTCACCCTCTTCATCACTGCTTGAAAAAATATCTTCCTTGTCTCTCTCTTCATCACCACTTGAGATAGAATTCACAATTTTTCCTTTATCTGTGATCTTCTCTTGAGCTTCAATGTAAACCATAAACAAAGCCTCACTAGGCTCATCTTCAGAGATTTCATCAGAGTCATCATCTGAAGTTTCAGTGCTTCTCTTAGAGATAAAACTCCTTTTGCTGGACTTGTTTTTCTTGAAGTTATAATTTTTCTTTCCTTTAAACTTGCTTTTTTTGTCTTCTTCATCATCACTGTCAAACTTACTCTTCATGGGGCATTCAGCAAAATGTCCAACCTTGCCACAGTTGAAACATTTGAAAGGAAGCTTATTCTTGTATTTACCTGTACCCTTCTTTAATTTTCTAGTGAAATGAGTTGTGGCTTCATCTTCCTTTCTTCCTCATTTTGCTTTTCAGAAATCTTCAGCTTCTTCATAGCCTTGAAAGCAACCTGCTTATCACCAATGGTTCCTGGATCAATCCTCATCTCAAAAGCTGTCAAAGCTCCATGAATTTCATCAATTGTAACCTGTTCCAAGTCCTTGGTTTCTTCAAGTGCAGATACCTTTGACTCAAATTTTGGGGTGAGAGACCTCAAAATCTTCGACAAACAATATGACCTTTCAAATCTTCACCAAGTCGTCTAATAGAATTGACCACTTCATTAACCCTGTTCATGTATTGATCAATGGTCTCATCTTCATTCATCTTCAGATTCTCAAACTGACCTTTAAAAGTCTGTAGCTTGACAGTCTTGATTTTCTTATCTCCTTCATAGATGTTTATTAGTCTATCCCAGACTTCCTTTGCAGTCTTGCAATCCATGACCTTGGACAATTCACTGTTGGTCAGACCACCTTGAATGGCATTGAGTGCCTTTCTGTTATTCTCAAAATTCTTTTTGTCTATAGCACTAGGAGCAACTGTGTCATGTGGAATGTAGCCAAATTCAACTGCAGCCCAAACATCAAATCCAAGTGATCCCACATATATCTCCATTCTCCTTTTCCAAAAAATAAAGTCTGTCCCATCGAATAATGGGGGTTTATGTGAACCTTCCCCTGGTGCCATTGCTACCCTCTGATCTCTCAGATGCTGATTTAGCTTTCACTGAGCCTGGTGCTCTGATACCAATTGATGAACCTTGAATGACACTGAGAGGGGGGTGAATCAGTGTGAATACTTTTTCTTGATATTTCTTTGCTGCCCACTGCTTATAATGAATAAAACTGCTCCATACACAATCGTATGCAAATCTACCTCACAACCACTCAGTGGGGCCAGGTCTACCAGATTTGCACACCCATCCTGCAATTCATTCTACGCACTTTACAAAGTACATAATCAAGAAAACCACAACGCACAAAGATTACGTGGTTCACCACCACAGTGAGTGATGGCTAATCCATGGAGTAATGCCCAATGGGCTTCGTATTTACTCAATACTCAACTTTTAGCCCTTTACAGGACAAGGGTGCTCACCCTAAATTTTCCCAGCATAAAACTGAGAGGGCGTAACAATGCCAGAATTCAGGCATAAAGCCAGTGTCCAGCACCCACTGAACACACCACAACAAATACAATTTTTGGGGCTTATAATGATGCCCTACAATTAAATCCCAACCTAGCAAGGCATTCAATATATATTTATTTTTTTTTTGCCTAATGCTAGCATACATTAGATTCTCATAAAACATAGGCATTCAACATCATCAACCTACTTTAACATACAATGAATTGATTCAATAAATAGTAAGGGAGATGAGAAAATCTCACAACCAATTTTTTCTGATAATTGACGATGTTTCTCTTCTTCTGGTAGTCAATAAATCCCTTGTCATATGCAATCAAGCTCTTCCAGCCTTCAAGAATACTTCAGTGTATCGGCATCAGCAAGAACAGAGATGAAGAATGACTGTCTTCAATTTCCAGAACAAAAGAAATCCGAAATCATGGAGTTCTTCCCTCTTTTCTTCAAAAACTCTTCCTCCTTTCTGATTTTCGCGGTCACAAGTCTCTCCTCTAATTCTTTCTCCTCTTTCATGCTTCAAAGTATCTGTAACACAGCCATATCACCTGTAGGATCCGCAGACACTCTCTCTCATCAACCTTTGCCAACAATTACAATACGTAGGCCAACATTAGTGTCATATTAACACTTCTTCATTTTTGGGTGAATGGTGTAAGAGAGAGCGCGTATAATATTAGCTTCTTCGTTTTGGGGTGAATGGTGTAAAAGGGAGTGCATATAATATTACATGTATAATGCATCAAACATTTCATTGCACAATGGCATGCATCCACCAGCTAAGGACCCATCAATGGTTATCCAAAAAGCAATAGAAAATTAAGGAATAAATTACTCACTTAAATATTTATCTCTAATTCCATTCCTAAGTGTCTACCGATAAATTGCAAAGAGAATAAGCAAATTGAATGAAATACGTACAAAAGCAATTTATAGTGGTTCAGCATGGCTCACTGTCCAACGTTCACTCTTTTTAAGGGATCCAAATCCTCTCTTACGGTAGGAGGGTCCTACAACTGATCCAAGGGGTTGGGGTTCAATCGGCCCGCTTACCAATACATGGGGAGGTGGGCCGGTTGAAATCCCACCCTTGGCAGGCGGCAGGTCGACAGGAGACGATTTGATTACCTTTGCTAAGTTTACAACCAACCAAGTGTTTTCAGGGAATCCATCCCGAACAAACCTCATGTTTTCCCAGGCTCACAATCAACCAGAAAGATTTTCAGTGAGCACATCTCAAACCAACTTGATTGTTTTTCTTAGGTAGCAATCACACAGCATCTTCCCCAACCCTTGTTTCCTTGAAGAGGAATAACAAAGGCTCTAAGAACCCAAATTGAAGCTTAAAAGAAAACATACATCTTAATAGGTTGATGTGAGATGTACAAATGAAGCTCTTTTTAAATCCACCATGCTAGCTCAAATCCAATCTATAAGACTTTGTGTACATGATTTCCAAGTAAAGTTCAAGGGCTACTTGGAACTCTTTTTTAAATGGGCTTCAATAAGTCAAAAGACACTCTCTAATGTCTCTCCCAACTTAGACTCCCTCTAATGTCTCTCCCAACTTATATTTATAGGCAAAGAGAACCTCAAAACTAGTTGTTAGAAACCTCCAACAGTTAGAAAATGGTCATATTTTTCCAGCATTAAACATCTGACAAATGGGCCATATCCCACTCATCCAAACTTGGATTGACATGATTTTTGAGTCTCTTTTGTTGGGAATAGTCCCACATTGCCTAGAGAATAGAACTTTGGATGCCTTACATATGTGAGAGTCCCTCTACTTACTAGTTCAAACTTTTGAGATAGAATCTTAACATGGTATTAGAACTCCAGGTTCATTCCATACGATCACCTAAAAGAGGAACCACATGCCATGTTACATCCCAATTCTGGACTAACCAGTGGTGTGATTAACCGTCATGAGAACCAACGGTTCAAACCAAGATCTTGTATAGACCATGCCAACCTTGTTAAACTAATACGTTCCACAGTAATAATCAGAGATAATAATTAAATAACAAAAATATTTATTAATAATGAACTGAGGTCTAACAGTGATAAATAAATAATTAAATAAATCCAATTATCTCCAAGTAAACTCATGACATAACATAAATTAATCAATTACATGATTCAATAATCAAAATAGCTAAACTAATAAAAAACACATTGGTTGCACTCGCATGATAGATCATGCGTTTCCTCCATAGTTTCTACGTCCATAGCTGTCACGTGTTTGTACGTCGACGCATTCATATAATCTTTCACAATTGGACCAGCATCAACAACTAAAAATATTCGACGTTGAATGGGTGAGCACACATCACGGCTCAGTGAGCAAACAACACAATACGTAAATATATTCATGCATTCAATTCATATCTTTGATCTAGTTTTAAGTTTACAACTGTGCTATAGAAAGGTTTGACGATCACCGCAACTTTATACATGGATGTGTAAGTCCACCCAATGAAAAAAAATACTATTGTCATCCCACATCCACCCCACCATGGAATAGAGATAGAGTTAAAGTGTCCAGATCACACACTGCTAAAACTTCTCCTGATGCCCTACCCATACCAACACGTAAGCCCCTGTTGGGTAGGGCTTGCAAACTGGACTCACAACTAACCAATCTTAATGTCATCCAATGTATCCAAGGTCTTACCCCAGCATCCCTCAATATGTCCATAGAAATAGAGTTAAGGCCCCCCGACAGAGTCAGAGACCACACGGTCTGAGGCCACCTCCCCTGATGCCCTACAACATATTAATTCTGCTAAGGTAATAACAATACGATGTTGTCAATGGGCATGACTTAACTAGAAATAGAGCTAGAGTCTGGTGACTAGGCCAGGTACCATAGTGCTATGTCCTCCCCTTGATGCTCTACTCCCATCTAGCACACTAACCACACACGCAATCACATGTCTATTCCTAGCATCATCATCATCATGTTATAAATGGACAGAAATAAATATGCATGAGTAAAAATAACAGGATTATTGGATCACATGTGAGATGCACATTACAAGCATATAAGCATAGCAGCATTCATTGCATTGGATAAATAAAATAAAATAATTTATTATTATCCAATTAGTTTAGGTCTTGTTCCCTCGTCTTTAACGATGTTTGATCTTCTCCAAGCCTTGTAAATCACTTTTGAACGACTTAGGAACCTAAAAAATTTATGGATTTTAAGTTAGGGTTCAAGTTCACCAAGTTATAGTAGTTGAAACCTAATATGGTCTCAAACAAGCTTTCCTGAAACTATGTGGTCGCAGGTGTGGTTGAACCTGTGGTCTCAGTATTTACTACCGCAAGGTGTGTGGTCGTTATGTATGGTCGCATATCCTGCGACCACACATGCGACCATACCTTCTCTGGGATCTTCTCGAGAGCGTGTGGTCGATCATGTGATTGGTCTGTGATCGACCATAGCTGCAACCACACAAAGTTTTGTCAATTTTTATCCTCAATCCAATTCCTTCATGAGTCGATTCTTTGGTTTATCATTAGGGTTCCTCCTATGATTGGTCTATGGCCTTAAATTCATAATTTTTGCAAAGTTATCTACCCTAACCTACTCTCCATGGATCTCCCTTGGGTTTTTGTTCATGGGGTCTTATGGTTGAGATCCCACATTCATTCCACATCTAAATTTACAATGGAAAATCCTATACTATGTAGTCTACTTCTATAGAGATGATTTCTTACTTTGGCCTTCTGTAGCAAGCTAAAACCTTCCTTCCTCTCAGCTTGCCTCTTTAGACCTCCTTCTCCTTCTCTTCCTCTCTCTCTTTCTCTCTTAGGTTTAGAGTTTTAATTTGGGTTCTAAAAGAGAGAGAGGCTAAAGATTGTCCTTTATAGAGAAAAAAAACATCCATATAGAGTTCTCCCTCAATTAGAAAAGAGATCCCTTAGTTTAGGAAAGTTTTCAAAAACTCAGAGTCGGTCTCATCATCGTGCTGTCGCATGTATGGTCACAGAATCCATCAATCACACGTCCCAAATATGTGACCACACGTGGAATATTGAGTGGTCTCATTTTCCTAAGGTGTGGTCGACAGCTCAGGTATGCGACCACACACTCCAAATTGACTGGTTTTTGGTCAATTTTCATACATAGTCTTGTGGTTTCTTCACGCACTTGGTCTACTCGATTCGACCATGATAGGAAGACCTAACACGACATGGTAAGACTGGGTTAATAGAATGCGGGTCTTACAACTCCCCCTTTATATAAATTTCGTCCTCAAAGTTTGCATATACCTTCCGGGTCGAATAGGTGAAGATATTGTTTTCACATAGCATTCTCTTCTTCCCATGTAATTTCTTCTACATCTTGACTTCTCCAAGTAACTTTAACATAATAGATGTCACGGTTATGAAGACATTGAACCTTCCGATTAGTAATTTCCAAAGGTACTACTTTGAACGTCAAATCTTCAATCAAATCCAGTAGATCCACTGTTAGGATGTATGTTGGATCTCGGATGTACTTCTTCAGCAATGAGACATGAAACATGTCATGCACAGTCGACATAGATGGGGGTAGTACTAACTAATACTCTACCCTCCCACGTCTAACTAGAATCTCATATGACGATGTACCTCGGACTTAGCTTCTCTTTTTGTCCGAACCATTTTAAGCCGCGTACAGGTGATATTTTTAAGAATACCTTGTCACCTATGACGAACTCAAGGTCTCGGTGTCGATTATCTGCATACTATTTGTGACAATTCTAAGCTGCCCTAACTCTTTCCTTGATTATGTCGACTACTTTACATGTTTCTTCAACAAACTCAAGTCCTACAATTCTTCGCTCTCCTACTTTATTCCAAAACAAAGGAGTTCGACATTTTTTACCATACAATGCCTCATAGGGTGACATCTGTATCATAGCCTGATAGCTGTTATTATAAGCGAACTCGATTAATGGCAACTTCTCATCCCATGATCCCTTGAAATCAATCACACAAGCTCGAAGCATGTCAAAATCTAAATGGTGCGCTCTGACTATCCATTGGTCTGGGAATGAAATGCAGTACTGAACTTCAATGTTGTACCCATAGCCTTCTGCAATCCTTCCCAAAACTTTGAGGTAAAGGGTGGGTCTTTGTCAGACACGATGCTTTCATGTACTCCATGTAATCTGACAATATTATCCACATACAACTTAGCTAGTCGCTCCAAGGTATACTGAGGTCGTATAGCAATGAAACGAGCTATCTTGGTAAGTCAATCTATAATTACCCAGATCGCATCTACCGATTTGGGAGTCAACGGTAACCCAGTAACGAAGTCCATAGTAATGCAGTCCCATTTTCAGGCTGGTTCTGGTAGCAGTTGTAATAAGTTTGCTTGTCTTTTTCTTCTCGCCTTTACTTGTTGACAATTTAGGCATTGAGACACATATCGAGCTACATCCATTTTAATTCCTCTCCACCAATATAGTTTCTTTAAATCATGATACATCTTCGTACTTCCAGGGTGTATTGAATAGGATGTGGAGTTGGCTTCTCTCATTAATTTATTTTTGGTATGCATACTCTTCCCTTGTACCTTAACATCCTTTCAAAATCCAAAGGGAAATCAGGAATGGTCCTACCCTTTTCCAAATCTCCCTATATTGTCCTCAGATACGGGTCCAATTTGATTACCGTTTTCACTTCGTCCAACAAATCAAGAACAATCTTTAATGTAGCAAACATATTTGAAAACTTATGAATCAACCCTAGGTTTGTCGAACCGCCCGATTTATCGACAATGAATTGCTCATTGCCAATATCAAATACTCTTGCCACAACACAAACGACAACATTTGTACTAGCTTCTTCCTTAGGCTTTGTTATTGCTTTTCGGCTTAGTACATCAGCAACTACATTAGCCTTCCCTAAATAATACTGGATATTGCAATCATAATCCTTTGGCAATTCCAACCACCTTCTTTGTCTCATGTTCAACTCCTTTTGGTTAAAGAGATAAGTGAGACTCTTGTAATCCAACTTAATTTGAAACTTTTCTCCATATAGGTCTCCATATCTTGATAACATTCACCACTGCTGCTAATTCTAAGTCATGAATAGGATAATTCTTCTCGTGTGCTTTCAGTTGTCTCGATCATATGCAATTACTTGTTCTCCTTACATGAGAACACATCATGGCTCAGTGAGCAAACAACACAATGTGCAAACATATGTATGCATTCAATTCATATCATTGGTCTAGTTTCAAGTTTGCAACTGTGCTATAGAAAGGTTTGGCGGCCACCGCCCCTCTATACACGGGTGTGTAAGTCCACCCAATGGATCAAACACCATTGTCGTCCCACATCCATCCCACTATGGAATAGAGATAGAGGTAAAGTGTCCAGAGCACACACTGCCAACACTTCCCCTAATGCCCTACCCATACCAACACTTAAGCCCCTGCTAATGAGGGCTTGCAAACTGGGCTCGCAACTAACCAATCCTAATACCATCCAATGTATCCAAGGTCTTACCCAGCATCCCTCAATACATCCATAAAAATAGAGCTAAGGCCCCCCGACAGAGTCAGAGACCACAAGGTCCGAGGCCACCTCCCCTGATGCCCTACGACGTAATAGTTCTGCTAAGATAATAACAATACGATGATGTCAGTGGGCAAGACTTAAGTAGAGATAAAGCTAGAGTCTGGTGACCAAGCCAAGTACCATAGTGCTATGTCCTCCCCTTGATGCTCTACTCCCATCCAGCACACTAACCACACACACAATCACATGTCTATTCCTAACATCATCATCATCATGTTATAAATAAACAAAAATAAATATGCATGAGTAGAAATAGCAGTAATATTAGATGACATGTGAGATGCATATTACAAGCATACAAGCATAGAAGCATTCATTGCATTGGACAAATAAAATAAAATAATTTGTTATTATCCAATTAGTTTAGGTCTTGTTCTTTCACCTTTAACGATGTTCGATCTTCTCCAAGCCTTGTAAATCACTTTTGAACTACTTGAGAACCTAAGAAATTTATAGATTTTAAGTTAGGGTTCAAGTTCACCAAGTTACAGTAATCGGATACCAAATCTGGTCTCAAATAGGCTTTCCTAAAACTATATGGTCGCATGTGTGGTTGAACCTATGGTCTCAGTATTTGCAATAGTAGAGTGTGTGGTCGATATGTATGGTCGCATATCCTACGACCACACATGCAACCATACCTTCTCTGGGATCTTTCCAAGAGTGCGTAATCGATCGACCATAGCTACGATCACACGAAGTTTGATCAACTTTTATCCTCAATCCAATTCCTTCATGAGTCGATTCCTTGGTTTATCATTAGGGTTCCTCCTATGATCGGTCTATGGCCTTAAATTCATAATTTTTGTAAAGTTATCCACCCTAACCTACTCTCCATGGATCTCCCTTGGGTTTTTGTTCATGGGGTCTCATGGTTGAGATCCCAAATTCATTCCACATTTAAATTTACAATGGGAAACCTTATACTATGTAGTCTACTTCTACAAATATGATTTCTTACCTTGGCCTTCTGTAGCAAGCTATAACATTCCTTCCTCTCAGCTTGCCTCTTCTGACCTCCTTCACCTTCTCTTCCTCTCTCTCTTTCTCTCTTAGGTTTAGAGTTTTAATTTGGATTCTAAAAGAGTGAGAGAGGCTAAGGGTCGTCCTTTATATAGAGGAAAAACCTCTATATAGAGTTCTTCCTCAACTAGGAAAGAGATCCCTTAGTTTAGAAAAGTTTTCAAAAACTCGGAGTCGGTCTCATCATCTTACAGTCGCACATATGGTCGCAAATCCATAGACCACACGTCCCAAATATGCAACCACAAGTAGAATATTGAGTGGTCACATTTTCCTAAGGTGTGGTCGACCATACCAGCTCAGGTATGCGACCACATACTCTAAATTGACTGATTTTGGGTCAATTTTCATACCTAGCCTTGTGGTTTCTTCACGCACTTGGTCCACTTGATCCGACCTTGATAGGAAGACCTGACACGATATGGTAAGACCGGGTTAATAGAGTGCGGGTCTTACATGCCACATGTACTGCTACCTAGAAGAGGGGCAATACGTGAGAGGGAGTGTTGGGAATAATCCCACATTGCTTAGAGAATAGAATTGGATGTCTTTTATATATGGGAGTCCCTTCACTTACTAATTCAAACATTTGAGATAGGAACTTAACACTCATAACACTAACTTAGAATTCTACAACTTTAATGTTTCGAGCTTGGTTGACCACTTCCAATTAAATAGCCATGTAATCGTAGGAGACATATTCTAGCAGACTTACAAGGTTCTCTCTGTAACGAGTGGTCGTCATATTGGTCGATCGGTGACCATTGCTAGGGGTAGACTGCTAAGCCAGATCATAATGCATCTCCGTAGAGGGTGAGTTTCTTATTTTTTGGAGGGGATCTCCAACTTCCTTAAATTAAAGACTTTAAGTATTCTCAAACCGCTTTAGATTAAAGAATTTAAGTAGAGGATGAATTTTAAAACTGGCATTGTTATAGTGTAAGTAAACCAAGGCTATGCCTGTAAGACGTTTCAAGCATTTGTAGGGAGAGGCCGATTAAACTAAATTATAAAGGTATTGCAAGCATGGATTAGGGAATGGCCAGAATTGGCCTATCCGGATCCGGATCGGCCGGGACTGAAACCATGCAAGACCCATGTTGGCACGGTTGGCAAGGTTGAGTGGTCCAAACAAACACGTGGCGGCATATGGGGAAGTGCTGCCACCTCTCCTGAGCCCTCAAGCAGTAGACGAGCCAAATCCAAGGCCTCCGGATCCTCTTCAGCGACTAGGCCTTCTACTAGGTGATCTGATGGCTTCAAATCACTCAGCGTGTAACTCAATGTATGGGGCTGCACATCAAGTGATCAGAGGCCGTCGATTCACTCACAGAGCTCTCCAGCCGCTGGAGAAGATCAAGACTCAGATTCGACCAGTGGAGGTTGATTAAAAAAACGAAATTCAATAAGAAATATAGTAATCATAGTAGAATGTCTACTCTGTTGCTTCTTCCTATACTCTCTCTTTTTTATTTAGAATTGCATGTACTACCCCTATAGTTTGGACTAACTACACCTACCAATCCATTAGTTTCTGACAATATCACACACCACCCCTAACATCCAAAACATGTAACATAGAGGCCTAATCCATTAATAGATCTCCATTAGATGATAATGTCAACTAACACTAAAAAATTTATGGACAATACTGTCCTTAATGTAAGTTAAAATGTAGTTTTTACCCTTAGTAATTTACCGTACCCATTTCCCCCAAAACCTCCAAAATCGAAACTTATAGCACAAGCCCTTTTACTTTGACGGAAGAGGAAAGAATTGTAGGGAGCAACATTTTCCAAACTTCTTCGAAATTTCCGACAGCTTGTCAAGCCTCAGATAGAAGTGAAACGTCTCGCCAGTAAAAGCCATAGATCTACATGGATAATCTCAAGTACTTCTTCATTCCTTCTTCACAAATTCTAGTGTCTCTACATCTCTCCTTCACGACTCTCACCAACAGGATTAAACACCATAAGTCAAACATTGAATCCTACTGGAGGTGCCGAGAGTCCAATGCCATCAATTCAATAAGCATGTTTCTTGCCATCAGTCTGGGGTCAAGGTATTCCACAATTTTGAGAAGTGACTCGATTGAGAGATTAATAGGAGATGCTACTTCGTCCTCTTTAATGAAAATGTTCACCTTTCCTGCGAAGAAACCTTCATTATTGGAGCTCTACTCATCATCCAACACTTTCTCTGGAATATGATTGTTGGTGTTTGGATCACCATGAGGTCGCCTATCTTCATAAGCAGAGAACCGTTTTGAGTAATGAATCCATGAATGATATGATTGTTGGAGAGAGGATATCTACAAGATGATCGAAACACCGGTGAAGTTGGAAGCGAAATCAAAACAAAGCTTGCAATAAACTAAGACCCATTGCTGCCGGACTGAAATCTGAAATGTCAAAGGTCTTCGAAGAAGACCAGTTTTGTTGTTGTAGATCAGATCAACTCACCATTGAATATAATATGGAGAGAGTAGTTAAGGAAAACACCTTGCCGTAAATCAGATCAGTATGTAGATGACATTGCCGAAAAGAAAACTGAGAGCAGGTCATAGATAGAAATTAAACAAAATATAGTAGAGCCACCAAAGAAGATCAAACGAAATATTGCAGAGCCGCTCGAGAGAATCGATCGTTCAACTTTGGTCATAACCTCCCTGTTACGGTTGGAAATCACCCATCGGTCTGCGATCCGAGCAACTTGCAATCACAGCGATGATACAACGGAGTTGAGCGACTAAGCCCCGGGTACACTTCGATGCCTAAGTTAGATTCCCAATGTAAACAGTCAAGAGATAGCAAGAAGCTATCTCCAGTTTAGAGAAAGAGGGGAACGATGAGAGAGTTTGAGCGTACGAGAATGAATGGCGAGGTTGTAAGATGAGAGAGATATATCATTTACCTTGAGGGGTCGTCCTCTACTTATAGAAATTGGGAAGAAGCATGGAAGTACCAGGACTCAGGGAAGTAGTTCGCCAATAGGACTACCAAGTGTCGCTCTGAGGGACACCCAGGTCATAGACCCCGAGTAGGAGTGGGAGACTGTAGCCAAGGAAGCTAAGTCGGTCGACAGCGAGGGTAACACGCGTCACCACACAGATAATCGTATGGCCGTAATGATTGGCATCGTACCATACTAGGAGAAGGACTCCTCTGCTGTGACCTAGTTGCTTTAGGATTCTAACCTCCCACCAAGAAACGTAACCGAGTAGGTCTATACCTCCAACCGGTACCGTGTCCTAATAGGACTGTAACTCCGAGCGGTATAAGCTGAGTGCACCACATCATTTGTGGTCGGCTCCGGAGATAAAGCTTGCCACATGTAAGATTTTAAATGGATGATGTTTTTCCCATATAACAGATGCCCCTTGTGTTGTCGGATTCAAGGAATTCGATAGTACAAATATACCGAACAAAATATCAAGATCCGCTCGAATACTTCAGAAGTATGATCAGTCGCAAGCGTTGGTCTTACCAACGTCCTTCGAGAATTCCTCACCACGATCGGAACTCCATGTGAATGGATGGTAGTTGTCACTAACTATGCGCACAACCAGTCGATGCACAGAATTTGAGGCGTCAGACCTACGAACCATCGTTCTGCTCAACCGTAGATCTTCAAGCGATCCGAACCGCCATGCCCATCTGATGGCCACGAACCAATCGATGCGCCTCGGGACGAAGCGCAATAAATAGCCGTTACAACTGCAAACGGTCGGCTCCATCGGACGGTAGAGGTCAAATTCGATCGTCTCGAGAACTGGCGCCATAAATATCTTGTCATCATTGCGGCTAACGTCAGCCTGTCATGTCGCACCCGGCGCAGCAGACGTTAGCCACTACTGTTCCGCCACGTGGTCGGAATAAAAAAAGCCAATTTTCAAACTCGATGCCTATAAATACTTCTCAAACACTTTCATTCGATCATTTGGTTGAGCTGAGATCGGAGTCTTCTTTGCGTGGTCGGAGTTTTCACAAATCCTCAAGTAACTCGTGCGTCTTCCCATCCATTTTGAAATAGTAAGTTTCTCTGGCTTGTCCTTCGTTTTCGTTTCTCTTCCATTTCTTTTTCATGCTTGCAAGTTCTGGTTCGTCCAATAGTGTTAGACCCTTAGGAAGAGCGAGAGAGAGTGAAACCATGGCCCAGTACCAGACCTCTTCTTCGGAGAGGTCGTCCGACTCTATGGATGGATTCTCCGCCACCCCTGAGCCTCCTAATAGGAAGAGGAAAGCTCGAGACTCCGTTAGCCTGGAGTTTGGGTCGGAGACCACCGGGTCGGCAGACTCTGGTGGAAGGGCCATTGCCCAAAAATCTCTGAAAGTCGTCCCTTCGGCTTCCGATCTGGCATCTGAAGAGGAACTTGAGCAAGGTTCTTCTGACGCCGCCGAGCGTAGTCGCCTAGCTGGCACTTCTATTTGACAGGCTCTTCGCCAGAGGAGTGGCCATCCTATCATTCCCCCTATCGACAAACTTCCTGCATGGAGGGTGCCGAGCAAGGTCGTGTCTGAGACGGCCTTGACTCAAATCCACAGAGCCTACCAGTTGAAGGAGCCTATGACCGATATCTTGGTCCTACTCCCATCCTCTGAGGAGAGGGCCTGCAGTCTGAACCTCTCAGAGGTCTGCGTATACGAGCACGCCTTGAAGTCTGGCTTCCGTTTCCCCCTTTACCCCCTCGTAGTCGACATCTTGAAGGTGTATCGCATCACCCTGTCTCAGCTGACTCCGAATGGGTGGCGGTGTATTTACGCCTTCATCATGTTCGTCCTCCGCCTAGGAGAAACTCCAACTGTGAACTTGTTCCGGTCTCTCTTCCAATTTTCTAGCTTTACTGAGACCCGCTCCATGAGTGGGTGGTATTACTTCAACCAGAGGAACGCGAAGAAGCTTCCGGTAATTTCTAAGAAACCCTCTTCCATCCACGGGTGGAAGGAGAAGTTCTTCTTTGTGGGTCCTCCGGCGGGTGGCCCTGCTCTGCCCTTGCCCAACGCGTGGCTGGTGATTACGCGACAGGGTTCAACAAGGTCCCTTTCCTGACCACGGAGGAGAGGCAGGCCAACGCAAGGTACTGGAGGGCCAGACAGTCTGGTATGCCGACCTAGCGGATCCCATGAAGTTGGCCGAGCACGGCCTGTTAGGTAAGTTTTACTTCTAACTGTTGGACTCCGATTGGCTACTTTAATATCAATACTGACTATTTGCTTGACTCTTTTGTTGCAGTGAACTTCTCCAATGACCAACTGGTTGCCCGGATCCTGCGCAAGCGGGCCGCCAATGCCGGTAGGACTACTGATCGGAGAGACGATCAAGCAGGCGGTGCCGCCCCGAAGACGTGCGCAACAGTAGAGGACCCCAAGGGCAAGAGGCCCATGGTTGAGGGTCCGCCCAAAAAGAAGATCCGGTTGGCCCAATAGTTGTCGGCCGACATCTATAAGTCCAGGCCAACCGTCAGGGTCGGTCAGCCTGAAGAGGATAAAAAGGGGGCTACGACAAAGGAAGTCCAACCCCTCCGGGCGACGAAGGTGGTCAATCTGACTGGGGCCGCCGATCCAAAGGCGCAAGGGGAGTCTGTTCCCCCAAGGAAGGTCGAGTCTGAGAAGAAAACGGGGGTGGCGGTATTCTCTCCACAGCTCGGGCTGAAGGACACCAACTTGGTGTTCAAAAGTATGAGGGTGGCGAGGATCATGCTAACGGAGAACCGTCTCCCAGAGGACGTGGCCTTCACCGCTTCTCTGGAGACCACTGATCTGCTGAAGAGGATGTTCCTTGCCAGCTCCCAGGTATGATGGTCAGACCTCCTTCTTACGGTATTTATTTTGTCCGAGCCGTCAGATATTTTGCTAAGTGTTTCATTTTCTTTTTTATGCAGGGAAGCAATCTCTTGGCCGAGGTTTGTCAAAGGGCTGCGAATATGATGATAGAATTGGAAGAGAAGGAAGAACTGGAGTCTTCCTTACGAGTGGCTCTGAAGATGACCGAGGACAAGCTGACTGACAAGACCTTCGAGGCCGAATGCCTCGCTTTAGAGAAGTCCAACCTCCGGACTTCCCTGGACAAGGCCGAGGACGCCCTTTTGGAGGAACATCGGAGGGTGCATCAGGTCGAGGAGAAACTGCAGGCGGCCGAGGATGCCAAACGGACGGCTGAGGACGACGCCAAGAAGGCCAAGGAGGTGTTGGCCAAGGCGGAGCAGTTCCAGGCCGAGATTCGGGACCAAGCAGTGGCTGACTACCGGTCGTCTTCCCAGTATGTAGATGACTTGAAGGAGGCCGCCAGTGGGTTCTACCAAAAGGGAGCTATCTACCTGAAGGAGCAGCTCATTGGGAAGGGTGTTGTCTTTAACTGGTCGGACTTTTCGATCCTGGCCGAGGAAGAAGTGGTGGAGCCAACCATATGTTTGAAGGCCAGGGATGTGCAGGAGGACGACTTGCCTCCTTATGAAGTTCCTTAGACGCCGATCGTCAAGCTTCTGAATGTGCAGCTGCCGAGCGACATCCCCACTGATCTCGTTGCCAAGGACGGGCCTGCTTGAGTAGTCTTCCGCCCGCGCCGGGGCTACCTTGTAAATTTTTTCTTTTTTGGTTTGTAATTGTTACGCCCCTCCGTGAGCTTTGTGTATTGTTGCCCCTTGTGGGTTTTTATGAATAAAATTCAATATTCAAATTCTCTCATTCTCTGTGTTGGATTCTATTCTTTTTGCACTGCTCGGCTTCATTCCCTTGTTGTTGTATTGTTTGTATTGCCCCTACCCCGGAAGTGTTGTCGTCTTTACAGTGAGCAGGCCAAGAACACTTAAGTCTTTACAGAAATGGCTAAGGCACTGGAAACTAGGGACATTCCTCTGAGTAGCCGAGCGCGGGCAGTGTATAAGTACTGTGCTCCTATCAGTCCTGCTCGAGGTTATGCTCGGGCAACCACATGCTACTCATACCTTCTTGGGTTGTGAGTAGGCGGTGAAAAGTGTGGTCTGCATGCTACCCTTACCTGCTTGTGGGTAGGGGTAGGCAGAAAGGTCGAACGCCTGGATGCTGCTCATACCTACTTGTGGGTGTGAGTAGGCGGTGTCAAGTATGATTTGTGTGCTATCCTTGCTTGCTTGTGGGCCAAGGTAGGCAGAATGGTCGAGCACCTGCATGCTGCTCATACTAGCTTGTGGGTGCGAACAGGCGGTGTCATGTATGATCTGCATGCTACCGTTACCTGCATGTGGGTAAGGGTAGGCAGAATGATTGAGCACTTGCATGCTGCTCACACCAAGCAGGTGTGAGCAGACAGTGTCAATTGTGATCAGCATGCTACCCTTACTTGCTTGTGGGTGTGGGTAGGCAAATCAGGTGATCGTCTGCGTGCTACTCTTACCTGCTTAAGGGTATGGGTAGGTAGAGTCACCGAGGGTCGGCGTGCTACTCGGGCCTGCTTGAGGACGCGAGTAAGTCGTCTGTGCCGAAAGGAACAGCTATGTCAAGTGCTACTAGCTGTGGACTGAATGAAAGTACTTCTTGTATTAAAATTAACTAAGCGGGTGCCCTTAAGGGGCCCGGTGTACAACTGAGACCAAAAAAATTGTAAACTAACATATTGGCCTGGACAGGTCGGCCGATAGGACCAAAACTTAATAGTAAAACTTATAACCATTCATTAGTAGTACTTGCGAAGGTTGGTGGCGTGCCATGTCCTCGGTATTTCTTCACCGTCGAGGGTTGCCAGCTTTTATGATCCTGGTCGGCTGGTTCTGAGGACGCGGTAAGGCCCTTCCTAGTTAGGCCATCTTCCCTTGATTGGTGGGCTCCAAGACTGCTGCTTTTCTGAGGATAAGATCTCCGACCCTGAACTGCTTTGGTCGGACTGTCTTATCGTAGTACCGAGCGGTCGTCTGTTGATATGCAGCCATCCTGAATGTCGTTGACTCCCGCACATCCTCCAGATTGTCTAAGTTAGTTCGAAGATCTTCTGAGTTGGTGTCCTCCTTGAAGTTTAGCATCCAAAAAGTAGGATGAAATACCTCAACTGGGACGACTGCCTCTATGCTGAAGGCAAGCATGAAGGGAGTTTCTCCCGTGGGTGTCTTGCTGGTTGTCCTGTATGACTAGACGATGCTCGGTAACACGTCGACCCACTTCTCCTTTTGGTCTGCCACCATCTTCTTCAGACCGTACAATATGATTTTATTTGTCGCCTCAGTCTTTTCGCTTGTTTGCGGGTGGCCGACCGACCCAAACCAATGGTAGATCCAAAACTCCGTGCAAAACTCTGCGAATGCTGCACTGGCGAACTGAGTACCATTGTCTGTCACAAGGATTCTGGGCACATCGAATCTGTACACGACGGAATGCTTGAAGAATTGCTCCACCTTGGCTGCGTCAATTCTGGCAACAGCTTCAACTTCAATCCACTTTGTGAAGTAGTCAATGGCCACAATGACATACTTCCGCTGATAAGTTACCTTGGGGAAGGGCCCCATGATGTCCATGCCCCAGATGGCAAAAGGGAGAGGACTTGTGATCAGCTGCAGAGGTGCGACCAAAGCATGTGGGACTGGTGCATAGAACTGGCACTTGTCGCACTTGCGTACCAACTCGATGCAGTCGTCATGCATCCTCGGTCAGTGGTAGCCTTGTCGAAGGATTTTTTGGAATAATGATCGGCCTCCTTGGTGCCGACCACAGATTCCTTCGTGGACTTCCTTCATTACTTGCTCGGCTTCGTCCAATCGGAGACACCGAAGTAATGGCATGGTGTAGGATCTCCTGTACAACACATCATTGTGGATGGTGTACTACATAGGCCGGGCTTGGATGCATCGTGCATCTTTGCTGTTGTCTGGAAGTGCACCTGTTCGGAGGTATCGATAGATGTCATCGTACCAGCTAGAGATAGCTTCGACTAGTGCTACTTCCTCTTTAGCAGAGGTGTTGGCGTGCTCCAATAGCTCCACGTACACGGTAGAGTCCATCCCTGAGATGTCTTCCAGGGACAACCTAGATAGCTCATCTACTTCAGTGTTCTCGTCCCAACACACGTACTGTAGCTCGACACTTCGGAAGGCTTTGATGGCTGAGTTGACCTTATCTAGGTACTTCTGCATCTCTGGTTGTCTGGCTTCATAGTCGCCCTGTACTTGTCGGATGACCAGTTGCGAGTCACCCTGAACTATGAGCTGCCGAACAGCCAGGCTTTTGGCTAGTCTAAGGCCGGCCAGTAGAGCTTCGTACTCGGCTTCATTGTTCATAGCCCAGAATCCAAATCTCACGACTGATCGGATTTTGAAGCCTTTCGGACTTGTCAGTATTACTCCCGCACCTGCTCAGCTGTCCATGGAGGATCCATCTACCTACAGTGTCCACGAGCCTTCGGTTGGTTCAGGAGCGTTCCCTGTTGGAGGTTCGACAACTTCTTCCTCGAGCAGGGTGCTCTCGACAAAGAAGTCTGCCAATGCCTGGGCTTTGATGGCAGTTCTGGGAACATACTTTATCTCGAACTCGCCTAGCTCCACTGCCCAATTTACTAGCCGGCCGGATATGTCCGGCTTTGATAATACCTTCTTCAGAGGTGTGTTGGTAAGCACGGAGATATGGTATACTTGGAAGTACGGTCTGAGCTTGCATGTAGCAGTCACCAGGGCGAGCACCAGTTTTTCAATGGCTTGTATCTGGTCTCTGCGTCCAACAGTACCTTGCTGACATAGTATATCGGTCGTTGTACCCTATCTTCTTCTTTCAGCAGCACGTCACTCACCGCGTGGTCAGAGACTCCGAGGTAAAGTTGCAACTCGTCCCCAGGATTGGGCTTCACCAGCAGGGGTGGGGATGACAAGTAATCCTTGAGGTCCTCGAAGGCTTTTTGGTACTCTTCAGTCCATTCAAACTTCTCGGCTCCTTTTAATGTCTTGAAGAAGGGAAGGCATCGCTCGGCTGACTTTGACACGAAGCGGCCGAGTGCCGCTATGCGACCGTTCAGCTCCTGTACCTGTTTGGGTCTGGTGGCGCGGCCATGTTCAAGATGGTCGTAATCTTCGAGGGGTTGGCTTCTATTCCCCCTCCGAGACCATAAAACCCAAGAATTTTCTAGATGCGACTCCGAAGGCACACTTTGTGGGATTCAGCTTCATGTTGTGGTTGTGGAGGACCTAGAATGCTTCGTCGAGGTCGGTTAGATGATGATCGGCTTGCTGGCTCTTTACTAGGAAGTTGTCGACATACACTTTCATGTTTCAGCTGATCTGATTTTTAAACACCTTGTTCACCAACCTTTGGTAGGTGGCTCCTGCGTTCTTTAGGCCAAATAGCATGACCGTATAGCAGAAGAGCCCCTGGTTGGTGACAAAGGAAGTGCACTCCTCGTTTGCCTTCCTCATCTTGATCTGATTGTACCCTGAGTATGCATCAAGGAAACTGAGCTGCTCGTGTCCGGCTGTAGCATCTATTAATTGGTCGATGCACGACAGTGGATAGCTGTCTTTTGGACAGGCCTTGTTAAGGTCTGTGAAATCTATGCAGATCCTCCACTTCCCGCTTGCTTTGGGCACCATGACCACGTTTTCCAGCCAGTCTGGATAATCTACCTTCCGTATGAAGCCGGCCG